>OX336397.1:39298192-39474030 GCA_946902985.2 Meconema thalassinum
GCCCGAACGTTGGATTGAAGATATTCATCCGCCTCGAACCTCTGCCCTCCCAGCCACTTTTTCAGTCCCGGGAAGAGGTGGAAGTCGCTCGGCACTAAATCGGGACTGTACGGTGGGTGGTCAAAAACGTACCACGGAATTCCTGCAGAAGTTGTTGGGTTACATGAGCACTGTGAGGGCGAGTGACTTCCACCTCTTCCCGGGACTGAAAAAGTGGCTGGGAGGGCAGAGGTTCGAGGCGGATGAATATCTTCAATCCAACGTTTGGGCCTATCTGAACTCACTGGCGGCAACATACTATGCAGAGGGGATCGAAAAGCTTGTCCACAGGTAAAACAAATGCTTCAAACTTCATGGTGATTATGTTGAAAAGTAACCACATTTGTACCTAACTTTTGGTAATAAATTCATTTGGATATGTACACTTGTCTTTCATTTATGACATTCCGGAGGTTGAAAAAAACAGCCTTCGTATACATTTCAAAAAGTTCAGTCTTTTAGTATTTTTTTTAATATTTAATTTATTATTTTTAGCACAGGGCTACTACAGAAGATTGCTACCACGCGCAAACACGTACATAAATATCGTGTTAACCTAAACTAAGCCAACCTAACCTAACCTCCAAAGCTGAGCCAGGGACTTATGCATACACACAATGTACACGGGGCACACGCAACTACCCTATGCTAGTCTTATAGAGAGTAAGGTAAAGCTAGCGAAGGGGCTGCTGTGCAAGATGACCGCCACGCACAACGAGCTCAGGATTACCAAGTCAGTTAAATTTAATAAAGTAAATGCTTTCGTGCCTCTCTTCCTTTACCTGGGCTTCAGATGGCACTCGGGCACAACCCTATCAACGAAGTTAAAGCACACACAGGCTTAATGAGAAATTAATCTCGCACCGGAGGTCTTCCATTCACACACAGGCATACAGAGAAATGCATCTCGCGCCAGACCTTTTCATTCACACACAGGCTTACGGAAAATTAAATCTCACACCTGAGGCTTTTCAATTATAAGTACAAGACCTGCGTTTACGTGCGGTAGGCTGGCAAATTTCCTCCCACTTCTTATGCCTCCACAGCATTCTTCAGGTTCCCATTAAATATATCGAGGCTGGATACCCCATCCCATAGCATATAAGTAATAAACGGTTCATACCATACTTTCGACTACCGTTCACTTCTAAAATGTTTGTCTTCGTATTTTATTTTATTTTTTCATTTCATAAGAAGAACGTAGAGACAAAAGCTCGTTGATGAAATCGTAAATGATTGGATGTTTAGTGATATATTCTATATATATTTTCGTATCCAGGACAGTACAATACAGCTCTTTACAATTCAAAACATATTCACAATACACACACAAATTGTGAACACATCAAATCGATTTTGAGGCCCAGAACTCGGCAGCCTTGATTGCACAAGCATTTGCTGAAACCAGGTCATCCAGCGTGCAGGCTTCAGGTAAGTTCGGGCAGACCAAGAGGTGTTCAACATCTTGAATATCTCCACATTCGCAGGTTGCATCTTCAGTAATGTAGCCCCACCGCTTCAAATTTTGTTTGCACCACGTCACTCCAGTTCGCAGTCTGTTCAACGTCTTCCACGTCTGGTAAGGTAGTTGAAAACCAGCGGCCAGCTCTTCCTTTCGGTTTTGGCCATTACTTCCAGGTGACCTGTTTCGCCACAGCTCTATACGGCGAGCGGAAGATGTTGTTGCAATTGCTTCAGTTGTTCGAAGAAAGCTCTTTCTTGACTTCAACCTGGGACGTGATGCTTCACTTCCTAAAATGGGATGCCTAGGATCATGTTCCTGTTTTTTCTTCTCAACCTCTGCCGCTGTTCTTTTTCTAATATCCGGAGGTGCTATGCCTACAAGATGGTAGATTTTGTCAATTGGAGTTGGTCGTAGACAACCTGTCAAAATTCGGCCTGTCTCGTTGAGAGCGGTGTCAACATTCCTTACGTGAGTGATATACTCTGAATCATAAGAAGTAAAGGTGGTCCCATTTCAAAATCATCTTTACAATAATGTGTTTCATCACTTGCAGTTGCAATCTCGAGGCTTTAATTCCTCGGTGTAAAAAAAATCATACATGGTGTGACTCAAAAATAACGACGATGACGAAACGTTACCATTTTTATCCTATTTTCAATTTTGAAAAAATAGGCTTATGAGATCACCTTTTGTCCGTGTGTGTGTGCGTGTGTGTGTGTGTGTGTGTGTGTGTGTGATTCGTGTGTGTGTCCCCCCCCCCTAATAAAATCGAAACGGCTGGAGCGATTTCAATGAAACTCGGGAAGTTCATAGCACTATTCCCGGCGACCTAGACCGTGCCCTTCAAATTTTGTTACGTCTCTCCAATCCAACATGGCGGCTGTGCGAAATATTTCACTAGCATTCAATATCTCCGAAACTATTACCGATATCGCCCTGAAATTGTGTACGGTGATAAAGGGCACTACTAGAAGTTCACCTATGAGACTTTCAAAAACCTGGTGACTACAAAACCAACATGGCGGCCAAGCGAAGTTGAGATATTTAAATAGACTTTTCTCGCGATTTAACTATCTAAATGTAATGAAACTTGGTACAGCAAATGTTTATACACATTGTAATGCACTGGAGTCTAATTTAGTTCAATTGTTTACATAACCTCAAAATGGCGGCTGTGCGAAATATTTCACTGACATTCTATATCTCCGAAACTATTACAGATATCACCCTGCAATTTTGTACGGTGATAAAGGGTACTGATACAGGTATACCTATGTATATTTCATATACCTGTAAAGTACGAAACGAACATGGCGACCAATCGAATTTAAAATATTTTAATAGACTTTTCTCGTGATTTAACTCTCTGAGCGCAGTGAAATGAGGTACAGTAATTGATTTTGCAGATTGTAATGCACTGCCATCTAATTTAATTCAATTGCTTACATAACCTCAAGATGGCGGCTGTGCGAAATTTTAAAATTAAGTTTTAATTTCTTGAGTCGTAATCATGCGATCGAAGTGAAAGTTTGAATAATGAAGCTAGGCAATAATTGTCCTTGAATGGTACATAACTCTATGGCCTATACACATAACACTCCTAAATGGTGAGCTCCCGAAATATTTAGACGGTTCTCAATATCTATGAATCTTTTACAGCAACCAAACTGAATTTTTTAATGTTCATAGAGACTATGAACATATGTTCACCTATAGGACTTTGAGGAACCTGGTGAGCACAAATCCAACATGGCGGCGACGCGAAGTATAAATATTTAAATGGACGTTTCTCGCGAATTAACTATCCGAGTGCCATGAAACGTTGCACGTTAAATGCTTATACAAATGTGGATCAACTGGCATCTAATTTATTTCAATGGTTTGCATTATCACAAGATGGCTGCTGTGCGTAATTTTAAAATCTCGTTTTTACTTCTTGTTGTCTAATCATGCGATTGAAGTTTGAATACCACACGTACACAATAATCTTAATGTAATAGTACAAATATCCAACCTGGCGACCATCTGAAATATTTAGACGGTTCTCAATATCTACGAATCTGTTACAGCAATTAAACTGAAATTTTGTATGTTGATTGTGGCAGTTAACATAAGTAGGATATATGAAAATAGGCTGTATAGTTCTTCACGGAACTACTTGTTGAAAGTGTGATTTTTGTCAGACAAGACAGTCCGATTACTTAGTTAAAATGAATATTGGCTTTGAATTATTCTTTAATTTAATAAGGAGCCTGTAGATATCGGGTTTGTTACTAAAAACCGTATGAGGTGCATGTTTGCTATACAGTACTTTGACTTGGAAGTAGAGATGGGAACGTTTCTCCTCAGAAATACAAGGGATAAAATCTTGCCTAAGGACAAAGGATTCAGGAGGCACCATGAAATAACGCTGAAACTTCTATACCACATATCTCGCTGCGTCTGCAATAATATCGCAGGTACAAATACTAAACATTTACCATTTTGAGTCCAAGTCCTGCTGATTCCAATTAATTACTATTTATTGAAAATAGTCTTGTAGTTTTTCTAAGCACTTTTATCTGCCCTTCATCCAAGATACAAATCCATGTTTTAAAAATACTGTCCTGCGGTCAGACGAAATTATCCAATACCCAGTCTCAAAATCAGGAAATGGACTCCATAACACAGTCCAATTTAGATCTTGGTAGGTTGCGAAAATACAAATGGCATTTTCTTTGTATGCTACTTCCCCTATTCCTTCTTCCCAACTATAGCCACTAGTACAGAGAAGCATAACTTCTTGTCATGTTTCTAATAATAAGAATAAAGGTGAACCTTCCCTGTACATGTGGTGTTTAAAATTTGACGGGTCATCATCCTACGAAAATGTATTATGATCGAATCCTTGCTGTCTAAAGCCCTACCCCACTCGGAAAAATATTATATATCTTCTTAAGTTGGTGTACTCATTATTCAACCTGTGTTCGCCAACCGCTGAGTGACTGCCATGTTTTGCAGCATATCATTGCTCCTTGTAACGTGGGTCATGTCTCCTTCCACTGTATCAATTGACTGAAGTTTTAACTACTACTATAACTTAAAGAATGTAAAAATATCTGAGGCTTGAATTACTTTACAAAGTGGCATATGTTATCGATTCTGGAACGTTCTCATAACCTCTGTAAGCCATTTAATTCAACCTTCACAGCATAGATAAACTCCATGCTTGCAATCAGTCTTAAAGGTGAGATAGGACCATACAGCACTGCCTTCATGAGGCCTTGGTTTGTTGAGAATAGGCATAGGGTGCATCCTCCTTAAAACATGCTTCCTTAATCATTCCTTCCCATATGCCTTCATTACCTCATCTAATCATCATGATTGTGGACTCACCTTATTTAGCAGTACGAATAGTGGGGATCATTCTAGATTCATGTGTTCGTTTAGATTCTCGGGATTATCTTCCTTGGCTACAATGGACTTTTAATGTGAAGAGCTCTGCCCTTTGAAATGTGATGTAAAATCTTTGGATCTGTTTCTATGTTGCTGAAACGAAGGATATTGTCATGCATGCCATCACAAATTGCTGAGTGATCGTTGTCTTTTAATGTATTTTGTGTTCTTTATATCGTGTTGCAAACTGTCTTGCACCTTGACATACACAGATACCTTTACATCCTTCTTCTTTGTGTGTGAACAAATACACACCTGACTTTCAATGCGGGTTTTTCTTCGTTAGGTTGATGTTATGTATGTGCTTACTGAGTGTGTTGTTCATTCGGAATGCTATACTGAGTCCTTGTTTCTTGAAAATATTCGTTATTCTTTTGTGTCTTTATTTACGAATTGAACCGCACATAATTTCCTCTTTTGGGGGGACGTTATTAATGTCCCCTTCTTGTTTCGATGTTTCATTAGTATTCGGTTTACTTGTTGGGTATGAACTTGTTTTATCATTTCATTATCTTCTTTAAGTTCAGGATTGACATAGGAATACCGTCTCAACGTCGTTGCCTTCTTTTTTAAAAATTGCCAACTAAATAACCGAGTAAATTTATTATATTACATTAAAAGTATATTTTGCAATCCATGCCTAGTCGGCTTTCTTCTGCCATAGCATAAGACTATACTGTAATACACTATTTAAAGCACACGTATCAAGTGATAGTTGTCTTGACCTATAGTATAATACAATATTTAAAGTACTTGCATTAAGTGATAACTGTTTGGGTTTTACAGTACTTAAAGCACATATTAGACTTTATGCATGTATTAGATGATATTGTACCAGTCTACAGGACCTGTCTACCCAATGTTTCCCTCTCTACAAGTCTTGTCTACCCACACTGGGTAAGCTGGTATTGTGAAAAAGTAAGAACATAATGGATTTTACTTGCTGCAACTTGGGATCGGGCGGAAGCTAATTATGCTTTTAGTTTGGGTTACAGGATAATCATTTGGGGTTAAGGACACAGTGGTTTAAAGGGGTTTAAAGCAATGGATGTTCCTTGCGAGACTCATTTACATTCTTATCACAGTGACAAGTGTACTTCCTCCAAGCATACTTCTACATGACAGAAATACCTCCCATCAACAGACTGACAAACTCTGAACGAGAAAGCATAATTTGTGGGCTGCTAAGTTGAAAGTTAAAATCAATATATACTTCAATGACGAGACACATACAATAAGAGACACATCTGACATTACCAACAGAACTTTAAAACTTACAGCTATCCACGCTTAAACCGGAAGATAACATTTTGTGAATGTTGAACACTTACTCATTTAATGGATTTCCACTTCCATCAGTTTCGCGTTCCTGGGTTTCTTCTTTCCCATCCTAGGGATAAGATGGAATAATTTATTTCTGTGCTATCATCTTATACGATTACACACATAACACACCATATAATTGTACAGCACTGCTCAGCTGAATTGAAGATATATACGCTAAACGACTTTCGTACGGTCCATCACATCTTACTGCTAGAGACGAACATTATACAGGTAGGTGGTAATAATCCTCAGTTAAATTAAATGCTAGAGGGAGGCTATTGTTGAGTATGTTACATCAATATTGTTGCTATATTATGCTGGTAACTACAAGAATTATACGTCTGCTAGTGTAGGGGAGCACACAATGGGTACCGGTAACTAGTAATACGTGATTGTGCCAAACATATGCTAGCTTCACATAATGTAGCTTTCTAAATGACATATCAGATGCATCCCATAGTAGCTCAGTGACCAGAGCAACATCGCACAAAGGCGGCGGTCGCGGGTAGAAGTATCGCATGGGACAGAAATTTTAATATGCTGTCCTTCCATCAAAATGGATTGTGCTGGCAGCACAAAACACAACCAAACAGTTTTGTCATTAACACAATTGTAAAATTACCTCTCCTCATTTGAAATGTTATTACGTGATGAGGAGATGTCTTGTTAAGAGGCATAAATATACTTACCTCTTTGAGATCTGAAGATGGTGTTTCTGATTTGATGCAAGGAATGAGGTCAGGAATAGAACATTCCTCAATCTTAATATCCGTGTGCAGTTCTGTATCATTCTGCAAAGAAATGACCTGGATTACAAATATGTTCCTTTGCGTAGGTGGAATAATTTCTTTCCGATAATTTGCACTGAAGGAATCAGGGAATAAAATAACATACCAAAGGTAATTGTAAACCACATTCATACTTTTGTTACGTCAACCTGACAGTTTTTGTGGAGTTTACATCAAAAGCATTTCAGTTCGTATAAACTCATAAAACATAGGTCTGGCATATTGTTACTAGCATAGAGTGTGAATGTTGCGACTTCGCGGCGTAGCTACTTACAGTTACTATAGAACTATAATAAGGACAATCATCGTTGATAAATATCGTGATTGTTTTACCCTCTTTAGACCAGATTAAATCAAAGATGCGTAAGGTAGAGAGAAATTTAATGGGAACGAGAAAGAAATCGAAGTTAATTCGTAAGTACAGTGGCAGCTACTTGAAATTTCCTTGCATACCAATTCACTTGTAATTCATAATACATGAACAATTGACGTTGCCAAGATTACGCATCGTATATAAATAGAGAATTGAACATGAGTATGCTTATAGACAAGAGCTTGAAAGTTTTTCTAAATGAAATTGCCGACCACGGTCTAATAAAGGCTGAGACACAGCGTCATAGACCAAATCTGGGGTGCTTTCAAGGTAAATTCGTGCCAGTACAATACAACCCACATCCCTCTTTCTCCTCCGTACCATGCTCCGAGAAGAACCGAGAAATCCTCGCCATAAAATTAACAGTATGTGCGCAACATTGGAGGCCGCCATGAAGGTGGAGGTTAGGCAAGCACCTTACTTTCAGTAAGAGCTAGCAGTGAAGGCTGTCATCAAGTGTGTGTCAATACCAAATTGTAGGCCATGCAAAGCAGTGGAGGTCAACCAATGCCTCACATTCATTGTCATTTGAGGGTTCAGAAAGTGATCTCATAATGTAAATTTCCGAGGCTCGAGTGCTGGGAAGAGTCAAAAGTGTCCTTAGGTTCTCGATAAGGAATGTTTCTCTTGCGAAAAGGTAGACCACATCCAGCTTTGAGATGAGGCACGTGTTTACCAGAATGGCGGTACACGGATTCCATCATCTCCTATGTGTGAACACATCATCATACCATGAGCCTGCTGAGACATGTGAGTGCAACTTATGCGGACAAACATGTGAAAGCTACCACATCGAATTGTGCAAAAAAAAAGAACCCAATCAATTACAGAATATGCAAACCACGGCACCAGAACACAAACTTGAAATTACTTGAATAATTTGTAATGTATGGCTATTTGGCTGCAATAAAATTATTATTATTATTATTATTATGTAAATTTCCAGATGAAGCCCAATGCGCTCCAGAACACAAACGCCTAACGTCTCGCGGGCTAGTCTAGGTTTTGACATGAGCTATTATTTGCATACAAAATGGACACCCTGCCTCAACATTCACAAATGTGTGTTTCGTTCTAAACTGTTGGGACAATTTGCAAGGTATTCTCAATAATGTTAAATGTTACCATAAAGACAATCATGGACAACTGTACCCAATCCAGAAATGATTTTTCACCTTCAATTCAGCTACTGGCCCAGTGCTTGCAAATGCCGGCAAATGCTAGATATTTGTCGTTCAGAAAACATAATCAATGAGCCGCCTACACACGAGACATAATTTGCTGAAACTAATAAGTATTCACAGAACACCTAAAAGTTGCCAGCTTTCACAACAATGCACTGCGCAGAGCACATTACTGACACTTATTAACTCATGATCTGTCCACAGTACACACACTACAGGTCTTCAATGACTGAGCAAACAGCCAAGTACATGGTATGGTGATCATGATGGTCCATGATTCTAAAGAAACAAATCCTATTACGGCTTTCCAGTCTGGCATCCACGGTCGAAAACCTTCTTCTGATCCCAGTTTGCTCAACTTTCTGACGGCTAGGGAAATGATTTTGTCCCGAAGATTACATACTTTTAGGGGATTTTCTTAGCGGAGCATGGGACCGTTAAGTCCCTTTTTGCCATAAAACAAGGAAAACTTTAGTGATTATATTTTATCCTTAGATTGAAATGCACCATCCCTAGAGAGGCTGAACTTGTACGCATTTGAAACACTCGATAGTCCTAGGGTAGCCCGAGAGAGTGTTCTCATATCCTTCCGAACCTATTGCACTACTTGAACCATTCCGCCGGTAGAGTAATATTAGAATATAAGAGAACTCAGAAACTCTTCAGTCTTGGGCATATTTTAGTGTGCCACATGTCACCCTCCCATGTCTTTGGGGAACAATAATTACATCACATATCGATTAGGTTGCATCTAATCAATACTTGCGTCACGTTTCTGCGAGATTTACATTGGCGATGTACTCTTGTTAGTGTTACAATCATTGTACCATTCAAGGTGGCTTACACATCCATCATCATCTTGCACAGTTCCCAGCCACTGGCCGGGTCTGTTTGGAACACAAGCCTCTCCAACGTCTTCTGTCTTCCCACCATCTCTCAGCCTCCACCCTTGTCCAGTCTTCTCCTCTCTTCTTCACGCTTTCTTCCACCCCCTTCAGCCACCTGTCTCTCGGTCTTCCTCTCGGTCTCTTCCCTTCCCACTTCGTCTCGTGTACTCTCCTGGGTATCCTCTTCTCCTCCATTCGTTTTACATGTCCATACCATCTAAGTCTAGATTTCTCTATACCATCCTGTAATGGTTCCTCCTTCATTAATTCTCTGGTCCTCTCATTTCTTATTCTGTCCATCTTTGTACCTCCAATACTGCTTCTCAAGAACCTCTTCTCACTGGCCTGTATTTTGCTCTTCTCCCTTCCTTTCATAACCCAGGTCTCCGAGGCATACGTCAGGATAGGGACATAGTACGTCCGATATATGATCTTTTTGCTGTTCTGAGGGACATATTTGCTCCATAACATGCTTCTCACACTCCTCCGAAATGCTTCTGCCTGCCTCCCCCGCTCATTTATTTCTCTATCGTTTCTTCCATTATCTTGTATCAGGCTTCCCAGATACTTGAAACTCTCCACTTTCTTCAGCTCTTCCCCACCAATTGTAATTCCCGTTGTGGTTCTTTCCTTCTTCCTTGTTGTGATCACCATCTCACTCTCATTTAGGCTAAATTTCATCCCATATCCTTGTATTATTCCTTCCCACACGTCCAACTGTTCCTGTACCTCCTCCTCCTTGTTTCCCCAAATCATCAAATCATCTGCAAACACCATTGCTTTCATCTTTCCTTCCCCAATTACTTGTGCCACTCGGGTCATTATGTCATCCATCACCACAATGAAAAGTAACGGTGACAGTGCACTTCCTTGTTTCAGGCCGTTTCTCTGTTCCAACCAGTCTGATCTCTCTCCTCCCACTTTCACACAGCTCACGCTTCCCTTGTACATCCCCTTTATCCTCTTTATAGTCCATTTCTCTACTCCTCTATCCTCCAGGGACTTCCATACTTTGTTTCTGCATACACTGTCATATGCTTTATCAATGTCCAGGAAGGCCATCAGTAGATCTGTTCCATACTCATAGTGCTGTTCTTGTAACTGCCTTACAGCAAAAATCAAATCCACTGTGGACCTTCCTGCTCTGAAGCCATGTTGTTCTTCCCTCATTCCTCCTTCTATCCTTGTCCTAATTCTCTTTTCCAAAACTTTCTCGATGATCTTTGCACAATGACTCATCAGTGTTATTCCCCGATAGTTTTTGCAATCTGTTCTACTACCTTTCTTGAAGATCAGGACAATTATTCCTTTGTTCCAGTCCTCTGGGGTCTTCCTTTCCTTCCATGCTGTCCTCATCACTCGGTACAGCCACTGTATCCCCACCTCTCCTGCTGCTCTCACCATCTCCACACTCAACTCATCCACACCCGGTGCCTTCCCTCCTTTCATCTTGTTCACTGCATCTGCCACTTCTTTCCATGTTAAGTCCTTTTCTGTTTGCAGTTCATCTTCCTCTTCCCCGATTTCTTCCTCCTCACCATCACTTTTTTATTTGGGTTCAGAAGTTCTTCAAAATATTCTTTCCCATTTTCTTCAGTTCTTCCCTATTTTCTATCTCTTGTCCCCTTTTGTTCACCATTCTAACATAATCCGTAGGATCCTTCCGCCTCTTATTTTTTACCATCCCATACAGGACCTTTTTTGTACCTTCACTATCCTCCTTCATCATCTTTGTCCACTCTTCCATCCACTTTCTTCTCTCCTCAGCCACTACTCTCTTCGCCTCCTTCTTTCTTTCCTGGTACTCTTCCCTTGTCTCTACCGTCCTATTTTGATACCACCTCCTAAAGGCTCTATTATTTTCCCTTACTATATCTTTTGTCTTCTCATTCCACCTTGGTGTTTCCTTCCACCTCTTCTTACTACTTGTCCTCCCACATACTGCTTCTGCTGCACCTACTAGTGTCTTCTTAAATCTAGCCCACTCCTCTTCCACCCCTCTTTCTTCATCTGTTGGAATTCCTTCCTTTACCATTTTGAGGTATTCGACCCTTCTATCCCCTTCTTTCAGTTTCCATATCCTTATACGTCTTTCCTGGTTCTCAGTCCCTTTCTTCTCCTTACTCCCTCTCAGGTTCATTACCAGCAATCGATGGTCGCTATCCAGGTTCTCCGACGGTATAACCTTGATGTCCGTGATGTTCTTATTTAGTTCTTTCTCATACAGTATATAGTCGACCACCGACTTCCTGGTCAAGTCATCACTGTACCATGTGATTGTGTGGCTCTCTCTTTACTTAAACTAGGAGTTCCCAACTAGCAGGCTGTTCCTCTGGCAGAAGTCCAACTGTCTCTTTCCTTCCTCATTTCTTCCGCCCCAACCCTCTGGTCCTAGAACACTCTCATAACCTTGTCTTTCACTTCCTACATGGGCATTGAGATCCCTCATAACAATCATATTTCTTCCTACCAGCTGCTTCTGCAATTCCTCTTCAAACTCCTCCTTCTCTTCAGAGGCGCAGCCTACTTGTGAAGCATACACTTGCACTATTTCTACGGTCTCTCCCCTCAGTGCTACTTTCACTTTCATCATTCTATCACTTATTCTCCTCACTTCTTCTTTTAAACCATCTCGTACTACTACTCCCACTCCATTCCTCTTTCCTCTTCATTCCCACTCCAGTACAGTCTATAGCCTTTTCTCAGTTCTCTCCTTCCTTCCCCTTTCCACTTTGTTTCTGCCAATCCCAATAAATCCAACTTCCTTCTTTCCATCATATCCACTATCTCCTCCACCTTCCCCGTCAGCGTTCTTAGGTTTATAGTTCCAAATCTTAGTCCGTGTGTACAGCCGTGTCGTCGTCTATTAAATCCATCCTGTCCGAGGCTCGTTCCATTTTTGAAAGCATTTGGTTTCATCCACTACTGGCTTGCTGGGCCTATCGTAGCTTCACCAGAGCCCCATTAGCCGTCACTTTTCAGGGTTCCTGTAGGACCTTCACAGCTACCGTAACGGTCCCGGGGCACACGAAGTCCCCACTGTACTTCGCCCCTACAAGCGATCCCCTACTTTGTGCCGTTGCCAGTCTCCCATGACGTGGACGAGGGGTTGGACTTATGGGGGCTTACACATCCACTGACCTTATATAAACCTACAAGACTCTCTTTTCCAGAACCGACAGTTAATACAGAATAGGTGCGTCATTTCCTTACTTAGCATATCCACATATAAATTGACATATGTACAAACATTCTACATTTAGACGTTTAGGAATATAACACTTTCTGGGTTAGATATACCTTAAGTGACGATCTAAACCCCGCTCCAGTCAAAGACTTTACGTAGCTCGGTAATTTATTGTCGTATGTAACTCCTCCTCAAAAGGATCCTTTTCTGCATATTGTTTATTAACCCCTTCTTGAAAGTAGTAATTCCACCTTTTAGTTTCATGGCTGTGTAGATTTTTTATTCTGACAACGTATTGTGTTGATTTTTAGGCTACTTTCCACATTTTGCAAAAATGAGGGAAAAGTAGACTAATGAGATCAATCCGGGCAAATGTGTGTCTGTCTGTCTATCAACTCTTGAACGGCTGCAGCAATCGAAACTACACTTGATATCAGTAAAGACCTATGCCAGAATATCTCAAGGCCATATTAGAATATGATGTCTGTGTTACCAACTGCTGAAAAACCGCAACTGAAATTTGAGCTCCATGTTGGATATCTTGGAAGATATGTATGGGAACTATTCCAAAATTGGCACAAATATAGATAACAATATTTCGGTTTAATTTACAGGAGGCCATACATGGCAGTGTTGCCAAAATGATTCTAAACCTGATGATAGGTCCAATTTTTAAATGGATAGAACTTCTAAACTATCAATTGGATTTCAACCAAATTTCGTATGAACTGGCAAATTGGGATCCACCTTATACAAATCCACGCCAGTGGCACTTTCTGGCTACTCTTCCCACTTAAAGCCCAATGGCGATGGGATAAAGACGGTGGAGGCCGGTTTCGGGTGAAACTGGGAGCCTTTAGTCTGGACCTGCACGTTGGCGGCAGATGTGTGATGGTCATTTTTTTCTGAGACCCAGTGACTACTAAGGAATTTGGTCCTGCATCTGTGTAGGCCTATTTAGGATCACCGCTGCCCACCCCAAATGGGGAAGGCCCTAGAAAATGTGGGCTAAACATCGGTAGTCACATCTTTACGCCTGGCTGGGCAACCGCACTCAGCAGGTCACCCCACCATTGCGGTCAAAATAATGGTTATCAACAAAGAATGTTTAAAGGATCCTGGAATGTAAGAACACTACTTGATTGTGACAGCAGTGACAGACCTGAGAGAAGAACAGCTCTCATCACCCATGAGCTCGCTAGACTGAACATTGACGTTGCTACTCTGAGCGAAACTAGGCTGTCAGGTGAAGGGAAAATTGTTGAACCCGGATGAGTCTCAGAATACCAATCTCTGAAGGTAAATTCATCGCCATAATCTCTGCATATGTTCCCACTCTAATTGCCGATGAAGAAACTAAGAACCATTTCTACCACCAACTTAACTCCATCATCCCTAACACAGCACCCACAGACTAACTGTTTCTGCTTGGCGACTTTAACGCTCGAGTGGGCAGGGATTATCAGCTGTGGAAGAATGTATTAGGCAAACAAGGGCTGGGCAACTGCAATGCCAATGGACTGATGCTTCTTGGATTATGTGCTGAACATGAATTATTCATCACTAATACCCAGTTTCGCCCACCCAATCACTATAAGACCACACGGATGCATCCACGCTCTAAACATTGCCACATCCTTGACTATGTCATTACCAGGCAGTGTGACAAAAAGGATGTTCTGGACACAAAGACTGCAAGGAACGTGGACGACTGTTGGACTGACCACAAACTCCCGACCTGTCGAATCAAAATTTCCTTCAGACATAAATCTACCACTCAACATTCAAGCATGCCCCTTCGCAGGTTTGCAACTTCCAAACTATCAAATGCAGCTATTGCATTTAACTTTCAAAATGCAATCTTGACCCGCTTCAAAAGCAACCCAGTCTGCACAAAAGATGTTGAACAGGAGAGGTCAACAGTCAAGAAGATCATCATCGAGTCAGCTGAAGAAACCATTGACTATGAGGGTAGGAAGAGACAAGACTGATTTGTGGAGAACAACAAAGAAATACCGGAACTCATCAGTGCTAAGCGGAAAGCTCATCTATCCCTTCTTCAAGACCCATCGTCCTGTGCAAAGGAAGCTCAGTTTAATGATCTGAAACGGAAGTGTCAGACTGGAATCGGAAAATGAAGAACAACTGGTGGCAACAGAAAGCTGAGGAGCTTCAACATTATGCTGATGCCCGAAATCTTCGGAACTTCTATGAGGGGATTAAAGAGATCTATGGTCCTATTCGTTCCTCTATTGGTACTCTAAAGACAGTTGATGGAAGTACTACACTTACTAACTCCAAAGACATCCAGGAGCGCTGGAGGGGACATTTCTCTACTCTATTAAACCGAAGCTCCACTGCTGCAGAAGATTTCCTACGAGATGTGCCACACCTTCCTTCTCAATCTTGGATGGCGATGCCTCCAGCATATCAAGAATTCTGTGAGGCCCTTGGTAGGCTGAAACCCAGAAAAGCTCCTGGACCAGACAACATCCCACTGGAACTAATTCAAGCTGGAGGCTTAGCTCTAAAGACGAGGCTCTTCTCCCTTATACTGTCGAATTGGGAAACCCATAGAGTACCCAGTGGCCTCAAAAATGCCAACATCGTCACTTTATTAAAAAATGGGGACCGTAGCATATGTGGCAACTACCGGGGCATTTCTTTGCTATCTATAGTTGGAAAAATACTCGCTAGAATACTACTGAACCGCCTTCAAGTCATCTCTGAGAGGACTCGTCCAGAGTCTCAGTGTGGTTTCAGTGTGGAGTGCATGGCAACTCCAAGAAAAATATAAAGAACAACACAAGGACCTTTTTTTGTGTTCTATGACCTTGAAAAGGCATTGGATTCCGTCCCAAGACCTGCGATGTGGGACGTACTGAGACGCTTTGGTTGTCCCTATCAGTTTGTGGAACTGGTGCGAGCACTTCATGATGGTATGACTGGACAGGTTCTCCATCAAAATAACATCTCAGAAGCATTCCATGGCTTGAAACAGGGGTGTGTCCTAGCTCCAACTCTCTTTCCCCTGTACTTAGCTGCCATGCTGTATGAGACATCGAGCAAACCAGGAGTAGATATTAGATATCGCTATGATGGAGACCTCTTCAACTTGGCCAGGCTTCGATCACGTCTTACAAGTGTCACTAAGATAACTGAACAGGCCAACAGCTTTAATCTATGCACACGTATAGTACCTAACGTTCTAGATAAATTTGAAGTAACTAATATATGTCAGTGCTACCAACATGATTCTAAACCAGCAGATAGGACCAATTTATAAATACATTTAACATCTATATTATTGGATTTCAATCAAATTTCGTATCAGTTATGTGTACCATAACAGATATGACGATGCGTATTCTTAAGAGCAACCAGGGCTGCCAACTCTTAATAAATGCTGGCTGGCCCTATTTTTTACTTTAGACTGATATTAGTATCAGTATATCAGAACTGCTCTAAACTTTGCACACAAATAGTATATGCCATTCTAGATTCATTTCTAGAAACTGATATACATAAGTGCTGCCAACATGATTCTAAGCCTGCCGATATGTCGAATTTTTAAATACAAGTAACTTTTATACTAACAAATGGATTTCATCCAAAATTGGCGCAACAAAAGATCAAAATATTTCAGATTATTTCTGACCAACAAATTCATGACATTGTTGCAACATGATTTTGCGCACCCTAATAGATCCAATGTCTAACTGCATGTAACGTCCATGCTATCCATTGGACTCAAGCTGCTGTTGTTTTCTAAAACGTATAACAGAAATAGCTACTCTCACAGTTATAGCACTGAATGACATCAAGCACATTCGATCGCTAAATTGAGAGACAGCAATGAAGTTATTCAAATGCAAAATTTTACGAATATTGAAGTCATACGGGATCGCCTCATAAAATCTATCCTTGCTACCATGTAAAGAGTGAAAACCCGATATCAGGAAGCAAAATCCTCAAGATCAAGACTAGTATACCTCCTGGCCAAAGAATCATTTTAATAGAAGGCATCAGGTCTCAACTTCTCTTAAAATCCACTAAAGTGTTTGAAAACCTAAGGAAAAGGATGCTGACAATGAGAATAGAAATATGGCCAATATACTACTCGACTGGGGCAGTGATTGACAACTGCTAACTTTAAGGTGCGGCATGTATTCGCTAGTCTATCTATACAAGGTTTTCCCCATCTAATGTGCACAAACAGGAATTACCATGAGTCAGCTGCGATGTGTACATATGTGCTCGATCATCATCATCATTTCCCGTTTCCAGCTTCCTGGGTCGGGTTGTGAATTAAGGACCTCCAACGTTTCCTGTCTCTCCACCACTCCTCTCCTGTTTTTAGTACTTCTTCAGGTTTTCCTCCTCTCTTCTCTACACACTCTCACACTGTATCTGCCCATCTCTTTCGGGGCCTTCCTCGTGGTCTCTTCCCTGTCATCTTTTCACAGAAAGTTTTCTTTGGTACTCTCTCCTCTCCCATTCTCATCATATGTCCATACCACTTTAACTTTGTTGTTTCTATCCTGTCCTGCAGCTTCAAGATTCCTGTCCTTTTTCTAATCTCTTCATTTCTAACTCTATCTCTTCTGGTCTTGCCCTCTATACCTCCTAGGAATTTCATCTCCGCGGCTTGTATTCTACTCTCCTCTCTTTTTGTAGTAGTCCACGCTCCAGCTGCATATGTTAGTATGGGTCTGTAGTAGGTTGAATATAATACATTTTTACATTTCTTTGGGACATCTCGGTTCCACAGAATACCCCTTATGCTCTGGTAAAAACTGTTCGCTTGTTGTATTCTCTTTCCAATTTCCTCAGTTATCCTTCCATCTTCTGTGATCATGCTAAACACAATGATAAAACTGTATTTCTTATATAAAAGAAAGTGTCCACTAAGGAAGACTTTTTGGATATTCAGGTTCTAAAGAGGTATTAAGGGGGTTAAACCTTCATTTAATTGATTAAAAATATCTCACGAGTGTTTTCATTTGGGGACGTGATATTGGGCATATAAACTAATCATTAAAAATAAGCTGACATGTGTCTATGGTTTTTTCGATGTGGAGTATATTATGAGGTGAGAGGGGTGAAAAGTCGGGGAAGAAAATGTTGATTTGTATAATTTTATGGTGTACTTATATTTTCATAGGAATCTAGGTAAATGGATTTTGTGTTTTATTAGTCAGTGTGATTAATTTATCTCATTTATTTTATATTTACGTTTGTGTTCGGAAACCGTGTTGTGATTTTGAGTCGAATTTTATACATACTGAACTGCACATTTGTGCACATAAGAATAAATAATAATGTAGGATTCATGCCAGCTGCCGTACTACGTTAGGCACTGTCTGGACAAAAATTACTGCTTTTACTACAGGCAAGGTTTGTTTTTGTATGTAAAGCCTCATTAACTAAATGTCGGCATTGATTACACGAAAGACAGCAAATGTTTATTTGGCAAGCTTACGGAAATATGCCTGGAGGATAGTGGGTTTTGAGTGGGTTAAACGTAAATAGAAATTGGCATTTATTATACCATTTGGAAAGGAGATGTGTATAGTGTTCTTTATTAGATCTACTGTATACAGGTCTAGTAAAGATGGGGATACACATTTTGTAAATATTAGGTACAATGCGAAAACTTGGATGTGTATCAGGATCTTTACTATCTGTATATAAGTCAAGTAAAGATGGGGATACATGTTTTGTAAATATTAGGTAGAATGCAAAAATTTGGATCTTTAGCAGACCTATATACAGTAGGTGAAGTAAGGAAGGGAATACCTGTTTTCAACTACTATCGAAGTGCATATATTGACAACAATTTGATGCCATAAATATGCACGATATCAATAATAGAAATATGTTCTTTTATGTCTTTGACTATTCCCACTGTGTGTGGCAAAGACCGGGGGGATTATATAGCATGATGTGTACATATCTAGGGGAATTATTAGTGTAGTGGATGACATACGGATGTAGATGTTTACAAGTTTGATGTTGTGGCTTCCATTGTCTCCATTTTGCTCACCTGCTTGAGGTTTAAAACAGTGTGTCGTTAAATGCCGAAATCATCACACGTGTACAAGTGAGGTTCGGTGAACTGATGAGTTACATTACTTTTAGTTGTTGAATTAAATTGAAAAGTTGCATTGTACTCTTCTAAAGCCATTGGTCGATACTTGGTTAGACAACGGTCTGGGCGAAATCATTGGTCGCTACTAACTTAAATGCTATTAGGATGAAAATTACTGCTTGTGCCACAAGCAAGGGGGTCAGCGGCGTAAGCCCCAGGTTAGGTTCGTGTATGTCTGTAAAGCCTTATTAACAAGGAAATTACTACCTGTGCCACAAGCAAGGGGGTCTAGGGCGCAAGCCCCAGGTTAGGTTCGTGTATACATGGAAAGCCTTATTAACAAGGAAATTACAGCTTGAGCTACAAGCAAGGGGGTCAGCGGCGTAAGCCCCAGGTTAGGTTCGTGTATACATGGAAAGCCTTATTAACAAGGAAATTACAGCTTGAGCTACAAACAAGGGGGTCAGCGGCTTAAGCCCTAGGTTAGGTTCGTGTATGTCTGTAAAGCCTTATTAACAAGGAAATTACTGGTTGAGCTACAAGCAAGGGGGTCAGCGGCGTAAGCCCTAGGTTAGGTTCGTGTATGTCTGTAAAGCCTTATTAACAAGGAAATTACTGGTTGAGCTACAAGCAAGGGGGTCTAGGGCGTAAGCCATAGGTTAGATTCGTGTATGTCTGGAAACGCTTATTAACAAGGAAATTACTGCTTGTGCCACAAGCAAAGGGGCCTAGGGCGCAAGCCCCCAGGTTAGGTTCGTGTATGCTTGGCAAGCCTTATTAACAAGGAAATTACTGCTTGAGCTACAAGCAAGGGGGTCTAGGGCGCAAGCCCCCAGGTTAGGTTCGTGTATGTCTGGAAAGCCTTATTAGCAAAATGGCTGCATTGATGAAGTACCGACGACATCACAAAGGACACTAAATGTTTACCTGGCAAGGTTATGGGAAATGTCTAGAATAAAAGGTTTTGGGTTGGTGAGATATGAACAGAAATTGGCATTTAGAATAATACATGGAAATGGGATGTGTATAGTTTTCTAAATTTTTGTATTGTTGCTTATTTTTATACAGTACAATATGTATCACCATCTTTACTTGACCTATCTAGGTGTGGTAAAGATGCTGATACACATCCAAATTTTGGCATTCTACCTCATATTTATGAAATATGTATCCCCATCCCTACTTGACGTAGATAGATCTGGTAAAGTTCCTGATACACATCCAAATTTTCGTACTGTCACTTATATCCAGCTGATATTTGCCCTCATCATTAATTTCTGCGTATGTTTCCCCCACCCTATTCCCCAGGAGTTTCCCGTAAGCTCGCTAGTTAAACATTTAGTGTCTGGTACTGGTGAATGAAGATAGAACGCGCAATAAAATTCTCTACAATACATGAATTATCCAAAATACCTAATGAAACGCTGGGAAATATATCAGGGAGCGATGTTTTAGTAGATATTCCCTCTTCCGATGTCTGCGACCCGCCCAACCATCCCAAATAGGAACACGACTTAAAAATAAAATCCACAGCCTGCTTCCAGTCTCCGACCGGGTCAGGAATGGAATGAATGAAGCCCCCATCTAGCGGCGAGGATATGAACTGTGCCGGCTGCCGAGGCCTGACGCACTCCTCTGGGGCAATGATTAAATGAATGACAGATGAAATGAAATGATAGTGGAGAGTGTTGCTGGAATGAAATTTTGACAGGGAAAACCGGAGTACCCGGAGAAAAACCTGTCTGCCTCCGTTTTGTCCAGCACAGATCTCACATGGAGTGACCGGGATTTGAACCACGGACCCAGCGGTGAGAGGCCGGCGTGCTACCGCCTAAGCCACGGAGGCTCAGGAACACGACTTATATAGCTAAAATTACAGCTGTCAGCGCCATTGTTCAAATTGATCGTTATCAAAACAGTACCATGACAGTACTGCCAACCTCGCGCTTAAGGTACTATGAAAAACAAAGAAGCGCCCAGTTCAGTCGCTAGTGCGCATCGTTCTTGCGCACCACTCAGTTCATGGATAGTGCTCCCAATTGAATTGTTTATGGATCATGGATAGTGGAAATTGCCTCCTAACCATCTGCAATTTCAATCGGGGGTTCTACGATGATCCAAAGAGGTTACTGCAGCAATTGCAACAACACAATTTAATAGCTACATCGCTAACGTGCCCCAATATGCCAGCGTCAAGTCGAAGTTCGCTTGATAAAACATAACCTTGCTGTAACAAGCAACAAGAGACTACCCGGACGTCCCAAAATGTTTTCGCACAACTGTGGTTTTCACAATGGTTACAGCAAAACGTGCCCCACTAGCTGCGCGCGGCCTTTGGCCGCACCTACCCCCGACTTTCTAACCTTCGATTTGTCCAATCCATTGGTTTTTGACAATGGTCACAGCCTAACGCGTCCAGATCAATGGTTTTGTGTCAACCGTGCCCCGCTAACTATGCGCGGCCAAAAGCCGCACTTAACCCCGACCTTCTAACCTTCGTATTTCCAATCCATTGGTTTTTGACAATGGTTACAGCCTAACGCGCCCAGACCAATGGTTTTGTGTCAACCGTGCCCCGCTAACTATGCGCGGCCAAAAGCCGCACCTAACACCGACCTTCTAACCTTCGTTTTGTCCAATCCATTGGTTTTTGACAATGGTTACAGGCAAACACGCCCAGACCAATGGTTTTGTGTCAACCGTACCCCGCTAGCTGCGCGCGACTACAGGCCGCATCAACCCCCTGACCTTCTAACCCTCGTTTTGTCCAACTCAATGGGTTTTGACAATGGTTACAGCCTAACGTGTCCAGATCAATGAGTTTTGACAATGGTTACAGCGTGACACGTCCCGATGAATATTTTTTTGATCAACAGTGATTTTGTATCTTACATGTTGGCAACAAAGTGTGCGCCTCGCTGCGTGCCGGTAGAGTGCTCCTTGTTGACAGTTGAACGAGATTAAAGCGCTATCGAAATATGGCGCCCGGTTTTTAGAATAGCAAGAAATAAAACACATATTTACGAATTTTAGCCCATATATGAGGTTCAGTAGTGACCAGGGATCGTAATTTCAATACGTAATATCGCCCAGAAGATGAATCGAGGACATAAGGTATGTTAAAGACACATTCATGTCTGCTGCATGTGTATAATCTGCGTTCCACTTACATTCACAATTAATCAGTGCCTTTCCTGATGTTATCGACGACGTCATCAATGCCATTTGGTTTTTAGGGTAATTTTATACGGAAATGTATCGCGATCTATACTAGTCCCAAGATGAAAACGAGGAGCGTTCCTCACCTTAGCAAAAGCAATGCCGGGTTTAGCTCAGATCTCGTGGGTTTCAAGCCATTTCATTCTACTGCACTTGTGGGGAGTTATGTGTACATATTCCATGGAGCCATCTAATATATAGATTTATACAAATTATTCCAGAGAGCATGCCACTCCATAAACTCATCATTTATATCAAGATTTGACAGACATATACAGTTTGTGGTGTAATTGCTTAGCACAACTGCACGGAGCGTAAGATATTTTGATTCGAGTTCAGACGCGCTCTTGTTTCCAAGAAGAAGAGGAAGGAAAGATGTGGAGGTGATGAAGATTTCTCATTTGAAATATGATTGTTGACAGCCAAGCTAGGATCTAAACATTAATTTAAGCCAGTGCAGAGCTCACATTACTAAGGCAGTCTTTCTTGTTCTCCACTATCCTATCAGCACTAGCATAAACAAACAACAGCGCAACGTTGCTTAGATTTATCATATCTCAAATGCCGTATATGATTGAGTCTTAGCATTGGGATATGGAGTAGCCTTCACATACAGGGTGGCCACAAAGTCCCGTAACCCCCTCCCCCTCTTATAACTAATAGAAACCCCTTAAGCTAGTTGAATAAGTTGTACATCATTTCTAAGAGAGGTTTTCTTGGGAATGTATGGCATTACGAGTCCAAAACATCAGTCTGTGCACCATCATTTTCATGGCAAAGGATAATACAGCGCCAAGTTCTGTACGACATTCTTCGGAGCATTGCTGGTGTGACTTTAGTGAAAGCTTGTCTCACAGCATCTTTCAGTTCATCTGTGGGCGTTCCAGCATGATGAGGCACCTGCCTATTTTGCCACAGCAGTGCGCGAATATCTTAATGAAGTTTTTCCAGGGCGATGGATAGGTCGTGGTTCTCCTGTGCTGCCAGCTCCACTTGCCTGGCCACCACGAAGCCCAGACCTTACCACATGTGATAATGCGCTATGGGGCTTCGTAAAGGGAATCGTTTCACAAAATGGATACAATACCCCAGATGAACTGAAAGATGCTGTGAGACAAGCTTTCACTAAGGTCACACCAGAAATGCTCCGACGAATGTCGCACAGAACTTGGCGCCATATTATCCTTTGCCTTGAAAATGATAGTGCACAGACTGATGTTTTGGACTCGTAATTCCATATATTCCCAAGAAAACCTCTCTTAGAAATGGTGTACAACTTATGTAACAAGGTTTAGGGGTTTCTATTGGTTATAAGAGAGGGGGGTAATGGGACTTTGTGGCCATCGTGTACTATAGTGCCCAGCACAGTGAACCGGCATTATGAATACAATACCATCAACAACTGTTAGCTGCTAAAATAGGAAACAACACTGAATAATCCAAATTTTGAAATACCGGTAACGAGAAAGTCATTCACATTATTATAAGAAAAGAAATACCGTGTAGAATCTATGATCACCTGTATATTATGTTCCACTTTGACCGCCTTGTTTTCATCTTCAAATACTGGTATATCCCAAGATTCATCCTGCAGATTAGAAGTGGGTAATTGGTCATCTGACTCCTAGAAAGAATTATACAAGTATGACCCAACATAAAAACATGCCAACATAATAACAGTAATAAGTCACCGTACATGTAGGTTAGCCTACTATTTGGTACGGTAACACGCTTGTCATGACCAGCACAAGGACTGCTATGTTACACGATAAACTCACAAAATTTAGGAATTCATCGGTCTCCCTCTTAATGAATGGTTGTTGGTCCATGATGTCCAGGAAGCTAGAACACATAAATCATTATCATAACACATGAAATGAGGTAATTTCAGAACACCGAATTAAAGTTAGGCTGCTGGTAATCCAAATATAACCCTCCAGTTGCACAGTGAAAAGAAGAAGATAACAGCAAAACATATTCGACAATCGCGCTCGACTTTATAAGATATGAGTTAGGGTAAAATATCGAGAAAATATTGTCTATCATTGCGATAGAATGAGGAAATACTGGTGGCAGCTTTTGGAGCACTGAGATGAAGCAATCTCTATTCCTAAGTAGGCTACACACAAACCTGAGCACAATGTGATGGGGCACGCGGAATAAATATAATTGTCCGACGTTAAATTACATTACAAACCTATCAACGTAATATCAACTCTAGTTACTGCACGAGTATCAAAATATTGGCGGTAACTGGATACAGTGGGTTTCAGAAAACACAAGCCTCGTGTTACATGGATCCCACTTCAAATCAAAAACATTGAATCTCCCTCATTGTACCAACATTGAACGGAAGGAACTGAAAGATGTATTTATCCTTAAAAATTTATAAATACTATCAACGAGTAACTTGTATAATTGCGGTCATAAATCAGTTCCTAGTTACATATTTAAACCAGTGTATCCTCGACAAATAAATGTTGTAAAATTATCCACAGGCAAAACTACGCTTGTAAAATATTGTTATTGTACGGAAATTACATTTTGTCACGTGTGTAGAGAGCATTTCAAATATCCCAACATGGAACTGAAATTCGTCAGATCGAAATATTTCGCCGCGAGGTTCATCAAAGGCACGAACTCCACATGTCCATGACGATATTGCTAGCAACACAAACGTAAATTAAAGCATGATCCACTGTTGATAAATAGGCACGGTGTAAGGAAAATTGTAATATAGGCTAATGGATGCATAATCACAATACAGAAAATATCAGTTATTCTTTTATTTTATGTAGGCTACTTATGCCCATTATTACTACAGGCAATTACCCGGATGGTACCTGATTTAAGGCCACGGCCGCCTCCTGCCCAATATTCACCTGAATTAAAAATACCGTACACACTCTCTAATATAGACACCACAGTAAAACAGATTATCAAATTATACACACACCCAAGTACACGGCGCTAAATGACCAAAATATCCAAGCCGTAAGCGGGGGATCGAATCCCACCGGTGAGATTTTGCAGTGTGTTCTGTTTTTTTTTTTGTAAACATTGGCAATTCGTACAACTGTAGGTGAATAATGTTTATTTTGCAGTCAATTGTAATAACGTGTTATGTGAACGGGAAAAGAGAATCTGAAATCATCGTATGGGGATCAACGTTTGTGACATTACGTAATGTATAGTATCGGTATTGCAAATACATTGACGTTATACACGGTCAGGTGTATTCTATTATATGTACCGGTATACATTTATATATTGAAGGCCCAGTCTGTTCCGTCCATTGCACGTCTGTGAACCATCAGACCACCCCGTATCCCGCAAGCAGTGGCTCATGCTATGGGTATTGATTGAAAATAGCCAATGGTTACAAAAAAAAAAAAAAGGATACACAGCACACTGCAAAGGCTCACTGGTGGGATTCGATCCAGCGATCCCGCGCTCACGAAGCAAGGCTCTTACCGCTGCACCACGCGCTCGTTGGATTCTTGCTAGCGTACAACACACATAGACGCCGCACTGTAATTGCAATTGCCGGTAATTAATTTCTCGGAAACGGCTGAGAAGCGCACATTACTACTTGTACCTGATAGAGGCCTGCTCATGCCCTACACGAGTACTAAAGATGGTTCGAATCGGTGACCCATGCATCGTAACCTTCCCTTGTTAGCAGCATTGCCGAGCATGTGAAGTCACACTCCATGAAAGCACTAAGGGCTGCAAGTTGAGAAATTCTAAAGTGGCCATACTGTTATCTCGCCAGGAGAGGGCAGTCGGTTTTGAACTGCAGCAGTCTTCCCGCTCACTGCGTATTGCGCATACCAAAAACATTAAGTTGGTCACTGTTTCCATTACTGTACGGTACCTGATACTGCCACACTGTTAAAAGTAAACACAAAGGCTTGTAAGAATATCGACAGTAAGAAGGAAGGTAACAATACACACACACGTGAAGCCCAATAACAAATTATCATGCAGGAAGTAGCAGCAACTGACTGCCTGCCGATATATTTAGGTCTGGAATAGGTGCGCCCATTGCCCATGTCGGAATTGATAGAAGAGGTTTTGAGGAAGTGATTGGTGGTGAAGGATGGGGAAACAGGAATAAGGAAGGAGAGAGATTATTGGAACTGTGCAAGATAAATGGGCTAATGGTTGGAAACACATGGTACAAGAAGAGAGAGAGCCATAAAATTACTTGGTACGGCAGGGATTTGACTAGGAAATCAGTGGTGGACTACATTCTATGCGGGAAGGAGACAAAGAAGAGTATCACGGATATAAGGGTATTACCTTCAGAAGCCCTGGACAGTGACCACAGTCTGCTGGTCGGCAAGGTGAGAGGACTGAAGGAAAAGAGGAGAACTGAGAACCAAGAAAGAAGAATAAGGACATGGAAGCTGAAGGAGGATGGAAATAAGGAGAAGTTCCAGATATTAGTGAGGAACAAATTACCGAAGGATGATCCGAAAACAGGTGAAGAAGTATGGAATAGGTTCAAGGACGTGTTGGTAGAAGCAGCGGAAGTCATGTGTGGTAGAACTAGTGGAAAGAAAAGGTGGAAGGAAACACCATGGTGGAACCCCAGAACTAAGGAAGCAGTGAAAAAGAAAAATGAAGCATTCAGGAAATGGTTCCAACAGAGGACAGACAGAACAAGGGAAGAATACCAAGAGCGGAAGAAAAAAGCAGGGGAAGTAGTGAAGGAAGAGAAAAAGAAATGGCTGGAGAAATGGACAGAAATGATGGAGGAGGACTGAGATGGCAGTAAGAAAGTGTTGTATGGAATGATAAAGGCAAAGAGAAGAGATACAGGCGAAAATGTCAGAATGGTGGACAGGAATGGAAAGGAGGTCGAAAATATGGAAGAAGTAAAGGTTATCTGGCGAGAATACTTCTACGAACTCCTAAATCCAACTAAAACCAGCGTAGTGGACATTGTGGAGGAAGACAGTGACCAAGACATATCAGAGAAGGAATTGACATGGAAAGAAGTGGAGGAAGCATTAAAGAAGATGAAAGGGGGAAAGGCACCGGGAATGGACGAAGTGAGTGTGGAGATGGTGAGAGCAGCAGGGGTGATAGGAACACAGTGGCTCTTCGAGTAATTAAAGTGATATGGAGGGAGAAGAAAATACCAGAGGAATGGAAAAGAGGGATAATAATACCCATATTTAAAAAGGGAAGTAGGAAGGAATGCAAGAACTACAGGGGAATTACACTCATGTGCCACTGCGCCAAAATATTTGAGAAGGTACTGGAGAGAAGAATTCGGACGGAAGTTGAAGATGGGCTGAGGGAAGAACAGTATGGATTCAGGCCAGGAAGGTCAACAGTTGACCTCATCTTTGCAGTAAGACAGCTACAAGAACACCATTATGAATATGGGAAAGGTCTGGTGATGACCTTCTTGGATATTGAGAAAGCATATGATAGTATTAATAGAAACAAGGTACGGGAAGCAATGAGAGCAAAAGCAGTGAACAAGGAGACAGTGGCAAGAGTGAAAGCAATGTACGAGGGAAGCAAAAGCTGTGTAAAGGTGGGAAGAGAGAGAACGGAATGGTTTCAAATGGAGAGTGGTCTGAAACAGGGAAGTGCCCTCTCACCCCTGTTATTTATAGTGGTGATGGATGAAATCATACGAAAAGTGGTAAATAGCATTGGGGAAAGGAAAATGAAGGCAATGTTGTTTGCTGATGACCTTCTGGTATGGGGAGAGGATGAGGAAGAAGTAAAAGAGCAATTAGATGAGTGGGAGAAGGTAGTGTTATCATATGGGATGAAGTTCTCAGCACAAAAGAGTGAAGTGGTCATCACAACGAGGAAGAAGAACAGACTGGATATGGGCATAACACTTGGAGGACAGCAGTTGCAGAAAGTAGAATGCTTGAAGTACTTGGGAAGCATAATTGAAGAAAAGGGAGGCAATAGGATGGAAATAAATGAAAGGGGAAGGTGCGCAGATGGATTTTTCAAGCTTGTTAGGGGGATGCTATGGAATAAAGATGTACCACAAATATGTAAAGGAATCATCTACAAGACCTACTTTGTGCCAATTTTGACATATGGTTCAGGAACATGGGTGATGAAGGAAAGGGACAAGAATAAAATACGAGCAGTGGAGATGAGGTTCCAGAGGGGTAGGGTAGGAGTGACAAGAATGGACAGAGTAAGGAATGAGAGAGTCAGAGAGATGGTAAGAGAGGAACCATTGCAAAATAGAATAGAGCGAACTAGGCTACAATGGTATGACATGTGAGGAGGATGCAAGAGGAGAGGATACCGAAGAAGGTGTTTGGAATGGAAATGACTGGAAGGAGGCCAAGGGGAAGACCAAGGGACAGATGGACAAAAGGAGTTAAGAAGAGTGTGGAGGAAAGAGGAGTGTGCTGGGACACAGTAAATGACGAGAGATGGTGGATGGACAGGAAACGATGGAGAGGCTTATGTTCCAAGCAGACCCGACCAGCGGTTGGAAACTGCTCAAGATGAAGATGAAGAAGAGAATAGGCGGGCTGCATATGCATACTGCAAGGTACCTCTTACCCCGTTGCAGCGTGTTGAACTGCATGATGAATCTTGTAACTTCTTTCTGTGTGTGTGTTTCTACAGTGGTCTTAACTTGGCAAGTCAATCTCTTACCGCTTTTATGGTGGTCTCACCTGTTAAGTCACTGTATTTATTTAGATACAAGTAGTATATACAATAAAGCACACTGCAAAAATGACAGAGCTCTATCTAGAGTTCTTATTAAACATCTGTGTTAAAAGTCCAGGAGTGGGTCCGGAGAGGGTTCAACGTTGCTCCATGTGAATAGTGTTTATCTTCAGTACTTGAACATGTGGAATGTGTTCAAAAACAGTGACCGGCCAAAAAAGTGGGAACACTTCAATTTTTTATGTAGTTTCTTAATGTATTCCACTAAAATGTATCGGTTTTCCAATATTTACATTATTCATGTAAATGTTAGATGGTTGGCTACAGAAAATACAGAAACATTTTTTACAACATGCTTTAACTCACAAATTTCCTTACATTTTACAAATCTTACAATTTTCTATTTTTTAGTAGTGTTCTTTTGGGCTGGTTTTTATCAAACATATTGCCAAACAAAACAGTGTTAATGCTTGCACTGCACTGGAACACTGGTCACTAAAAACGAGTGTTTCCACCCTTGTAAATGCTCAGGCATACTGATCACAACTCGTTGAATGGCATCTGCCGGGATGCGAAACCATTCCCCCAGCAGCGATGTTATCAGTTGTGCCAAGCTGGTGTGGTCATGCTGTCTGACGTTCCTTCCAAGCATATCCCATACATGTTCGATGGGGTTCAAGTCAGGACTACGAGCTGGCCAGTCCAGGGTTTGAATCCCCACTTCCTGCAGATATTGTACAACACAGCGAGCAGTATGAGGGCGGGCATTATCCTGCATCAGCATGAAATTCTGACCAACGTAAGGCACAAAGGGCATCACATGATTCATCAGTATCTCTTTGATGTACCTTTGGGAATTAAGTGTCCCGTGATCGATGCACACCAACTCAGTGCGGGCCATAACGTTGATGCCACCCCACACCATAACCGAGCCTCCTCCAAGTGGAGTCCTTGAGAAGAATGAAACAGGTCTGTACATCTCCCTGTGCCTTCTCCACACACTTTCTCTTCCATCAGGAGATCTAAGGTTAAAGCGACTCTCGTCAGTGAAGAGAACAGAGACCCGCTGCTCGTGGGTCCATCCCAGATGCTGCCTTGCGAAGCAAAGACGCGCCTCTCCGTGATATCGTTCGAGGGCGGGTCCACGTGCATGTCTCCTGGATTAAAGATGAGCTTCTTCAAACCTTCTTCTTACTGTTCGCTCACTCACTCTCACATTTCTGACATTTTCCAGTTGATTTCGTGCCTGGACTGCGGTGGTATGGTGACCACGCTGAACTTGCAGGGTGAGAAATCTGTCATCCCTGGCACTTGTGCTTCTTCTAAGGCCTGACCCTCGTCTCCTGTCGTATGTTTGGAGTTCTCTGTAACGTTGCACTGCATGGTAAATGCTACCGAGAGATGATCCAATGACCTCAGCAACATAACGGAAGCTGCGGCCATCCTCCACCAATGCAACTGCCTGTGCAACTCCTACACGGCTAAGAGGCATGTTTTAGTGTGAATTGCACATGGATAACTTACTAAAATGTATGACAATGGTTCACAGGTGTTAAACAAATGCCAGTTTTTATCCCTAGAACAACAATAAGTGAGCGGCAACACTCTTCCCGCCATAAAACCAAGAATATAGGCTCATTGAAGATTGGGGGTAAATGGTGGTAATAAACCACCCTAAGAAATGTCATGTTATCAATTTCTATTCACAGATGTTTCAGATGTGTGTTCTAATGCGTGAAAAGCTTTTAAAATATGATTACATCTTTTTCATGGCTAATTTTATACTATTTATATTACTTTTTTAACTGTTCCACTTTTTTTGCCGGTCAGTGTATATCACCTCAAAATGTATACAATAAGAATGGAATGTATAGTGTACCCAGAAACAGGCAATACTAGCCAAGTGATCACACTTCCCCATCCATTCATTATTATGTAATTTTTAACTTAGCAACATAGCCGAGCATGTGATGTCACACTCCATGAAAGCACTGGAGGGCTGCAAGTTGAGAAATTTGAAGGTGGCCATATTGGCTGCAGTTTTACTCATATTTTTCCCACTCCAGGTAAATCCTACAATGGCACTGTTTACTCCAGGGATTTCTGCCCGTGTCCTTGAGAGCTGGAGTATTGAAGCAAGTCTGGTAGTCTAGTAACAGCCGACTGGAGGTGCTATTGGCCAACAGCGCACGATTGTGACCCGGTCAACTTCTCTGAACAACTGACAATTTACGTATCAATATGCCCCAGAATTTGAGGCTCGCAGACTGTGTGATACCCCAATGTGTATTCAGAGCCCACTGGCGGTATAAGTTAGTGAATTGCACATTATTTCAAGTCCCAGGGGACAATTGAAAGTACAACAATAATTATACAGTATGTCAAAAAATATGGTCATAGAAATGACTCCAGATTATAGATTAATGTGAGGAATACATACTTTGGTACCTAAGTGTTGAAAATAAGACTGCTGTTGCGACTTGAAACTGAAACCCAGCACTCAGGACAGTGTGTGAACTGATCACACCATGATAGCCCCTTGTTAACTCTTGACGTAGGCCTTGTAACTGAAGCTATGGAATACCATTAGGCCTAACAATGACCAGTATTAATTCCACTATGATGTGCAGGCCACCTACAGGTGCCAAATGTAAAGACCTGCACCAGGCCTCTCCAAAAGCCACACACCATTATTGATACTTCTCTCATACAGAAAAAAAAAACATCCATCAAATGGTAATCATCTTACGTCATCCCCAATCCTGTAGACATGCCACTGACCACTAAAAGGTGCAGTGCGGTGAAAAGGAATGTTAAAAGGAATGTTATTTACCGTGACAAGGTTAAAGTTAAATCTGATCAGTGTTAAGCAACGGTTTAGAGCGAGTTCAGGAGTGGGTATTCTACTTGATTGATTGGCGATGCCATTGTACATAATGTTATTCACCAGTTATATTAGCACATTCACTACAGACTGAAAGCAAAGCCAACTTATAGCTTCAAGTGACTCTCGTTATCATAAGCCACAGAACCTTCCCTTTCCTTTTTTTACTTGGAATGGATGAGACTCTGAAATTTTAACATTCATTAACCAAGAATCCAACCCAGTCCAAAAATTCACAACAACATAAGGCTCTTCCAGTGGAGGAGATTATTTGGGTGGGACCTTGATTTCTAGGATTAAAGAAACAGGACTCTGTAGGTTGGGTAGTTGGCCAGTTAAGAGTACTTAAGCCCTGAGCTTGTATTTCAGCTTTACTTTTCCTTAAATTATTTTTAGGCTGTCTGTAAACAAAACAATCTATCATAAGCTCCAAGAATTTACCCACATATAATTCATTGTGTCGATATCTTCGTTATAATCCCTCAATCATACACTCTTCTTCAGCCCTCTGTAATACCGTACATTCTTAACATTACTGTATTTAAAAAAATCAAGTTGTCCTGATTTTGTTCTGTGCTCGTAGAACTTGGCAAATGGGGTTCATTAAGACAGATGCACTAATTAATTATTAACATAAAATCAAGTAGGCTACTTAGCCATACAATGATGTGTAACTAGTGAAGCTAAAGGAAAGAAATAGCTCATATGAGGCGTTCCGTAAGAGAAGGGCGAGCCCGCCACTTGTGCATTTGGAGATGATCAGTGTGCAAGGTTTGTGCTCGTGAGCTCGTCAGCATGGGGCACCCGTGCATTATAGAGCATAAAAACAGCCACCTGATGCGTAAATAAAAAGAAAACCGACTCACGGCGGGCTTGCTCTTCCCTTACGGAACGCCTCATATTTGAATATTAAAGCCTTCTTGACACAAGACCATGAACAGAAGTATATAATAACAACCCTGGCATTACAGGCCATGAAGGGCCTAGGCCTACCAAGTGACTGCTGCGCTGCCCAGCCATTTGGCCTGCAGATATTGAGGTGACGCGTGGTCAGCGCATCGGTTCCCCTCAGCCGTTAATCTTGGTTTTCGTGACCGGGGCGCTATCTCACTGTCAGACAGCTTCTCAATTGTCCCCACGAGGCTGAGTGTACCCCGTTCGAGCCCTAACGGCAGTTTCTAAATTAACTGATGGAGCCGTGAATCAAACCTGGGGCCTCCAGGTGAGAGACAGGCACGCTACCCCAACACAACGGGGCCGGCTCATGAACAGAAGTATGATTAGGCTATGTAATGAGGATTAGAAAGTTCATTTTGTTATGAAATGTGAAAATAATATCGCGATTGCAAGGGAAATGGTGTTTCTGTGTGTACTGCATCGTCTGTGGGGAAAGCGTTTCATGTTATATTTTTATTTGCTTCGGAGCATTTCTCTTTGCTGTTTGAATGCTGGCGAGTGAGCATTGTTGATTGTGATTGCATTCTTTCAACACGTGTTGAATTAAACCTCGGCTAAACGCAATTTTCTACAATGCCAAAGGGGAAGCGTAAATTTAACGACATTTTAGCAACTAATCTCTGTGTCTAATTTATCCCGCAGAATTATCAGTTGCTCTTTGAAATACGAATAATGATTCACAATATAAATAATATGGAATAATATGCATTAAATATTTATTAATGTATTTTTTGCTTGTTTTTGTGTTATATATTGTGAAATGCCCTACATTCCGCAAAAAGCATCTGGTAACCCTAATTTTGACAGCAAAAGTTAACGAAACAAAAGCCACATTTCCCAAACACTATTCAATACACCGTGTGTTAATTAATCATTTAAAACCTTTCACGTTGCAATGCAATCCCAATGTGACACCTCAGAACTGGAGGAATGTGGTGTTAAACACACTTCTTCAAATTACAACTCGGTAATATTAACACTTTTGAGTTTCTTGTTATTTATTTTCTTAAAGTATCCAATTTCAAAGGGAGCTAGTGTGTTGAAATAGAGTTAAATAAATTAATTAAAATATGTACTCAGCAGCTTCAGTGTCGTAGTTGGTTGCACGCTGAAATGCTATGCCCAAGATCGTGGGTTTAAACCTGGCCAAAGTCGTTGGAGTTTTAAGTGTGTTAAAATCCTTCAGTAGACTATGTCTTCCTTGGGAGGGGAAGCAAAGCCGGCGGGCCCATGTCATAGATTAATGGCATGTAAAAGAGCCTACCACTCCCTACTGTCTATCCTTAAAATTCAGTCTTAGAAATGTCATTCTTAATTAAACTACTTTGACACAGACACATAACTGCAAAACAAACACTCCGGACCTTCGCTAGAATTGGTAAAAAGAGAAAATGATGGTGTGTAGAAAAAATTTATAGGTTATATTTGGCTAATTAGAAACACTCTATCAAGTTCCAACGTTCGCCGCTAGGTGTTAGTAACAGGAGCATCTGGTAGTCAAAGTTGGAACTACTTGGAATTGATCTTGTTGGGAGGCATCGGTCGTTCAATCAAAAAAGGCCATTGGCTGCAATTCATATGCAGTATAATAAGTGGTGCTTACAGGTGAAGTGGTGTTGCCAACCGGAAGTTTGGGAGGGGGCCTTATCAATTGTTTTTCTAAATTCCGTTCTTCCTGTTTTGCCTAAGTACCCATACAGTGATCCCAGATAACGAGTGTGCAGAGGAGGAAAATTTGTTGATCGCTCAAGCTTTGGAAATTTGGCACTAGCCCTACTTGCTAAGAATGCAGTAAGGGATAACAGCTGAAGATCAAAATTAGAAAGAGATAACCATTGATCTTGTGGGAGCTATGTCCCTTGACCGAGCCGCTTGAAGCCTTAGGCAGGTAGTGTTTGAAGAAACCAAGAGTTGGCAGCACTCACACTTGCTAGGTATTGCACCAAGGCTTAATGTTGAAGTCAACAACGTAGTTTAATTTTTGGTCTTCGAAATGCCATTCTTAATTATACTACTTCGACACAGACACCACATAATTGCAAAGTACACTCCAGACCTTACTAGAATCAGTAAAAAGAAAGAAAAGAATTGCTTTTTTCCACTGTGACATAAAGCACCTACCGTGTGTGAATTCTTTAATTTCTGTTTCCATAATGCATCACCTTCCTACGACTCTGGGATTCCTCTACCAATACTCTAAGTCACTGCCAGCGTTAAAACATCAGGGCAACAAAAGTGGAACATACACTTGGCAGGTAGGCCGAAAGAGGTGCAGGAGTGGGGATGGCCCGTGAAAGAGGGGCACGGAGAGGTGTAGTGTTGAGGGGCTGCGAGGAGGATATCTGCCGTGCTGACAGCAGGAGTGGGGATGGCCCGTGAAAGAGGAGCACGGAAAGGTGTAGAGTTGAGGGGCCGAGGAGGATATCTGCCCGTGGCCCCAGCTCTATTTTCTGTGATTGCTCAGCATGGCTTAGAGCTCATTATAGTAATTACCCATTTGACGAATCCTTGCCGGCAGAAGATGTATGAATTTCAAGTAATCAGCTGTATGATGCAATCCGTTTTCCTGGAGATGTTGGTACAATCTGAATGTATGTCGATGAATCATTGTGGCATGAGCTTTGTGTTTGGTCAGTTGAGCATTTCAAAAAAGTGATATGTGAATAGTTTCAAGGAATTCGTATTCTTAACGGAAGAATAGTGTATTATCACAGTTGAATGAAAGTTATTAGTATAATCAATATACAGTGAGATTCTTTTGCTGGAGCGGGCCAGGCTGCCGACTGCCGGGCGTGCGCGTCTTCCGCCAGTCAGCTGACCAGGGTAATTAAATTCAATAAGTCCCTAAACTTTCATCACCGAGGGAGTGTAGTGTCAGCGCACAGATAAGAAGGTAACATAAACAACAGCTGCAAGATTTAATTAAAGAAGCACAGTTGTTTTATTTGTTTCAGGAACCTCACGTCACCAGTTAAAGGTTAGAACATACCTTTTCACAGAAGATACTAAAAATGTTCTCCTTCAGATGACAGACAGTAACTTTGTAAGTTACATCGTTACATTATTTAGCTACTCCTGCACTCCCCTGCGTGTTTACTGTAATTAATCAATGCAAGAACCTAAGCCCGTTTGATGTTCAATTGTGGGTTAGTTTAAAATACAAAGTGTACAGATCAATTACCTGCACTCTAGTGGAGCTGGAGAACAATATACCGCAGCAGATATTCCTCACAACAGAAGGGAATTACAACGCTAATTTATTTACACGGTACGCCTGTCTGTCCGCTGAAGGAGAACTCACTCAGCATCACCTGTGGATAGGTAAGTACTTTAGTCATGATTTGCTGGTAAATTCACCATTAATTAATGTACTTTGTTAGGTTTCCACCTGCACTCAATCCGCGGTGCAAGCTCGGTTGGCTGGCGGAAGGCGAGCACCCCAGCAAAAGAATCACCCTGCATTAGTACCAGGAGCAGAACAGCACGCAATCTCCTAGCATCAATAGCGGAGTATACATTCCTTCCCTCCTGCCCCACACAAGCATTGACGCACCGCTAGACAGAGGTATACATCAGACAGCACACTTACTTGAAAACAGCAAAGACTCGCCAAACATGTAATACCTCAGTCGGTACCTACGTTTGTATTAAATAAAACACCAGGTATCCTTGTTACAGGTTTTATTGTAGAGATTTTATTATGACAAAATTAAATGGAATTGAAATAACACTGACTTAACAGACTAAAACAGAAATCATGCAAACAACTAATATGAGCCTATACAAAGTAAAAAAAGGAAATACAAGTAAAATGTTGTGCCCTTTTAAAAAAGCAAGAAAAGATATCCAATATTTCAGGTTATAGATTGCATTTAACTATGAACAAGTGTCTAATAAACATAAGATCTACTGTGCCTACATTTCTGATATCTTAACACTTCTTTATAGATGGCACAGACTACCAAATAATCACAATTAACACCCTAGCATCACTAGGAATAACAAAAGCAACGGTTTGGTTGCAGATATGAGCAGAGTCGTTGGATTGGCGCTCCATTAAACAAGGTCAGTTGAGAAGATAAATTTATGTTAGAAATAAGTTGCATATAATACTCATAACTCACAGTACATGACACATCTAACACACTGCATAGCATCAATAATAGCCACCAGTTTCTTGCCCAACACACCATGTATATATATAGTGAATACAAAATCTTGACCAATGCGATGTAAACAGGCTGAAAAATTACACACTTAACAAATGTTTCCACAAGGTTACCTCACAGCTAACATTACATTTGGAGAGTTCTTTCCTGCTATGGGAAGCACAACATTCAAGCCAGTGACAAAATGCTGAATTAATCTGTAGTTGAACTGAGGAATATCCAATAAGACCAAATCCTTAAGAAAACAAAGCACCATATCTCGACAAATCATATTAAAACAGAAGGACACAGCAATATGTTGATGTTAAATGAAACAATCTCTGGAATCATGAATTTCCAGGAGCGCACAAATTGTTATCCTGTTTAAAAATGCTAGTTGGAATAATTTAATATTTCATAGTTATTATACGACATTCACATCTAGAGGTCATTAAACATGGAGGAGGCATTGCAGCCATTAGGTCATGTATTGTACAAGGAGTACATGTTAGAGAATTACTATGTCTAAGAGAGTCTAATGTTACAATATGATAGTGTTGGCACAGGCTAGCTTCACAGACAACCATTGGCATGTGTCTGTCGGATTATCTAAGTCAGTAGAGCCCACTGAAGGCTGATTGGATCCTCAAAACTTTATTGGGGTAGCAGTCCCAAACGCCAAGGAAGCACTATAATGAGGAATACTCAGCAAGATGCCTCCTTCTGTGGTCTCGGGGTATGTATTGAATCTCCCCTCCCAAAGGTCCTGGGTTAAATCCCTGGCTGAGGGTTGGAACAGGATACACGAAGCCTCGTGAACAAGTGGGCTTGATTTTCAGCTCAGCCTTCGTACAAGTGGGGGCTGCAAAACCTGAGAGGTTCTGAGGGATCACGTGCTGTGTTGCCACCCTACTGCAAGTAAACCCAGTGGTTCACACTTATCTATATAAGGCTTGTTACTCTCTGCACAAGAAAACTTGTAATGTTACATGAATGTTAATCTTAAATTGAGCCAAGATCACTTTGGAACCATTTTCCAGTGTTGCCATCTTAACAATTAATATTGTAGCTTTCAGTTGCAGCTCTCCATTGTTATGGACTATTGAAGAAGGGGGAAACTAAGGGATGACATGCTTCGCTCGTCAAGCGAGCATCATCAGATCCAAATCTAAAAGTCAAATAGCTCTACTAAACACTACCAACCTTACAGTAACACCCACAGACGGTCTTTGTCCTCCAAAAACAAAACAAAATCTGTCAGAAAACTTAGCAAGTGTGATAATTATTACTGATAAATAATAAGGCATAAAGCTTTGGAAAGAGAACTAAATTATTTATTTTAATGTTACAAAACTTAATCCGGAAGTCTTCAGTGGAGCTGTTTGTCTTTTAGTTTTGGATCTGATGATGCTCGCTTGACGAGCGAAACATGTCATCCCCTAGTTTTCCCCTTCCTCAATAGTCCATAACAACATATCTTAATCACATGGAATTTATTTCAGGTAATGTTTTTACATATTCCAATTATTGGAACGATCTTGTGTTGACCAACTGAATATCAAGTGTTAATCTTGCCATTTTACAACAAGTCCGACTGTGCTGGAAGTGATGTTTTGATTCGGAACTCTCCCATGCATTGACCGGGAATTGCCTTGGTGAGAGGCAAGCAGCTTGACCACTGAACCATGATGTCCCCCACTCTTTGTACAACACATGGCCTAATAGGTGGAATTTTACATTAATGGACAAGACCTGGACAAATGGCTACTTTGGCGATTGTGTCAAATTTATAATTCTCAAGCTTTAAAAACGGAAACCAACCAGAAAGTGAAGTGGCGTACCTCTAGCTACAAGCCCCTGCCTGATGAACTGTTCATTAAAAACTTCTGCAGTGTGTCTCACTTTTTAACAGTAATAAATGTCAACTTGTGAAAGAAAATAACACAAACGTTTTTTATATGACTCTATGACCTTCCACATGGGGTGGTAGTCAACCTTCAGTTTATAACAAGTGTCCACTCCTACAGTTTTGCTAGAAATGAAACTCCAGTACATTGTATTCAGACCAGGATTTTGGCGCTCAAGTATCTTGAATAGAGAACTTATGTCAATGCTTGGGCTGCAAGGAAGAGTAACACAAACATCGACAAAGCCGATAAGGTCCTTAGCATCAATGAAATTGAGAACAGCATCTGGCCATGGCTCTTTCTCTCCAATCAGTAACTTCAACCAAGTTTCAGTACCTTCATTGAGGCATTTCAGTACGAAGGCACCCGAGTCAACTCTCCAAGAACCATCAAATCGGGGATAATATTCTGGTCTAAAGCCATCTCTAATATTGCTAAAGATAAAAACCTTGATTTTCTCTGCTTCTGACTCGGACAAATATTTCTTTGGATAATCCTTGGGTACAATAGCAAACCTTCTTGGTGAATCACTAGAAGAAATCTCTTCTCCCATTTCTGACTAAAATATACAACTTGTAAGAAGAATGAACTCGGATGACGAATATCTCTTGTTTTCACAGCTTCCAGATGGTTAGAATAACTACCAGATCACCTCCTGAAATTATAATGAGAAATGGTTATTCCAAGAATTGGATGTGTTAACGACATCTTTTAATATTAAAAAACAAAAGATCTACACAATCCAAAGTTACATACAGAGATATCAATACCAACCCAACAATCAAAAATGTTCTTCCTTAACAAGATGTTTACAACAGCAGTGATGACAAATACACAAACATATTCATTTTAGACCTTTTTGCCTTTCAGCGCCCAGTCTAGTCTGCAAGCCTCTGTTAGCCTCCATGATCCCCTATTAGCAGTTAGCACTGCTTCTACACCTCTCACATTGAAATCGTTAAACACTGAATCTAACCATCGCCTTCTAGGTCTTCATTTTAGACCTTTTTGCCTTTCAGCGCCCAGTCTAGTCTGCAAGCCTCTGTTAGCCTCCATGATCCCCTATTAGCAGTTAGCACTGCTTCTACACCTCTCACATTGAAATCGTTAAACACTGAATCTAACCATCGCCTTCTAGGTCTACGTCTGCTTCTCTTACCCTCTACAGCTGAACTCATTAACCTCTTAGGTAATCTCTTCTCCCCCATTCTCCTCACATGACCCCACCATCTGAGTCGGCTCATACGAACAGCTTCATTTCTAACTTAGCCTCCATCTCCTCATTACAAGTACCTTCCTGCCATTGCTCCTATCGATTTGTCTCAGCATCATATCAGTTACCTCTAGCTTATGGACCAGCTCTCACTTCCATACAGCAAGGTATACAGCGAGAGTGTCGTCGCTACACTAACTTCTCTTTTGCAGAATACTGTAGATCGCAACTGAGAACTCAATGTATTGCCTTTTACACACCTCGACTCTATTTCCTTCCCCACACAACCATCCTGAGGGAATACACAGCTCCATCTGCTCCAATCTAGTTCCTCCTACCTGGCATTCTGTTTTCTTGCATTTCTTCCCTACCGACATAACCTTCTTCTTTGAGATGCTGATCTTCATACCATCAGTGTGTCTACTGTAAGGATGAAGTAAAAATTAGTTACTTTTTAGCTACCTTTTAGTTACCTGTTAGTTAATTTTAGTTACCTTTGATTTCAAGATACGTCTGTGGTCTGCAAGCAAAGGGGCTCATCACGCGGTGAAGTAAAACAACAATGAACTGTGTTTTAAGCGGTAAATACAATTCCCTTAGAGAGTTATAAAAATTTTAAAAATAATAAATAAATGCTAGATATTTATTATCAAATGAGATGTTTCAGCTAATATGAAGTCTTGTGCACAAGGCGATTTTATAATTGCCCAGAGGTTGCTCTGCTCTTAACCGTTTGGCGAGATTTACTTTGTCCCCGCGGTAGATCACGAAGATATTTATAGAACGTTAAGTGATTGTAACCGAATTCTGTCTTCGCAGTCAGGTACGGAGAAATTTTGAGATGTTACACCCGTTTGTCGAGATTCCCGTAGTTTTCGCGATAGAACACGGATAAATATCGCGATTTAGATGATCGGTGTCACTTTTAGTCGTTCGACGATATTTCCATTGTCCTTGAGGTCTGGCACGAAAAAATATAGCATTGTTACGCAATCGGCGCCACTTGCTGTCCGTTTGACAAGAATCCAGTTGTCCTCGTCATTGAATGCAGATAAATATCGCGATGTATCGCAATCGCTGCCGCTCTCGGCCGTTTTACGAGATTCACGTAGTTCTCGCGATATTATGCATACCGCGCCACAGCCGGTCGTTGAACGATTGCCTATCCGTCCTGACAGAATGGCGGAGGCAAGCTCAAGATTGGGCTTGGTTAAAATTCACGAGTAGTTATGGACAAGTTGTATGACCGGCGCCGTGATTCCGCAGTCCCTATGCTGTGGTTGGGAGGTCATCAGTTCAGGGTGGATCACGAGGAGGAATTAGTATCGCGACGCTACGTAGGCTGTCATTTCTCAGTGGGTTGATGCACTTCTCGCTCGCCGTACGCTTTTAAGTGTACGGTCATGGGAAAAGTAGCGAGTAGGTTTCGGAATGTTTTGTGATTGGTGCCCAGTCACCTTTTACGGGATTCCCGCAGTCCTCGTGGTCACAAGTTCACGATAGGGGACGGGTTTTATGATTTTACGCAACTGACGTCGATCTCGGTCCATTTGATGAGATTCCTGCGGGCAAGTCGTGCGGTCAGCCGGCCATCTTGAGTATGAATGTTCGAAGTAGGTATCAAATATTAAGAATTATTCTGAGAGAATTGCACGAATAATACGACTGGAGGACACGTTTTCTTTCGAATGCGAATCACGAATTATACAAGTTATACAAGTTTTCGAAATAGCCGGTTAGATTATAATATATCCGATGGAACCGAAGTTCGAAGGAAAATCGACATATAACGGAATTTCGAATTAACCATACTGGATGTCGCAAATTTACGAGACAGATTTTTAAAATAAGTTATAGCCTACGTATTTCGAAGCTTTATCATAATTCTTCTTCGAAACGGTGACATTTCACAAGATTGCGGCATTAAATTGTTTCACGTTATTGGACTTCAATTTGACATACCGTACCGTAGTCTCCAAATAAATGCGAGAAATGCGAAGTTTCTGATTATTTTCAGAAGTTTTCGCGAACAAACTTCGCGAAAAGTCAGGTTTCCTAATAAAACAGATAAATATTTCACACAAAACTAGTCATCTTGATGCCGAAAATATACGCTGAACGATGTATACCACTCAGGGTATCCTCAGTATGCATTTCCTAGAGGTCGGGTACGGGGAAATATACTATATGCAATCGGCGCCGCTTGCATGAAACTCGCTCCATCGCAATCTCTGAGCCTAGGGGCGCGAGTTTAAATGATTCAATCCGCCTTCAGAAAATTTTCGTTATCCGTATGTAAAATTCGTTACTTTTTCGTTACTTTCGTTACCCGTTTGCAAAATTCGTAACTTATTCGTTACTTTCGTTACCGGTAGACACCCTCCATGTTCCCTACATTTCTCTTCAAGTTTAAACATGTTGGCTTGCAAGCTTTCGATGGAGTCTGTCCTTACAACCAGGTCATCAGCTTACCTGGTTTCCACCTAATTGAATCCCACCCAGCCAGTTTATGCCCTTCAGCAAATGGTCCACATCTCTATATATATAAAATGACAGTTTGTCCGTTTTTTCTGAATTTCCATGAAAATTTGCGTTATTTGCGCGTTTCAGACTGTTTTATGACGGATTCATGCAAAAATAAAATGCTTGTTTGTCTGTCGGTTTGTTTGTCTGTGGACAATTTTTAGCCTATTTTCAATTTTGAAAAAATAGGCTTATGAGATCACCTTTTGTCCGTGTGTGTGTGCGTGTGTGTGTGTGTGTGATTCGTGTGTGTGTGTCCCCCTAATAAAATCTAAACGACTGGAGCGATTTCAATGAAACTCGGTATGTTCATAGCACTATTCCCGGCGACCTCGACCGTGCCCTTAAAATTTTGTTACGTCTCACCAATGCAAAATGGCGGCTGTGCGAAATATTTCACTAGCATTCAATATCTCCGAAACTATTACCGATATCGCCCTGAAATTGTGTACGGTGATAAAGGCCACTACTAGAAGTTCACCTATGAGACTTTCAAAAACCTGGTGACTACAAAACCAACATGGCGGTCAAGCGAAGTTGAGACTTTTAAATAGACTTTTCTCGCGTTTTAACTATCCACACGTAATGAAACTTGGTACAGCAAATGTTTATACACATTGTAATGCACTGGAGTCTAATTTAGTTCAATTGTTTACATAACTTCAAAATGGCGGCTGTGCGAAATATTTCACTGACATTCTATATCTCCGAAACTATTACAGATATCACCCTGCAATTTAGTACGGTGATAAAGGGTACTGATACAAGTTTACCTATGTATATTTCATAAACTTGTAAAGTAGAAAACGTACATGGCGACCAAGCGAAGTTGAGACTTTTAAATAGACTTTTCTCACGATTTAACCATCCAAACGTAATGAAACTAGGTACAGCAAGTGTTTATACACATAGTAATGCACTGGAGTCTAATTTAGTTCAATTGTTTACATAACCTCAAAATGGCGGCTGTGCGAAATATTTCACTGACATTCTATATCTCCGAAACTATTACAGATATTACCCTGCAATTTTGTACGGTGATAAAGGGTACTGGTACAAGTTTATCTATGTATACTTCATAAACTTGTAAAGTAAAAAACGAACATGGTGACCAAGCGAATTTGAAATATTTTAATAGACTTTTCTCGTGATTTAACTCTCTGAGCGCAGTGAAATGTGGTACAGTAAATGATTTTGCAGATTGTAATGCACTGCCATCTAATTTAAATCAATTGTTTACATAACCTCAATATGGCGGCTGTGCAAAATTTTTAAATTAAGTTTTTATTTCTTGTGTCGTAATCATGCGATCGAAGTGAAAGTTTGAATAATGAACCTAGGCAATAATTGTCCTTGAATGGTTCATAATTCTATGGCCTATACATATAACAATCCTAAATGGCGAGCTTCCGAAATATTTAGACGGTTCTCAATATCTATGAATCTTTTACAGCAACCAAACTGAATTTTTTATGTTCTTAGAGATTATGAACATAATATGTTCACCTATAGGACTTTCATTAACCTGGTGAGCACAAATCCAACATGGCGGCGACGCGAAGTATAAATATTTAAATGGACGATTCTCGCGAATTAACTATCCGAGTGCTGTGAAACGTTGCACGTTAAATGCTTATACAAATGTTGATCCACTGGCATCTAATTTATTTCAATTGTTTGCATAATCACAAGATGGCTGCTGTGCGTAATTTTATAATCTCGTTTTTACTTCTTGTGTTCTAATCATGCGATTGAAGTTTGAATACCACACGTACACAATAATCTTAATGTAATAGTACAAAAATAAAAATCCAACCTGGCGACAATCTGAAATATTTAGACGGTTCTCAATATCTACGAATCTGTTACAGCAATTAAACTGAAATTTTGTATGTTGTTAGAAGAAATTAACATGAGCAGGATTAATGAAAATAGGCTGTATAGTTCTTTACGGAACTACTTGTTTGTCTTTATAACGTGAGAACGGCTGAGTGGATCAACGTAAAATTTGATACAGATATCCATCAGTAGCACCACTTTAATCATTGATGTAACTCTTCTCCCTACCTCTCATAAAAGGGGGCCTACCCCCTTAAAATACATGCTGAAATAGGCTTAGAAGGACGACACAAAGCTTATTTTCAACCCCTCGATGTGAGAAACAAAACTTGGGGGCCCTAATGGGACCCGAAAATCACATTTTAAGGCCCTAAAAGCAACCGTTTTTGAGATATTCCCAGAAAACTAATTTCATTTAATAATCTAATGAAAGAATGCAAGCTGGTAACCATGGCAACAAAATCCCAGAGGACCATCTATTTCTGTAAAACGGCTATAAGGTTATCACGGAACCATATTAAGCTGTAAAATTCAACAATACGTATAGTGCGCTTAAGGGGGTCAAGGGGTACACTAGAATTTTGTCACGCGATTTTCACGTACAGGTGTGGTACGGAAGGTCTTTTATATCCCTATCCCTATATTATATTTATTATATTATTATCATTATTATTATTATTATTATTATATTGTGGCATACAACGACGAGACAAAGCTCATTATTAGCCCCTCTGTGGCAGAAACAAATCTCGAGGGTTCCCGATAACTACATTTAAGGCTCTAAAACCAACAGTTTCTGAGATATTCCCAGAAAACTAATTTAATTTAATAAACTAATGAAGGAATGCAAGCCGGCAACCATGACAACAGGTTCTCAAGAGAAGACATCCAACTTTCCATCTATTTCTGTAAAAATCAATGCCACTCCACTTATTAGATTTCTGTGGAAGTTTGCAAATGGCTATAAGGTTACCACGGAACCAACTTAGACTGTAAAATTCATCAATGCGCATAAGGGGATCAAGGGGTACCCTAGAATTTTTTCACGTGATTTACACGTGTGATATGTCGTACAGAATTATATCTCCAAACAGCAATATTATTTTCAAAAGATACTGAATTGAAATAGTATTTTTGCGGCTATTAGGAATTTGGGCCATTGGAGGCTAAAAAAAACTGAATATTCATGCACCACAAGCCTTTATAATTTGTTAAAGGTGTCTTCCTGTGGATGGGGACTTTACACAACGGTGAGGGTCAGTCTTTATGTGAGGTGTATTACGTTTCGTCTATGAGGTTTTCAATTTTATTTTCAATTCAGGAAGTACACGTTAGGTGAATTTAGATTGAGCACATTCTACTTTTTTTTTTCGACAAACGGGTTCATTGTAAGCATGATTTTGTTTGAAACTGTGTGGTTGATATATCCATATTCGGACATCTGGGTGATATGTTGTAGGTTGGTTTGTTGGTTCCTTAGTTTAGAAGCTGCAACAACGCGTTCACGTAGCCTCGTGTGTGTAGAATCTGTCTGATAACCGGTGTTAATTGTGATGGCTGTATTAGTGTGTGTTATCTGTATTTCAGGTAAGAACTGCAGACGATCAATTTCCAGTAGTTCCTACTTTTGCTACCAAATGCTACCGTCAACGACATCTAGCTGTGACTTGGCTACTAGATGCCACCGCAATTCATGCTAAAATATGCGAAATATAAAAATTATCCTAGAAGGACGACCTAAGCATATGTTACGCTTCTCAATGTGAGACACAAAATTCGGGAGTCTATAAAGAGTCTCCGAAAACCACATTTTAAGGCCCTTAAATTAACAGTGTGTTTGATATTCCCAGAAAACTAACTTCGCTCTGATAAACATATGAAGGAATAAGAAGCCCCTAACCATGGCAACAGTAGCTCAATTGATAACGTCTGGTTATTAATACCGAAGATTGATTGAAGAGCGGGTACTTCTGCTAGTATGAAATAAACAGTAGTGGCCTTCCCTCTCTCCTGTAACAACCTTGAACCAACAACTCATCCTACCATTCACTCTCACATAAATACTTTTGATTGCCTGTAGCAGTCTTTCCTCGATTCAATAATTCTTTAGGATGCTCAGCATCTTCTTCATGGGTACTCTATTGTATGCCTTCTCTAAATCTGCAAAACAAAAACACAACTGTCTATTCATCTCGTAACATTTCAATAACTTGGCACATGCTAAAAATTTGATTGTGACATCCTCGTTGTGGTCTGAAGCCACACTGGTTTTCATCCATCTTACTCTCGGTCAATGATCTAACTCTCCTTAATGCCTGAGTAGGCTATACTTTGCTTGGGACACTTATAAAAGAAATGCCACTGTAATTGTTACCATCCTTCCTGTTACCTTGCTTATTTATTGGTGCAATTACTGCTTTTGTCCAGTCAGGTGGTCATCATCATGAACCAGCTCCAATTTCCTGGGTGCGGTGAATGAGCGCTCTCCATTTAGTTCTCTCCAAGAATGTCTCCCCTTCCACGACCTGCTGCACATCCAGACCTCTCCCTGGAAGATCCATCTCTTCCTCGGTCGACCTCTTGGTCTCTTGCCTTTCAGGTCTTTCTCTAGCTGTTCTTTGTGTGTCCTTTTGAGAGGGTACCTCTCCAAAATCCTATGCCAATTCAATTATACTATGCAACCATTTCAACCCTGCATCCCTGTTTCCGGGCCATTCCTTGTTAATGTCCTGCAAATCTTTTTCATCTACACTTTGAAATTTCTCATCAATCACCTCCATGTACTTCTGCTGAAGTTCCTTATCCTGGAGATTTTGAACCCTAGTCCATCTGCAAACAGCCCTCACTTTCTGCACTTTAGGTCCAACTATGCTTAAACCCTGCTATTCCTGATAATAATAATATCGTATGGCCTCGGGAGCCGGGTGCAAGCTTTGTTATTTGACACCCAGAGGGCAGCTTGCATGTCAAATTTTGTTGTTCAGGGAGCACTATGAAAGTCAGGGAGGTTAGATAACTAAGCTCTTTGACACTATAGCGTTTTCTAGTAGGGAAAGTGGAACTTTTTGTGTTGGCGGAAAAACCCAAGATTAATTTTGCCGTTATGAACACGGCCTACTCAATTCAAATGGGTTTTTTAACATGCCAACAACGTATGACATGCGTGACGTGATTTCTGCCGCCTTTCAAAAATCACTTACCATGGCCAGGAGTGAACCTGCAAGCCTGGGGTTGGTAGACCGACATGATAACCACTCACCCACCGTGTCAAGCTAATTCCTGATCAATTTCCTAAATTCTAGGTCAGTAATTATATAATATACCTAGTCTATTATTGAACTGGTTCCTCTACCCTCCCATGAGTATCTGGGAATCTCCTTATGCTTTGAGAATGAGTTCGCAACAGATAACCTCATACTAGCACAGAAGTCCAATAAACATTTCCCATTGGTGTTCGCTTCCCTATCCTCACCTCACTTACGCATTACCTTCTGCACCGCTCAGTCCTATTTCCTATCCTATACTCTGTAAGCTGGGAGAATGTGATTGACAGTTCTCGTCTCGCCATATGGTCTGAGAACGAGGTGGCCAAACTGTGCAAGCCAGAGATGCAGCTGACCAGAAACAGAAGCACAGGGGCTGTAATATTGCAACGCAGAGTATTAAGACATTAACTATGCGAACATGGATTGTTCAAGAGGCAGAGGGGTGATGACTGACGTGGAATTTCCAGCCAAATGTCAATCCCTTTCTCCAAGCTTACAGAGTATAGCATTGAAATCCCCCCTCAGTACCACACTAACCTTATTGTTAACTCGCACTACCACATCACCCAGTGTCTACTTCGTTCTGATCCGCCCCTTCACATGAAGCGTACACTGAAACAATCCTGACATTTCCAAATCCACCCACATTAATCGTTCATTTACATACCTCACCGAAACTATGTTACGCTCTAACAACCCTACTCCCCACTTTGCCCTGCCGCGTCTTACACCGGGTAGGTGTACCTTGTATTCTCCTACTTCCTCCTCGGTACCTCCCTTTATCTGAGCTTCACTATTTCCCAGAATATCCTGTCCCATCCTACTTGGTGACTCAGCTAGCACTACTTTTTTTCCTTCCATAACCACCGTCGATATTAATTTCACCCCATCGAATACCATTAGATTGCCTGTTCATTTCCAAGGAGTCCCTGATCTGTCAGATGGGAGTGGGACTTGCTCATGACATTTCTAGCAGGTTTATGAAGTACAAGCGAAGCAGGTTGCTAGCCTTACTTACACAGGGCCCCATGAGCTTCACCTCAGGGAACTAACAAGAGAGTTGGGTAGTCCTAACCGCCTGAGCACAAGGGGGGCCACGATGCCCTCTCCTATCCCACTGTAACTGCTACTACACCATCTTCTTCTTTTTCTTCAGTGTTTATCCCGCCTGGTGGCAGGGTCCGATACATGGATTCGATGTCTCCATTTAGTTCTGTCCTGGGCCATGTCAGGGTGGAGATTGACGCACTTCAGATCTTTGTGAAGGGTATCGGCCCATCGCTGTTTTGGTCGTCTTTTTGGTCTATTACCGGCGACTTCCAACATGTAACCCATCTTTGCTATAGAGTCAGCCCCTGTCCTCAGCACATCTCCAAACCATCTTAAATGACTCTTGCGCATGATAAACAAATACACAGTCATGGCTAAACGATGAGAATAAGATATTTTCACAATTTGTTGATTAAATCAAACATGAGGCTTAAAACGGTGAACTGAAGAGTTCTGAATGCTGTGGAGAACATTTACCAGAGCATTTCCTGAATTAAGATGATCACTCGTTACTTATGTCATAGTCACTATGGCAGGTTGAATCATCCTATTTGTCCTGGACAACTTACCCCAAATCCTTTATCTTGGATATCATCTTGATGGTTTGAAAATACAGATGTTAGTTGCAAGGGATTCCTGAGGGTTATTTTGGCAGGAAATATTTGCAGAATGGAACTCTTTGTATTTTTCAGATAGTAACTACTATCAGATTTTCTAACACAAGGCCCCGAGAAATCTCAGTTCATATTTCTTGGTCATTCTGCAGCATCTCTTGACCCAGTAGTGGCTGGGAGAAAATTCTTCTGGGTGTTGCACTATTTTTTCACAAAGAAAGTGGGATGGGGGCAAAACACTGCTTGATATCAGAGAACAAAATATACTCATGCACGGTAAAACTCATTCATAACAGATACCGCAGTTCAGAGAATATCACTTTCACCTCGGAATTGAATTGATTGTAAGTTATTTGAAGAACGGCTCATGAACACAACAGTATAAGCTATACTCAAGGTCAAGAAGGGGCACTTGGATCCAAGTTACACATATCTGAGGGTATATAATTAAGAACAGTTCCCGCCTAGTCAATTCCATTACATTTAGGACATTAAAACATCACAGTTATTGTACATATTTTGAGAGCTTGGAATAATATTCTCTTTATCAGCCTCTGCAGTCTCTTAGCATTAACATTAACAAGAATAGTTTTCCTGTTGGTCCACATGAATTGCGCCCGGTTACATTAGGAGGGGAAAACCAGTATTTATACATCCTAACCTGATAGATGTATCACATGAGATATTGATCACAAAATAACACGCTGTCGTGTACAAAGAAAATGGGGGCGGATGGCGTGTTTCAATCATCAGGCGATCACCATTAGATCCAGCTCACTTGGGCTTAATTATTGTACGGTGTTTATGTATTACACTTATGCACAAATATATATAACCAAACCAAACCCCACGGCGCTTCAGCCCATGAAGGGCCTAGGCCTACCAAGCGACCGCTACCCAGCCATTTGGCCTGCAATTTATGGGGTGATGCGTGGTCAGAGCATCGGGTCCCCTCGGCCGTTAATCTTGGTCTCCATGGCCGGGGCACTGTCTCACAACTAATCAATTGTTCTCACGAGGCTGAGTGCACCCCATTCCAGCCCTCACATCAGTTTTTAATATCCCTGATGGAGCCGGGAATCGAACCCAGGGCCTCTGAGAGTGAGGCAGGCACTCCACGGGATGGCACAAATATATATGCAATATTTAAATTACAAAAGTTTGTAAAAATTTCTGCAACGTGTCATGTTAATACTTATTGAATTGTTTAAGTATATCACAAGTTTGGAGTAATTCTTACAAATAATTTACAATATAAGTGTGCAACAGGTTGAATACAAGATTCTTTTAAAATTTCTCGGGCACATCCTGGTAGTTTTGCCCATATCACGTAATAATCCAGGGGATGAAACTATCATAGGTCCTTTGCTTCCAAAGCTTTCCGGCCGACTGACTACTTTGCTGCACCAAATCATGGAACACTCGTCCAACTTGACTGCTTTGGCTTGAAATTGATACGAAAGATACCCCTGGTAACATTTGAATATGTGCCTGGAAACTATCCTACTCGTAGCTATGTGTGTTTGTGCTTTTGATACTGCCAACAAGATCATCCTTCGCAGGATTTTGCTCTAATACAGTACAGTACGGTAGTCATTTATTTACTTCAATAGTTCTTGTGTCGGTAGCATCTATGTGTTAAGGTTGTGATTATGTTTGTGAGTTGTGTGCTTTATTGTTTAATAATATGGTTTTGATAAGATTACTTAGTCCGGTGGAGAATTCTCCACTTCAAGTAGCATTCTCCTTGCTAGCCTCTCCAGTGAGAGTTTATCGTGTTCAGTCGAGTTTCATCGAGAGTTCTAAGAATGGCTTCTTTTGATTTATATAGTTACTAGCTGTACCCGGCATGCGTTGCAATGCCAATCAAAGAAAGTGTTGGCATTGTAACTTGGTTTGTTAAAGTGCTTTTGGATTCCCTATATTATTTTCTTTTTCCGTTAACCACCTCTAAACTTTTGTCACATTGATTTATTATCTCAGAAACATTTATTATCTCAGAAAGTCACCTAAGTTTCATCGCAATGAAATGAATGGTTTATGAACACATATGGGACTTTGTTCAAAGGATTTGCGTGCCGTCACCCATTTATTGAATATACTCGAATGCTACTTATTGTAAAATGGATTTACTAAGTTGAAAACCTTCCTGGCGTGTACACAACAACTGATCAAAGTTTCAACGCAATCGGATGATTGGCATATGAACGCATACGGGATTTTGTTTAAACGCATCGCGCGCCGTCACTCATTTGTTGAATCTACTCATGCACCACCCATTGAAAAACAAATTTACTAATTCATAAGCCTTCGCAGGACTGTAGTCAACTCACCAAAGTTTCATCACAATCGGTAGAATGGTATATGAAGGCATATGGGATTTTGCTTTAACGATACGTGCGCCGTTACTCATTTGTTGAATCTACTCGTGCGCTACCTATTGTAAAATGGATTTACTAAGCCAGAAACCTTCCCTGGAGTGTACACAACAATTCATCAAAGTTTCATCGCTATCGGACGAATGATATATGAACGCATACGGGATTTTGTTTCAACGATTCACGCGCCATCGCTCATTTGTTGAATCTACTCGTGCGTTACATGTTGTAAAATGCATGTACTGAGCCAGAAACATTTCCTGGAATGTACACAACAATTCCCCAAGTTTCATCGCAATCGAATAAATGGTATATGATCGCATACGGGACTTTGTTGAAACGATTCGCGTGCCGTCGCTCATCTGTTAAATCTACTCCTGCGCTAACTGTTGTTATATGCATGTACGAAGCCAGAAACCTTCCCTGGAGTGTACAACACATCTCACCTAAGTTTCATCGCTATCGGACGAATGGTATATGAATGTATACCCGACTTTGTGAAACGCTTCGTGCGTCGTCACTCATTCGTTGAATCTACTCGTGCACTACCTATTGTAAAATGGATTTACTAAGCCTGAAACCATCCCTGGAGGGTAGACAAGATCTTACCCAAGTTCCTCGCTATCGGACGAATGGTATATGAACGCATACGGGACTTTGTTGAAACAATTTGCACGTCGCTGCTCATTTGTTGAATCTACTCATGCGCTACCAATTGAAAGTGGATTTACTAAGCCAGAAACCTCCCCTGAAGTGTACACAACATCTCACCCAAGTTTCATCGCTATCGGACAAATGGTATATGAACGCATATGGGACTTTTTTTTGAAACGCTTCGCACGTCGTCGCTCATTTGTTGAATCTACTTGTGCGCTACCTATTGTAAAGTGGATTTACTAAGCCAGAAACCTTCCCAGAAGTGTACACAACAACTCACCCAAGTTTCATCGCAATGGGATGAATGGTATATGAACGCATGTGGGACTTGGTTGAAACGAATCGTCCGCCATTTTGTTGAAGCTACTCGCGCGCTATCTATTGTAAATTTGATTTACTATGCCAATAACTTTCCTGGGAGTGTGCACAACAACTCACCAAAATTTGATCGCAATTGGATGAATTGTTTTTGAACGCATAAAAGACGAACAGACAGATATTCCTTTTTAAATATATTGAACCCTTATTGATCTACGATAAATAAGTATTCATATTTATTATTATTATTACTGCGGCCCAGGCAGTACTTGAGGAAGTCGACATGGATAAAAGGGAGGCTAGCGTTTCGTAATGATTGCAACAGGAGCAGAGCTGGTAGCTATTCTTGGGGGACGGCTAGAATTAGTCGGGTTCAAGGCCAAATTGAGCAACTACCTGTACCAAAATTGGAAGCATAAAGGAAGGATCACGAGTCACTTGCAACGAACATACGATTGAATCAGCCAATCACAAGAGACCAAGCCATGACCACGCGGTGGACAGCGTCAGTAGTAAAAAGCCCGCGGAATTGATTATCTAAAGAACTGCCGATCGGACTGATCTCCGCACGAGTGCATTGAGACGTTTGATTTATTTGAAGAAGAATGACACTAGTCCCATATTTGTGAGATAAAAACTCTGGAAATTTTTATCCGATTCCACCCCACTCCTCCGTCCCCTGTCAGTTTCTAATAAATAGTTTGGCATGACGCTACTCTAAATCAATCGTTTTGGAGCCTTGAGAGGCTAACTTCACGCCAGTTTGCATCGTGATTTTGACGCTCGAAATTATTAGAAGTTCAATCGTTTTGGAGCCTTGAGAGGCTAACTTCACGCCAGTTTGCATCGTGATTTTGACGCTCGAAATTATTAGAAGTTAATTCGTTTTGGAGCCTTGAGAGGCTAACTTCACGCCAGTTTGCATCGTGATTTTGACTCTCTGAATTAGTTGAAGTTATTTTATTTGTGAGCCTTGAAAGGCTAAATTCACATCAGTCGTAATAACGAATTTTAAAGCTCTAGTACAGTTTATCTAAAATCAACTTTATTTTTGTGAGCTAATATTTCACGCCAGTGCGTGATGACTTGTAACATTTTCTTAAAGACGACTAGTTCAGCTCTGAGGGCAAGTCTTGTAACACCCTAATTAGCGCTCACCAGAGCGAAGGTCAACAGTACAGTACGGAAATACCGAGCAAGATAGCGACTGCCTGTGCAGCCAAGATCTTAAACTTATTATCGAGCCAGTGACATGGTCTCGAGGTGTATATTTTATGTACAAATTTCAGTGTATTTTTCATGTGTTTATTGTGCGTGTGTGCGAGATATCTAGGGCCAGTCTTCGCAATTAATCTCATTAGGACAATTGTGGGCGAATTGAGTAACCTGCAAGCGATTATAGCTAGGTCAAATAATGAACATTGAACTTTTCTGCCAAGGAGTCGATACCAAGATGCTCAACATGTGGTTTGGAGTTGGGATGATCTTCAACGATTCAACGCAGACGACCAAGATGGAGTGTTAATTTGTCCATAAGGGCAATGGGCTGAGAAGGATGTCTTAAGTTCTACAAGCGCATCGGTGATGTACAAAAATTGGATTATTTCAATTATGTAGTTAGATTTGGCCGGGGAACTTTTGTAAATAGTCATGTTTCTTTTCTTGTTGTTTAGAGTTTTTCTTGCACCGACACTAAATGTTTTAAATGTCCGTTGGCGGGTGGCCAAAGTGTTTGTTAGACATTTGTTTTTCCTTGAGTCATATGTAATGTGCGCGGCGTGCGTACGTGATTTTTGTCCATGCAAATGCGAAACCCGTTACATTCGATAAATGGTGCTTTATTAACGTTAATATTTGAAATAGGAATGGGAGGTAATTACTGTAAGATATTTGCTGAACAGGTTATTATTCATATTAGGGTTGCCAAGCGCACCAACTTAAAAAGTAATTTGTAGAACACCTTCGTTCTAATTTTGATAGATTTTTTTGAGTCCTTTTCAGGTTGACTAGTCACGGCATAGAACGGTGGCGCCAGCATGTGGAAATTATTTGTGTCTTTTTATTTCAGGGTCTGTCAAAACCCATACGTGTGATTCTGTGTGTGTTACCGTGTCAAGTGTGTGTTGATTCTACGTGAGGAGGGGGTAGAGGTCCTACCGCCCTCATATTTTTGCTGCTGTTGTATTTTTTTTGATGGAAAGACAGGGTGCTCTAGGGAGACCGCTGTTTCTTGTCCATATTTATTCTGACACACACACACGTATTATTGTGCTTTGGGGCACACTTCTTCGAGATTCGACCCCATGTCCTGGGAGGTCGAGATTATTGACACGTGGGTTGACAGATATGCAGAGTTCCACAAACCGCCCGTTTTGCCTGGTGACTTATTTTTGATAGGCAGTCCTGATTGTCCGACTGACCCCTGTAAGCTTTCATGTAGCAAACCTGTTCATTGTGATGGTTATTTTTTTAAGCCATAATTAATTGGGGAGTTCGCCATGTGTGTAACGGCTTATTGTACGTTGTATGGGTAAAATATTGTATTAATACTGTAAATGTTGGCTGTGAGCCTATTGCTTTGTTTATGACTCGGTTCATGTAATTTTGTGTGTCACACCTGTGTGGTGTAGTGGTAGAGTACTTGTAAATTTTGACGGCGGTCATTTGTTTTCTTTTTAATTTGGTCACGTGTTAATGTACTTGTGTTGATTTGTGTGAGAAGTCCTAAGTTTTTAGGCAGTAAATGTTGCTACGGCAATTTGATTCCAATTTCACACGGAAATTTTGTGTTTGTTTATATTAGATCTAGGAAGTGTCGGTTTAATTTTAAGTATTGTAGTTGTGTTCCCCCATGTCGGTCTAGCTCTAAGAAATGTGGATTCGTTGTCTGAAGGATTATTCTGGATGATGACGAATCACGCATTCATTGTACACATCGTGATGCATGTAGAACGACATACGCACATATATGGTCACTTTTGTTATTTTTTCTTAGGGACACTTGGTCCATGTAATTAATCTCTCCAGAGATTTTGCCTAGTTTTGTTGGCATTTTAATTAAGTGGGAGTCTGATGGGAGTTTTTGTTGTTAATTGTTGAGTGTAAATATGGTGATTTGTTTATTAAATTCATTTGTTTTAACCCTGGCTTCACTCTTTCCTGCATGTTATTTTGTTATATGTTACCCTGCAAGTTAATGAAGCGCTTTGACAACAACTTACGATATGAACTGATACACCCCCCGAAAATGAGTCTCATATGCTTCTTTGCAAGGGTTCAATATATAAGATTTTGCGACATAGGCAGTCAAAAGAGGGTCACTGAGCAAACAATTGCTTCAACTTTGGACTTCACGGATCTAGATGAAAGTGATTTTTCATTTGAAGAGTCCAAGATGGATAGGCTCTTATGCCCTTTATGCACTAAAATATTTCGATAATATCCTACCCCCTCTGAGATGGAGCACATCCAATAATCAAGGTAAGCAATTAATATTGCATACATATGCACGTTAATAGCTAGTGTTCGATAATTCTGGACGAGTTTTAATTTGCCGCACTTTCAGTCTGCGTACGGACATAAAACGCATCTGTCCGCATAAGCTTAAAGCAGCATTATCCAAATATCACAGCTACAGTGGCATTCCACCAGGTGGCCACATCCAGGCCAATTAGGGAAGTAATATTATTGTTTTATTACAGTGAGAGGCTTCCCGATAGTACTGAGCCTTTCTTGGGCTGGCTGATGCGTGCAGAGCGTTCAGTCAGCTCCACTTGACTAGCATCTACCGTTACACAACAGCGGGACGGGAATCACTGCAAGTGGTCATAGCATTGATTACATTGTATTTTCCTAGTGAAAACTTATAATCTCAAGAAGAAGTCGCCGTGTGATTACTTGTGGTGGGAACCTCAAACAAAAGGTATACAGAAATAATCCGCATACTCTGGAGGCTCTGGAGAACCGTGAGAATGAATTACAGCAAGTGTAGCAAAACCTCCTACGTTGGTGCAACGTGTGTTTAGAAATTGAAGGACAGCATTTCCAGCAACTAATGTGAAATTCATGTCAGTAAATTTCATTATTGAACACGTTAAAAAGTGTAAATGTTTTAAAATAGTTGGGCGCTATGCTGCTACTACCAGCAGTGCCTTGCTGGACACGCTGCTACACACAGTGGCCCGTCCGTCACGCGGCAACTGCAAAGCCCCGTTCTATAGGGAGGGCCTTCACAGTACAATGAAACTGATACCGTAAACTTAGTTAATCCACACTGCACTTGTCGCCTCCTTCCATGAGCAGCAAAAGTTCTGTATGTGCACGCTTAACATTTCTACCCACAGAGTAGCTGTTTACTGTCCTTGTCGCAAGTTGTCGCTCCAACATCGTTATTATAATGGTGCAGTTACGTGTGATGACCATTTAGGATCACACTGTCATTTGTTGAAAGGACTTCACCTTCTGTGGTTACATATTGATACTCCACATCCAGAGGTCCCGGCTCTGACAAGACGTTTGATATTGGTCTGAGGGTTGAAACTGGATACACTCAGCCTCGTGAGGGTTTGAGTCTCATCTCAGCCATCCTAGAAATGGTTGTCAATGGTTTCCCCCTTCTACCCCAGGCAAATGCCAGGATAATTTCTAAATTAAGGTCACAGCTGCCTCCATTACAAATACACAGCCATCACAATGACACGGACAATCAGACATATCCCATATATACCCCCCCCCCCCATGTACTAGGGGGCCACATGATCATGATGTCGCATAAATACTACAACATTATTAGGATTTTAAGAGCATTTCTCTCCAACAGGTTTGCAATATGCGTGGCTCTTCCGTGTGATGACAATTCCCTACTGAAATAAAATATTGTTCTTATGAAAATTTTCTGAGGATTTTCTATAAAAACTAAGAAAGAAGAATATATTTACATGCATACTTACTTATGTTTGTCCTCATTTCTTCCTTCAGAATTCTGATTCATTTCAGTATCATATTTCATTCAACGGCGGTAATAATTTTATACGTTATTGGGTATGCGTGATTTGTATTGCTCTATTACATTCTTGCTGTGCTCCCACAACTGCTAACATTGGTGGCAACTCAACCAATCTTCTACCTGTCCGATATTACTTACATGACTGTGCAGTAGATGATTGACTTACTAGTGTTACAAGGCCATGGATTCAAAGCTAGTCCTCAGTCAAGACTTGTGAAAGGAAATCCCGAAGAAACCAGTTCATTTTGCCCGACATCCTATGCAAAAGTTACCTTAAAGTATTGGCCAAATCCAAATTCCATTAAAAACAAGTAGTTCCGTGAAGAACTAAAGCCTATTTTCATATATCCTACTTAGGTTAATTGCCACTATCAACATACAAAATTTCAGTTTGATTGATGTAATAGATTCGTAGATATTGAGAACCGACTAAATATTTCGGATGGTCGCCATGTTGGATTTTTATATATGTAGGCCTTAGAGTTATGTACTTTTACATGAAGATTATGGTGTACGTGTAGTATTCAAACTTCAATCGCATGATTAGGACACAAGAAGTAAAAACAAGATTTTAACATTCCGCACAGCTGCCATCTTGTGGTTATGGAAACAATTGAAATAAATTAGATGCCAGTTTAATAAGGACTAGCAGAAGTACCCATTCTTCGAACGGTCTTTGGTATTAATAACCAGACGTAATCAATTGTGCTACTGTTGCAATGGTTAGAGGCTTGGAACCTGTTTGTCGACAAAGATAAATGATTAGTTTAAATATGCTCTGAAACTAATTTACCTAACGTGTACTTCCTGACGTGAAGAACAATTGAAAACCTCGTAGACGAAACGCAATACACGTCACATAATAACTGACCCTCACTATTGTGTCAAGTCTGCATCCACAGGAAGACCCCTTTAATACATATTAAAGGCTTGTGGTGCATGAAAATTCAGGTTTTTAGCCTCCAATGGCCCAAATTCCTAACAGCAAAAAATAAAATAAAAAAGAAACTATTTTAATTCAGGAATTTTTGAAAATAATGTTGCTGTTTGAAGATATAATAGACCTTCTGTATGACATATCGCACGTTTAAGTCTTGTGAAAAAATCCAGGGTACTCCTTGACCCCCTCAAGCGCATTGATGAATTTTACAGTTTTTGTTGGTTCCGTGATAACCTTATAGCCATTTGCAAACTTTCACAGAAATGGAGTGGCATTACTTCTTGGAGAAATAGATGGAAAGTTGGATGTAACTTTTTGAGATACTGTTGTCATGGTTACTGGCTTACATTCCTGCATTAGTTATTAAATGAAATTAGTTTTCTGGGAATATCACAGAAACTCTCGGTTTTAGAGCCTTAAAATGTAGTTTACGGGGACCCTTTACGGCTGTTTAGGGGCCCCGAGTTTTGTTTCTGACACCAAAGGGCTGAAAATAAGCTTTGTCTCATCGTTGTAAGCGTAATATAATAATAAAATTATAATATAACAATATAGGGATAGAGATATAATAGACCTTCTGTACCACTCCAGCATGTGTAAATCGCGTGAAAAAATTCCAGAGTACCCTTTGACCCCCTTAAGCGCATTAGATATATTGATGAATTTTACAGCTTAATTTAGTTCCGTTATAACCTTATAGCTGTTTGCAAACTATCTCAGTAATGTAATAAACGGAATTGTATTGAGTCTTATCTTACAGCAATAGATGGACCTGTGCGTTTCTGTTGCCATTGTTACCGCTCTGCTTTCTTTCATTATTGTATTAAATTAAATTAATTTTCTGGGAATATCTCAAAAACTGTTGGTTTTAGGGCCTTAAAATGTGGTTAGGGCCCCCGAGTTTCGTTTCTCAAAGTGAGGGGCTGAAAATGAGATTTGCCTCGCCGATCTACGCCTATTTCAGCAAGAATTTTAAGGGGGTAGGCCCCCTTTTGTGAGAGGTACAGAGAAGAGTTACATCAATGATTAGTGTCGTGCCTCTGAAGGATAGCTGTACCAAATTTGACGTTGATCCACCCAGCCATTCTCGAGTTATAAGGGAACAAAATTGTCCACAGACAAAATAACAGACAGACAAAAATTTTATTTTTGCGCGTATCCATCATAAAACAGTCTAAAACGCGTAAATAACGCAAATTTCCGTAGAAATTCAGAAAAAAACAGACAAACTTTCATTCTTATATGTAGAGAGATTTACTGTAACAAGTTTCACTGCACTCGGAAGGTTAAATTGCGAGAAACGTCCATGTGAATATTTATACTTTGGGTCGTTGCCATGTTGGATTTGTGATCACCAGGTTATTGAAAGTCCTACAGGTGAACTTATGTTCATAACCCCTATGAACATTAAAAAATTCAGATTGATTGCTGTAATAGATTCGTAGATATTGAGAACTGTCTAAATATTTCGGATGGTTGCCATGTTTGATTGTTATATGTATAGGCCATAGAGTCATGTGTCATTAAAGGAAAATGATTGCGTAGGTTCATTATTCAAACTTTCACTTCTATCGCATGATTACGACACAAGAAATAAAAACTTAATTTTAAAATCCACACAGCCGCCATCTTGAAGTATTGTAAACAATTGAACTAAATTAAATACCAGTGCATTACAATGTGTATAAACATTTGCTGTACCAAGTTTCATTGCGTTTGGATCATTAAATCGCGAGAAAAGTATATTTAAAGCTTTCATCTTCGCTTGGCCGCCATGTTCGTTTTGTAGTTAACCGATTTTGGAAAGTCTCATAGATGAACTTCCAGTAGTGCCCTTTATCTCCGTACAAAATTTCAGGGTAATACCGGTAATAGTTTCAGAGATATAGAATGCCGGTGAAATATTTCGCACAACCGCCATCTTGAGGTTATGAAAACAATTGAACAAAGTTGGATGTCGGTGCATGAATTAACATATACAGTACCAAGTTTCACAGAAAACATCTATTTAAAAGTCACAACTTTGCGTGGCCGCCATGTTGGTTTTGTAGTTACCAGTTTTTCAAAAGTCACATAGGTGAACTTCTAATAGTTTCCTTTATCACCGTACGAAATTCCAGGGTGATATCGATAATAGTTTCGGAGATATTGAATGCTGGTGAAATATTTCGCACAGCCGGCATGTTGGATTGGTGAGACGTAACAAAATTTGAAGGGCACGGTCGGGGTCGTCCAAATAGTGCTATGAACGTACCGAGTTTCATTGAAATCGCTCCAGCCGTTTAGATTTTATTAGGGACACACACACACACACGAATCACACAGACACACGGACAAAAGGTGATCTCATAAGCCTATTTTTTAATAAATGAAAATAGGCTAAAAATATAACATTTAATGTTAATGACAAATTAAAAACGAATTAAGTTTTTTAATGGGCTAGGGTTTCGCCTGAATCAATACTTTTATTGAAAATGATCACTATGTCGATGGGTGAAAGGAAGAACATCTTAACCACCAATTAGTATATTTTTCAGGAAACGAAAAAACGTTTCATACATTTCCTGTTGAATTCATTTTCATAAAAATATATTATTGTGCTTCCTAGTTTAGAACTGTTTATGTATATACATGATTTTTATTGAAGTAGATTATTAATAGTAGATGTGGTTCTTAAGATGTTTTGAAGGGTATATTATTTTGTCTGTTCATGTCATCTTAAAGGTATATAAGATGTTATGGCAGACTTTTTTTCTTAAGATGTAGCTTAAGATGTTCTGCCAAACTATTACCAAAAACAATATTTACCCTTACATAAATAATTCATGCTTTTGGGCTAATGCCGTGTGTATTTTTAATTTAAACCATACGTTTCGGAGAAACCTTGCCTCCTTTTTCAATGGAAATAAACAATGTGGCCAAAGAAAGTATATCAATGAGATTTCAAAAAATATAGATAAATTCCTCTGTTCGTCACCAGAGAGCAGCTGCCAGAAATTACTGTATGAACCATGGTGGAACGGCGGACAGAGTAGTAAGTAACGAGAAGGTAAAGGGGGCGGTGTGAAAATATAGAAACTCCTCGAAGAATGAGGAGGGGGGGGGGGGGGGGGGAGGCTGGAGGGTTATATGGATATAAGGAAACATAAACAAAAGGGAAGTGTAGCTGAACGATGCCTAACGTCATACAGTCATCGGCGAAAAAACAGATGGAAACTCCTCCAGTGACGAACAAAGGAGATCAAATCCAGGCTCTGAGCCCTAGAGGGAAAATGTACAATTTTAAATATGTGAAGAACAGAGAGACTGAGAGGAACTATCTCCCTAGATCCTTAATAACTGGTAGCCAAGTGTCACTTAGCTGATATCCAGTGTCTCTGTTAAAATTATTTGGATTTTTACGAATTTCAACTGTCTCCCTTATAATTCTAGACCAGTTGTGCTTAACAAGGGCAAGCGCATGAGCATCCTTGAAACATACATCGTGCCCTGAAGACAGGGCATGTTCAGCTATAGCTGATTTGTCAGGTTGGTTTAGACGGATGTTCCTTTGATGCTCTTTGATGCGAGTTGCAATGGACCGTTTTGTTTGTCCAATGTAGACTTTTCCGCAAGTACATGGGACTTCATACACCCCAGGTTGTAGTATTGGGGACAATTTATCTTTGTTTAATGCTAAACGTTGACCAATTTTCGTCATAGTGCCGAAAACTGTTTTTATCTTGTGCTTGCGGAGAATCTTAGCAACGCGGTCAGTGGTGTTGTGAATATAAGGGAGGTAAGCAGTTCCTCTCACGTCGGAGCTCTGAGAAGGTTGTCTATCCCTCCTTCTGGGATGTAGGGACCTATATATAGTGGATTCATTATAGCCATTACCGTTAAACATGGTTTGTAAGGCATGTAACTCTTCCTGAAGAGTTGATGCCTCACAGATACGTTCCGCTCTTTTGGCTAGAGTTGTTATAATTCCTTGTTTTTGTGCTGGGTGGTGGTGGGAGTCCGCATGTAAATAACGGTTAGTGTGAGTTGGCTTACGGTAGATGCTGTGCCCCATGGAGCCATCCGCTTTCCTCCTCACAAGAACATCCAAAAAAAGGTAAGCATCCACCTGACTCTAGCTCCATTGAGAAGTGGAATGAAGGATGCAGCTGATTTAGGTGGTTCAGAAAGTGGTTCAGTTTCTCAGAACCCTCCTCCCACACCACGAACGTATCATCCACATACCTCCACCAAATCACAGGTTTGAAAGACGCCGAAGATATAGCCTCCCCCTCAAAATGTTCCATGAAAAAATTTGCCACGACAGGCGAGAGTGGACTTCCCATGGCCACACCATCAGTCTGCTCGTAATATTTACCATCCCACAAGAAATAACTGGAACACAAGCAGTGGTGGAATAATCGGGCAATGTCCTCAGGAAACAAATCCTTGATGAGTGACATGACCGAGTCCACCGGCACTCTGGTAAACAAGGACTCTACATCAAAACTTACCAAAATAGCATTTGGTTGAACGGTGATGGTTGACAATTTTTCGACGAAATGGGTTGAATCCCTAATGTAGGACTGTGTGCGCCCCAAGTGCGGCTGAAGCAACTTGCTGAGATATTGCGCAAGAGCATAAGTTGGAAAACCTATTGTGCTAACAATTGGTCGAAGAGGGACGTCTTGCTTATGGATTTTTGGAAGACCATACAATCTCGGAGGAACAGCATCTCTCGGAATAAGACATCTTCCCTCTTCTTTTGGAATAGATGACAGTTTAACAAGCTTAGCAGTGGCATTGGATACACGAGTGGTTGGATCACGAGTGCACAGTCTGTAGACAGGATCAGTTAACAGAATCGAGATTTTACTTTTATATTCAACGGTATCCATCACCACTGTCGCATTTCCCTTGTCAGCATGAAGAATAGAAATGGTGTCATTATTTCTTAGTTCCTTCAATGCCTTTCTTTCACCCCGAGTTATATTGGGTGCGGGTACTTTAGAGGATCTTAATATCCTCACACTTTCTTGTCTAACTTCTTCAGCTTCATCTGGAGCTAAATTGTAGATGGCAGCCTCAACGGATGTGATTAACTCCTCTGTAGGAATTTTGGAGGGTGCGAGAGCAAAGTTGAGACCTCTGCTTAGTAAAGTTGTTTGATAGTCATCTAAAGGGGTATTTGAAAGATTGACTACAACATGGAACATTTTGAGGGGGAGGCTATATCTTCGGCGTCTTTCAAACCTGTGATTTGGTGGAGGTATGTGGATGATACGTTCGTGGTGTGGGAGGAGGGTTCTGAGAAACTGAACCACTTTCTGAACCACCTAAATCAGCTGCATCCTTCAATCCACTTCACAATGGAGCTAGAGTCAGGTGGATGCTTACCTTTTTTGGATGTTCTTGTGAGGAGGAAAGCGGATGGCTCCATGGGGCACAGCGTCTACCGTAAGCCAACTCACACTAACCGTTATTTACATGCGGACTCCCACCACCACCCAGCACAAAAACAAGGAATTATAACAACTCTAGCCAAAAGAGCGGAACGTATCTGTGAGGCATCAACTCTTCAGGAAGAGTTACATGCCTTACAAACCATGTTTAACGGTAATGGCTATAATGAATCCACTATATATAGGTCCCTACATCCCAGAAGGAGGGATAGACAACCTTCTCAGAGCTCCGACGTGAGAGGAACTGCTTACCTCCCTTATATTCACAACACCACTGACCGCGTTGCTAAGATTCTCCGCAAGCACAAGATAAAAACAGTTTTCGGCACTATGACGAAAATTGGTCAACGTTTAGCATTAAACAATGATAAATTGTCCCCAATACTACAACCTGGGGTGTATGAAGTCCCATGTACTTGCGGAAAAGTCTACATTGGACAAACAAAACGGTCCATTGCAACTCGCATCAAAGAGCATCAAAGGAACATCCGTCTAAACCAACCTAACAAATCAGCTATAGCTGAACATGCCCTGTCTTCAGGGCACGATGTATGTTTCAAGGATGCTCATGCGCTTGCCCTTGTTAAGCACAACTGGTCTAGAATTATAAGGGAGGCAGTTGAAATTCGTAAAAATCCCAATAATTTTAACAGAGACACTGGATATCAACTAAGTGACACTTGGCTACCAGTTATTAAGGATCTAGGGAGATAGTTCCTCTCAGTCTCTCTGTTCTTCACATATTTAAAATTGTACATTTTCCCTCTAGGGCTCAGAGCCTGGATTTGATCTCCTTTGTTCGTCACTGGAGGAGTTTCCATCTGTTTTTTCGCCGTTGACTGTATGACGTTAGGCATCGTTCAGCTACACTTCCCTTTTGTTTATGTTTCCTTATATCCATATAACCCTCCAGCCTCCCCCCCCCCCCCCCTCCTCATTCTTCGAGGAGTTTCTATATTTTCACACCGCCCCCTTTACCTTCTCGTTACTTACCACTCTGTCCGCCGTTCCACCATGGTCCATACAGTAATTTCTGGCAGCTGCTCTCTGGTGACGAACAGAGGAATTTATCTATATTTTTTGAAATCTCATTGATATACTTTCTTTGGCCACATTGTTTATTTCCATTGAAAAAGGAGGCAAGGTTTCTCCGAAACGTATGGTTTAAATTAAAAATACACACGGCATTAGCCCAAAAGCATGAATTATTTATGTAATAATCCGGGTTGTGAAAGCCTTAATATGCAAAATATTTACCCTATTTACTAAATAATTATATGTGAGAGTTGTGCTGGACAAAACGGAGGCAGACAGGTTTTTCTCCGGGTACTCCGCTTTTCCCTGTCAATATTTCATTCCAGCAACACTCTCCACTTTCATTTCTATTCATCTGTCATTCATTTAATCATTGCCCCAGAGGAGTGCGACAGGCTTCGGCAGCCGGCACAGTTCATATCCTCGCCGCTAGATGGGGGCTTCATTCATTCCATTCCTGACCCGGTCGGAGACTGGAAGCAGACTGTGGATATTCATTTTCACTAAATAATTATCTGATTTTTCAGCCTGTGGATGCGTAACAGTTTTGTGGATCCTAAGGTAGTCGTGTAAATCCAACACCTAATAACACAATTTGATTCTCAAGTAAAGTTCATTAATTAATATTGATAGTTGCAATGTGTAATTTAATTTATTTTAATGTTGAGGTAGAACAATCTAAAAAAAATAGTGCAAAAAATGTAAAATACAACATTATGGGTTTTATGGAATAAATTAATCAAAAGTCTATTTCAATTTCATCTTCTTTATCAATTTCGTTGCAAGTCTTTGCAGAGCAAAGGAGGAATTGGCAGTTGAGTTTAATAAGCTAGGTTTAAATCCATTTCACCCAACTAATCCTCTCCAAAGGTTTCATAGGGAAAGTTGATTTCGATTTTATGTGTTTCTTTCTTGACAAAGGCAGTTTCAATCTCTTGTTATTTTCAATGGGCTACCTTTCATTGTCCTTTTATTTGGAGGAATCACTTTTAAGGAAAATTCTTTCCAAACAAAGAAGTCATGATTAGTCATAACGTCATACTGTCTTGGCGAGTTTGGCCAGTACAACTATCTGAATACAGAGATACTTCCTTAACATCTCCTCTCTGATCTACCATTGTCAAATATTTGTGAATAACTGTACATATTTCATTGCTCCCTCTTTGTCAATCAGCTTGACCCAAAATGTAACTAAATGCATTCCCACTTCCACTCTCGGACACAGTTCCATTGTAAACTGAGTACTTTCTAGAATAGTACAATAGCATACTGTCTCATGAGGGAATGTTTAAAAATTTTTGCAAATCAAAACTAGCACGAACAATGTCATTTGTCTTTTTTTATTTTTGTTGATCAAAAAAAAATGTTTCTTGTTGCTTGTGTTCCTGCATAGAAATGGAGCTTTCCTCTTTGTTCTTAAACATTTCACGTTGTGCACGTACGGTATGTCTTTCTTTGGTAAATGAAAGCTATATTGTCATCTCGCTACACTTTATCACGGTTTAGACTCTAGCACAATCTGCACAATTTTTCAAAGTAAAGCTGAATAACTTACCATTAGAAGGTGGCAGAACACTGGAGTTTGTATTGACTCTTTTTTAATATCTCTGCACAAAGAAACTAAGTAAAGTACGTACTGTTGCTTCCTCTACTATAATTGTTCATTTTAAATCTCTGTTCTTAGTCTTCTCACTCTCTTAAATTAACCCACCTTGAGAGCCAAGGTACGCTATGCTCATCAATCACTGCTAGGATTCAACTAACGCGATTGCTTATCTGCCTCGTATCAGTGGTCTGTGAGCTGTCGAAGTTGACAGGTACCATGACGCCACACTGAGTGAAGCGCACACATTATCTTCCGCTCTAGGAGTAGCACATGACCGCTCCGTGGGGGCTTGTTTTGCAGTTCATGCAGCTCGTCCATTCTGATTGTTCAGTGTATTTTAGTACATTTATACACCTGGATTCATAATAATTATAAAGATTATTCAGTTATCTTAACATATCCTCGCCGCTAGATGGGGGCTTCATTCATTCCATTCCTGACCCGGTCGGAGACTGGAAGCAGGCTGTGGATTTTCATTTTCATTCAGTTATCTTAACCTACTGCAAGCAAAATTAGACCCGAAAAGATTAGCTTAAGAGCCACATTTATGATCTTATGCATCACTTTGGGATGGTTGTTAAGATAAAATTGCGGGAACTATTTCTTTTTAAGATGTTTTGTTGGGCATTAGTTTATTTTTTTTGGTTCTCAAGATAAAATACACCAGCTTTTAACAGTAAACAGACAAGGAATTCTTATAAGATGTTTTGCTGGGACGAAGTATTTAGTGATGCTATTTAATTCATGTTAAAAAGTACAGTTAGACAAAATTGGCGGTTAAGATGTTTTGGCTTTCACCCATCGATGTGGTCATTAGAAATTGTACATGTTTCGAGGACTAATACACATTTTTGTCCCCTTCATGAGCCAATATTAAGCACTAAATGAGAAAATTATTTGATTAGCATAGCACTAAAATGTCAATGTGCAGAGAGTCAACTTGACCAAAGAATTGGTGAATACCAAGGTGGATTCAGAAAGGGGAGATCCTGTGCTGAGCAAATTCTGACCCTGAAGAATACTATATCATATTTTCGGAACACAACAAACAAAAATTATGTCGTCACATTTGTCGATTTCAAAAAGGCCTATGATAGTATAGATCGCATGTCACTTGTTAATGTTTTAACAGAATTTGGACTTGATAACAAAACAAGAAATATTATTAAAGGTACACGAACTGAAACGAAGGCTAAAGTTAAATTTATGGGTGGTTGTAGTGATGAGTTTGAAATAAACACAGATGTCCGTCAAGGGGATGGGCTCTCCCCTTTACTTTTCAATTGTGCTCTTGAGAAAGTTGTCAGAGAATGGAGGAAAGCAGGTGCACCATCTCACCGCCTGGGCCCAAAGATTAAGGGTATTGACTTAGATTGTCTAGCGTTTGCTGATGATTTAGCACTAATTGCCAAAAACGTCGCTGATGCACAGAAACAGCTTGTTATACTGGAGGAGCAAGCAGCCAAAATAGGACTAAAAATCTCCTATGAAAAAACTAAATTTATGACAAATATTAAGAATGGTCCACCTGAAATTGTCATTGGTATCAACAAGATTGCAAGAGTGAAATAATTCAAATACTTAGGTGAATGGATCACTGAAAATGGCAATGAAAATAAATCTGTAGCATCACGAATTCAGAAAATGGAAAATGCTTTTCAACACACAAAGAATGTTTATAACAAAAAAAGCTTGTCCTGGAACAATAAAATTCGTCATTACTGTACAGTGATTAAACCTGAAGCTCTATATGCTTCAGAAACGCTCAGTTTACATCGTAAGACCTTAAAGGAAAAATTAGAGATTAAAGAAAGGAAAATCGTGAGGAAAATCTTAGGGCCCAGAATTGTAAATGGCATACACTACCCCAAACCCAACTCTGAAATTTATAAAAGAGTTTCTAAATTAACTGATACAATGAGATTGCGACGAATTCAGTTTCTAAGCCATTTGGAAAGAATGAATCCTACCAGACTCACTTATCGAATCCACAAATTTCTGCAAATCAAACGCACAAGACCAAAATGGTATAAACAAGTAGAGAAAGACCGTAATGAATTGGGTTCACCAAATTTACAAGATAGAAATATGATCCGGAAAATTGTTCACACAAGGGGATTTGAGGAAGATGAGAAGAAACCACAGCGACGTACCTGGTCGGAGGAACAAAAATTACAGCAATCAGTGAAAATGAAGAACTATTGGGCAAGGAAGAAAGCTCAGAAAATGTTGATTCTGCTTGGTCCTAAGTGACCCATTCGCGAAGAAGAAGAAGAAGAAGAAGAAGAAAATGTCAATAGCCACTGGACCTAATATGGTGCACCATATAGATACTGGGTCTTTCATATAAAGTAAGAACGGCAAGCGGCAGTTTTGTTATTCGCTGCTGCAGTGGCCTTGGCCAAGCTTGTGGCGAACCATGGCCCCCTGCTGTACTATTGAAAGCGAGCGCATAGTGCATACAGGGGCTGTTTTTTTTTTTTCAAGTTCCGATGGTCTGTATAAAAATAACAGATTGGCATACCAAACTGATATTACTACTAAATGTTTGCTTGGTTTATTCGTATATCTGACCATAATCGCCAAAACGATTGAAACGTTTGTCGTACGGTATCGTTACACCAGCTTTCCAATGCCCTCGGCAAAATATTCTACCACCACTGAGGTGGGTCCGTCTGGACAGTCACCTGATGTTTTTCCTTTTTGGCTAGGCGTTACCACCCAACCATACGTTCAATTCTTGAAAAGGTGAAAATCATTCACGACCACACTGTACCAATGTTACGGTAGACTTTTACAAAGAATTCAAGTGTGAAGTTTTGGACCATCGGCCGTTTAGCCCAAACCAGCTGTGCCGTTACTTTGGCACTAATCTCTGATCGAACGTACAATTTTTACCTTGGCATAAACTTTTGAATCGAGCGGCGGAGTTAGTTGTGGCTGGCCTCGATAGGTAGCATATCTTGTCGGTGCTGCCTTGGACAGGGATTGTAGTTTCTCCCTCTGTCCGATAGGAAGAGCTATGTTCTAGCGACAAGTATTTCTCTATCTCGATGTTGACTTTATGGTTTTGGAAGGCTGGGATTTTCGTGACATGTATGATTCTCGTAATGTGCTTGTTAGGCCAGTCATCATGGATCTACGTGGTTTTATAAATACATAAGAAGTAAACTGAAGTTCTACTGTATGTGAAAATATTGAATGATATTATCCCTCTTCGTCAAGTTATTGACTGGTTACCTATTGTAACCTTACTGGAGATAAACGTCTGGATATGCTTCGTATATTGTGGAATTAAGGTAGGCTATTTTGTCATCGTAAGTACTTGTGACTGTATCGTCTGGCAAGGTAAATGTATTTATTTTGTATTTTCCTACGTTGCATGACAGGGCCTTTCAAGGTTATACATTCAAACTTAATGTCATCCTCGGGTATTCACTCTGGTAGGCTAACTGACACTCATATTTTCTTTGCGTAATTAATGATTTGTTTTCTGTTTTCTGTTTATTGTAAAAATGCATTTTAATTACAAGTAGTATGCCTTATGGTCTGTGGAAAATTTATTAATGTAGGATTTATTTTGATATCGATAGCCCTAGTACGGTGATCGTTTTTCTTCTGTTTTTCATGATGGCTACTGTCGTATTGTTTTTAACTATGTGTGATCATCTGTTGTTAATATTAAAGAGATTTTTGGTAGCCATTGAGGTGAAAAGACGTAAATTGAATTAGCTCCGTATATTTTGTGTTGGAAGACATTAATTCTTCAGTTTTAGGCAACGTATTATATTGGATATTGTAACATGCGTAGGCCTAGCTTTGTGACATGTATTGTCTCGGGAATTAATTAATTATTTATTTGTGTGGAAATGTATGAAATACGGTATGATGCATTATGCAGGGGCATAATGAAGCTATTGAATATTTAATTCGTCATCCTCTTGATATTTGGCTTGGATTCTCACTAATGACAACAGATGATTGGTTGAAAGCACCGCTTATTTACTTCATCGTAACAACTTTGGCTGGATTACTAAAATATGTATATCAGTCAACTGGAAGGAACAAATATTTGATGTCAGAATCCACATCTTGATTTGTAAGTGTTTTGTTAATTTGTATGCATGTTTATTGTGAATATATTATGATTTTACCCGATCACCTTAGTATTATTTCTGGGTTCCGGGGTTCGAAGATGGTCTCAGACAATTGCCCTCTGAGTATGAACTTACTATGGTCCAGTGCCTTCCCTCCCAAGGCCTTTACTTTACTACGGGGTTAAAATGTGTTATAGCAGTAGCGTGGTTAGATTTGTACCACATTCAGTAGTTGTTTGGGGCTAGTCTTTGGATCTTGGGGCTTGGAAGTATGATTGGGCCTAAAGTGTGATATTTTTAATGTTTGTTGTTATTGTTTTATCTTTGTATAATTTTCTTGTTATTTATGTTTCATGTGATAATATACTGAATGGACGAGAGCATTTTAAAAGCTGTACCATATTTATCCAAAGAAGAACTGGCTTATGAAATACAAATAAGGAATGGCAACCCTAATTTTCATCGTGAACTGGATATTATTCTTCTCAAATCCTTAAAGTCAGCTCCTGTTGTTAGTCTGACTGATCAACATTCTTATGGGACAAAAGGTAGGTCTGATGTTGTGATATCTGTTTCAAACCTATTAGTGTCCTGTGATGAGTTAAAGCAAGTTGCCAAACCTTCGGCATATCGTGTGAACAAATTAAAATGTCGTTCTATACACTGGATTAATCGTTTAGTGAGTTTAATTGAATATTGGTCCAAGTGTGATATTGTTTTTTCAACCAAGTTAGTTGGGCTTCGCGACAAGCTGATAGATAGTTTTAATCGGTTGTCCTCGAGTGATATTTCTGAGAATATTAGTGGACCTGTTGTGTGTTCTGAAAGCGTTTGTTCATATGTTAGTGATTCTTGTGATGGCGTTGTGAATAATAGTAATTATATTGGTAATTTGGAATCAGTATCGATGGAGAATAATGAAAATATGGTAGGCGCTTTACAAACTAATAATTCTACTGAGGTAGATAAACAAATAGGCTCGTCAAGAAATACACCAGAGGTCATGTCGAGCCCTAGTAATTTGAATGCTGTTGGTAATTCATGTTCTGATAAGAGATATAACGATTTTTCTAGTTCAGTTTCTTGCCATGACGTTGGTAGTGCTGGGAATAGGTTAGGATCTCACCGTACTTGTACTGATAAGGAAGTACAAACTGTTGATAGCTTATTTGGTGAATGTGACGTGATAGATAGAGTAAATAGGCTTAATCTTTCTGATAATCGAGCCTCGACTAACGTTGTTTCTCTAAATAAACTTATGACTGATGGTCAGGTTAATTTTGCTTCCCTTCCTAACCCATTAACTCTAATTTTGAAAGATTTTCATGTGTGCTATGGCACTGATATTAATTTATTTGTGAAATTTTTGAAGAAATTAGTGGAATTAAGAGATAGTGCTGGCATATTTGGTCTGTCAGATTTTCAAATTTTGAAAATCATCTTTCCATGCACTGAAGGAATGTTGCGAGGAAAACTGTTTGAGAGTATGAGTGCTGGCCATTCTTTGGATGTTTTCCATAGAGAGGTTTTGAAATATTTTATCACTCCACGTATCTTGGCAGATTTGAGTAGAGATTATGTATTTCGCGTTCAGCGTATGAGTGAAACGTTAAATGAGTACTTCATTGATATTAGGACTTATGCAAAGGTTTTGGCAGTTGAGTTGACTGAAGAGCAGGTTGTCAATTCATTAGTCGAAGGTATGAATCCCATTTATCGTTCATTCTTGTCCATGCATGCTAAGCCCAAGAATTTCACTGATTTTAATGAAATTATTTTATCTGCGGAGAAGATTAAGAATGCTAATCTGTTGCGGGTAGATGATTCTCCCTTTCCTAGTAATTATCTTCAAGGTTGTTCAGGTTATATGCCTTCTATAAATAATTTTCAGCCACGTGGAGAGATGCAGCTTGTGGATAATTATAGTAGTCTTAATCCTTATAAGAATTTACAGGGAAGGCGTGAGTTCATGTCTACTAATGTTCAAGGTCATGTATTTCAGAGGCGTGCTGAACAGAGGTTTAATGGGAGTAGAGTTAGCAAAGGTAGAAGATGTGATCGTTGTGGGTCATATGCCCATATTAGTCGTTGGTGTGATGTTAAATATAACAATAAATTTTTATCGTATGTAAACAAGACGTCATCAGATGATAAAATTTGGTATTCTAATGTGTCAAAAAAGAAATGTAAACGTTCACGTGACAGTAACTTTTGTCGGGGTCTGTTCAAAAGTAAAAAGATGTGTAACCGCATCACTGAAGTTGTTCATGGAATTTCTCCATTTATTGTCATTGACATTAATAACGAGCCGGTTTCTGCACTTATTGACTCTGGGAGCGTGAGTTCATTTTTAAGCTTAGAATGGTTTAATAATATGAAATCTGTATGTAAATTTGGAAAACTGATTGCAGAGAATAATGATGTGAGATCCGCGAATTCTTCTTCTCTGGATATTAAAGGGTACATAACAGTTAAGATCAGGATATTAAACTTCACTTGGAAATTTAGGTTATGGGTAGTACATCATCTGTCTTGCGATGTCATCCTTGGTGCTGATTTTTTGGCACATGTTGGGTTACTGATTGATCTGAGGGATCAATCATGTCAATTTAAGTTCAAGCCCAGTTTAAGGTTAAAATTTCATAATTATACTAGTAATGTTAGTATTAATGCTGCTCAGAGTGGCGACAAACCTAAGGATATTGAAAATTTGGACCTGGGACATCTAAGGGAGGATCAAGCTGATAGTATTCGTAAACTATGCTCTGAGTTTACTGATGTTTTAACCGACAGGTTAGGTGTCACGAATATTTTGGAATATGAGATTGAGTTATCCGATTCAGTGCCTGTTAGGTCTTCTCCTTACCGTCTGGCTCCACCTAAGATGAAAGTTTTGAAAGGTATCATCGATGAGATGATTAATGAGGGAGTAATTAGGAAATCTACTTCTTCCTATTCATCTCCCATTTTCTTAGTGCCCAAACCTAATGGAGAATTTAGACCTGTGGTCGACTACCGTGCCTTAAATAAGAAAGTGATTCTCCAACAGATTCCTTTGCCGGATTTACAGTCTTGTTTTGGGTGGTTTCAGGGAGCAAGGGTATTTTCCGTTCTGGACCTAAACAAAGCATATATGCAAATTCCGTTGAGTGAGAAATCCAAAGCAGTGACTGCGTTCACCACGGATTGGAATTTGTATGAATTCGAACGTTTACCCTTCGGGTTATCGACAGGTGCCGCTGTATTGAGTCGTTTACTGGACAATATTTTTGATGGGATTAAATTTAAATCTGTCTACCACTATCTTGATGACGTGGTGATATTCAGTAAATCTTTTGAAGAACATGTTGGACATGTTAGAGAAGTTCTTAAAAGACTTAAAGAAGCAGGATTGACTGTAAAGTTATCTAAGGTGTCCTTCGCAAAACCCCATATCTCGTTCTTAGGCCACATTGTGTCGTCATCGGGTGTTTCAGTTGATCAGACTCGTACTAAATCCATTCGCGATTTCAAATCACCTAGAAACGTGAAAGAAGTTGCACGTTTCGTTGGGATGATCAATTATTTCCGTAAGTTCGTTCCTAATTTTGCGCACAGGGCAGCTCCGTTGAATATGTTAAGGAAAAAAGGTACTGAGTTCGCTTGGGGTTCCTCGCAAGAGTCAGCTTTTGAAGATTTAAAGATGGCTCTTATTAACGCACCTATACTAGCGATTCCAGACTTCTCGAAGCCCTTTATCATTCAGACTGATGCCTCCAACAGGGCAGTGGGCGCAGTTCTGTTACAGCAACATGAGGATGATAGATTGCCCATCGCCTATGCCTCACGTACTTTGTCTGATGCTGAGTTAAAATATTCAGTCTATGAATTAGAAGGATTGGCAGTTATGTTCGCCTTAGAAAAATTTAAGTTGTATGTAGAACACGTTGAGTTTGAGCTTGAAACTGACAACCAAGCGTTGAGTTGGGTTCTAGGTAGACCTAGGAAAACCGGAAGGATTGCTCGCTGGGCAACGAGGATTCTGTCCTTCAAGTTCAGGGTGAAGCATATAAAGGGCACTGAGAATGTGATTGCAGACTGTTTGAGCCGGATGTACGGAGAATCGTCTGATGATATTGATAATAAGGAAAATGTATGTAATAATGTTTTGATCAACGGGTCTTGTAATGCTATACTTTCCAATTATCCGTTGTTGTTCCGTGATGTATCGGGGTACCAAAGGGAAGATCCTGTGTTGTCAGAAATTATTCAGAAGCTTGAGAGGGGAGAATCGGTCAAACCATATTTCCTGAAAGGAAACTTACTTTGTTGTTCAGCACGTAGTGATAAGTTAACCAAAATCGTATTGCCTGTTGTATTAATACCTGAAGTATTTAGGTACTTTCATGAGTCGCCTATCGGTGCACATTTAGGTGTGTTCAAAACTAGATTAAGGATAAGGGAAAATTTCATTTGGAAGGGAATGGATAAGGAAATCAAAAGTATGGTAAACCATTGTCAAACTTGTAAAATGGCTAAACCGGCTACCAACACTAAGGTGGGAATGTTGTCATCGGAAGTGGCTACTAGGCCAATGCAGAGGTTGTTTCTAGACTTTATTGGCCCTTTTCCGGTGTCTAAGTGGGGAAACAAGTTTGCTTTGGTATGTACGGATGGGTTCTCAAGGTTTAATTGGATATTTCCAACTAGGGCTGCTACAACGCAAGTTGTTATCCGATGTCTGGAAAAAATATTTGCCTCGTTTGGGCCGTGCCAGTTTCTGATCACTGATAACGCTCAATGTTTCAAGTCTAGTGTGTTGAGAAATTTCTTATTTGAATTGTCAATTTCTCAAATTACTTCTTCACCATATTACCCTAAAGGTTCGTATGCTGAGCGTGTCAATAGAAATTTAAAAGCGGCATTAATTGCTTTTCATCACAGTGATCATAGTAAATGGGACTCCTGTATACCTTGGATAACTTTTTCTTTTAATACCGCTGTCCATGAATCCCATAAAACCACTCCATTTTCATTAATGTTTTCTTTCACTCCTAACACACCTTTATCTAATATTTGGTCAATTAATCAATTGTTACCTGAACAGTATACCTTTAGTCATATCAAGGGTATTTGGAAAAAGGCTAAGGAGAACATGAAGGTAGCTCATGATAGATTAGAAAAAAGGTATAATCTAGGTCGTAAACCTGTTGATATTAAAGTTGGAGATAAGGTTTTTGTGAAGAATTTTTCTTTGAAGGAGGTTGGACCTAAAGAGTCGGGAAAACTAAGAGAGAGGTTTCGTGGCCCTTTTAAGGTTGTTAGTTTCTTGACCCCGGTTACTCTTCTGGTCAGTGATACTGCTAAAAAGAGAATTTTCAGGGTGCATCTGTCACATGTGAAGAAAGGTGCTAACGATATGAAATAGGGTATGTAAACCTATTGTCAAAATTGTGTAGACGAATTCTGGTCATCAGTACATGCATGTGTTATGTGTGTTATTGATGTGTTTATTTGTCTACACGTGTGGTGCACATTCTGCTAGATTGTGCAAATCCATAAAAGGTTCTTCTTGTTTGTTATTGTCAAAATTGTGTAGATGAATTCTGGTCATTAGTACATGCATGTGTTTTTAATGTGTGTATTTGTCTACACGTGTGGTGCACATTCTGCTAGATAGTGCAAATCCATAAAAGGTTCTTCTTGTTTGTTATTGTCAAAATTGTGTAGACGAATTCTGGTCATCAGTACATGCATGTGTTATGTGTGTTATTGATGTGTTTATTTGTCTACACGTGTGGTGCACATTCTGCTAGATTGTGCAAATCCATAAAAGGTTCTTCTTGTTTGTTATTGTCAAAATTGTGTAGATGAATTCTGGTCATCAGGACATGTATGTATTGTGGATGTTATTGATGCTTGTGTTTGTCTACACGTGTGGCGCACATTCTGCTTGATTGTGCAAATCTATAATGGTTCTTCTTGTTTGTAATTGTCTAAATTGTGTTAGGTCTGAAGTGACAAACTTGGGTAAATGTATTTGAGTGCATGAGTGTGGGTGTTTGTTATTAGTTTTGTTTTGTAATCGGGTGGGTCTCTTGGTTGTTTCTTAAGGTGAATTAAGGTTAGGGTTTGTTTTTGCTTAATTTATAATTGAATTTAATTAAATACGCCGTACGTATAAAATGATACTATGTTGGGATATCATAGGTAAGTAATTACAAACCTCTTCTGTTCTCCGAGTGATGACTTAGTCATTTATCTGCTTGTTGATTTATGAAGGTAACTACTTGCCGAAATGTGTTTTGGTGATGGAAAATCATGCTATGCCAGGGTAAAATGCGGCTAGTATGACATGTTGATTTCAGTGTGTTTTATTTAAGGGTTATTATTTATTTTGTGTATGTTGATGTCCTAACGGTGTGTCAATTTATATTCTGGAAAAATTATGGGGATTTTGTGGGTAGTAAATGGTTTTATTAATTTTGGGAGTTTGTAAGGTCGTGTGATTTCAATGAATGTTTGGGTACGTTTGTAGCTTGGTGGTCTGCACGAGTGGTCAGTTGATCTTCTTTCATTTAGGGTCTTCTGTTGGTCATTTATTGAGGGATTTCTGTCTAGTCTGTTCTTGTTTTAGTCTTGTTCGCTATATTGCTTACTTAGTTTGACATACTAAGCTATGTCAAGAGTGAATAATTGTATTGTTTATGTTATTGTCTAAATTGTGCATTTCCAAAGTTGGACATTCAGAAAGTATAAATGTGGTGTGATTTGTTTTATTTTGGTAATTGGGTTAGTTTTCTTGTTGTTGTTTTGTGGTTGTCCAGATAAGTGTGGATGTATATTAATTTAAGGGGTAAAAGGTCATTGTATGTTACTTTGGGATCGTGGATGTAAATTAGCATTTTGTTGACGCATCTGTCAACTTAAGTCTACCAGATGAATGTTATGGGGGTTCATTTGCTTAGATTTGAGTTGAATATGTTGGTAAGTATTTATAAACAATTCTCCTAAGTCTTCAGTTGATTGAGTGGGCTCAATTTTTTTTTGCTGTCTGACTGAGAAATAAATACTTTAGGTTAAGTAATGTGATGTGATATGATGAATTGATTTGTGATATTTGGTCAATATACGGCGGCTCACTATAGGCCTCATGAAATACGTGCTTCTCTCGTTTACTAGTTTCGGTTTGGTCTGGGTCTGTATATGATAGGGTATTTTTGTATTTGTGTTTTGTGTGGATGTGTTGACAAGTGCTAATTCATATTCTGGTTGTTGTTTATTAATTATTTGATGGTTTAATTGTAATTTTTTTCTGGGGATTTTAAGGTTATGTGTCATGGTGTAAGGTTGTGGTGTGATTCTGCTTTGGTATGCACGTGTGTCCTGTTTTTTTGCTTGATAATTGGGTCTTTCTATTGTTCTTCTTGGAATTTTCTTGTGTTTTCCTACTTTGGGTGTTTCCTTTGGCATTTTCTCTTTCTGTATTTTGGACAAATGGGTTGAACAGATATGCAATGTGAGACAATTGCCTTCGTCTTTTGGGATAATAAGGTTTTTTATTTGTAAATATGAGAGCTCACGTGCCATTCAGCATTATTATTGAAACTTATTTTTGGAAAATACTGTTATTATTGTAATATTTTCGGGATATTGTAATTTTCTAAAACATGCATGCAATTTTCTGTGTTAATTGAGGGTCATTGTTATACCTTTCACCTGTAAAGATGTGGATTCTTGATAGTACTGGGTTATTGTTATAAAATCTGATGCCATCATATAATATTTTATTGTAATTTGTTCTTTGTAAATGAGTGTCAACGTTAGATATTAAGCTTTCCTTTACACATTACTGTCGCAGTCGAAATTTGATTTCAGCTAATTTCTTCGAGGTCTTATTCTGCGTTTGGAGTGTTATGCAGTGCGAGAAGATGTCTCTGGCCAGGATATTGGACCAATCTATGTAACCTTCGGATGAAACTGTTCCTGCCATCGTTTATTCAAGATGACATTTGTAATAATGTTGTGGAAATTGTACAAAGAAAACCCACTCGATGTATTCTACACTTAAGTATTTGTTTATGTTCTTGGCATGACATAGTTTGGTGGTTATGGTGCTGATGAAAACTGAAATGAACTTTTAATTAAGTATTTCACATTCGGAAGCTACTGTGTTTGTGATAATTGGCAAAAACTTTTCTATGCTTTAAGATTTGCTTGATTATGCATGTTGATACACTTGTACCATTTACGTCGTCTCTGTTCTGCGAACCATCGACAAGTTTGGGGCCCGGGAGTCTGTGCCGTTACTTTGGCACTAATCTCTGATCGAACGTACAATTTTTACCTTGGCATAAACTTTTGAATCGAGCGGCGGAGTTAGTTGTGGCTGGCCTCGATAGGTAGCATATCTTGTCGGTGCTGCCTTGGACAGGGATTGTAGTTTCTCCCTCTGTCCGATAGGAAGAGCTATGTTCTAGCGACAAGTATTTCTCTATCTCGATGTTGACTTTATGGTTTTGGAAGGCTGGGATTTTCGTGACATGTATGATTCTCGTAATGTGCTTGTTAGGCCAGTCATCATGGATCTACGTGGTTTTATAAATACATAAGAAGTAAACTGAAGTTCTACTGTATGTGAAAATATTGAATGATATTATCCCTCTTCGTCAAGTTATTGACTGGTTACCTATTGTAACCTTACTGGAGATAAACGTCTGGATATGCTTCGTATATTGTGGAATTAAGGTAGGCTATTTTGTCATCGTAAGTACTTGTGACTGTATCGTCTGGCAAGGTAAATGTATTTATTTTGTATTTTCCTACGTTGCATGACAGGGCCTTTCAAGGTTATACATTCAAACTTAATGTCATCCTCGGGTATTCACTCTGGTAGGCTAACTGACACTCATATTTTCTTTGCGTAATTAATGATTTGTTTTCTGTTTTCTGTTTATTGTAAAAATGCATTTTAATTACAAGTAGTATGCCTTATGGTCTGTGGAAAATTTATTAATGTAGGATTTATTTTGATATCGATAGCCCTAGTACGGTGATCGTTTTTCTTCTGTTTTTCATGATGGCTACTGTCGTATTGTTTTTAACTATGTGTGATCATCTGTTGTTAATATTAAAGAGATTTTTGGTAGCCATTGAGGTGAAAAGACGTAAATTGAATTAGCTCCGTATATTTTGTGTTGGAAGACATTAATTCTTCAGTTTTAGGCAACGTATTATATTGGATATTGTAACATGCGTAGGCCTAGCTTTGTGACATGTATTGTCTCGGGAATTAATTAATTATTTATTTGTGTGGAAATGTATGAAATACGGTATGATGCATTATGCAGGGGCATAATGAAGCTATTGAATATTTAATTCGTCATCCTCTTGATATTTGGCTTGGATTCTCACTAATGACAACAGATGATTGGTTGAAAGCACCGCTTATTTACTTCATCGTAACAACTTTGGCTGGATTACTAAAATATGTATTACAGTCAACTGGAAGGAACAAATATTTGATGTCAGAATCCACATCTTGATTTGTAAGTGTTTTGTTAATTTGTATGCATGTTTATTGTGAATATATTATGATTTTACCCGATCACCTTAGTATTATTTCTGGGTTCCGGGGTTCGAAGATGGTCTCAGACAATTGCCCTCTGAGTATGAACTTACTATGGTCCAGTGCCTTCCCTCCCAAGGCCTTTACTTTACTACGGGGTTAACCAGCCCTGAATGATTTTCACCTTTTTTCGAGAATTGAAGGTATGGTTGGGCGGCAACGCCTCACCAAAAAGGAAATACTTCAGGAGACTGTCCAGACGTACCCACCTCAGTGGCGGCAGAATATTTTTGCCAAGGGCATTGGAAAGCTGGTGTAACGATACAACAAATGTTTCAATCGTTTTGGCAATTATGTTGAGACATACGAATAAAACAAGCAAACATTTAGTAGTAATATCAGTTTTGTATGTCAATCTGTTATTTTTATACAGTCCGTCGAAACTTGAAAAAAAAAACCACAGCCCTTGTATGTACTATGTGCGCGCTTTCAATAGTAGAGCAGGGGGCCATGGCGCGCCACAAACTCGGCCAAGGACACCACATCAGCGAATAACAAAACTGCCGCATGCCGTTCTTACTTTATATGAAAGACCCTGTAGATAGTATTTGAAATGATTAAGGCACAATACACGAAAAAACAATCCAATGTAGTTGTAATCGACGTGACATCTACGAAAAGAAAATGCAGAATGCTTCTTTATGGTCTGCCATCACCATTGAGGAGGTATAAGTATTCTCTTGTCGATGCAATCACAGTTCTGTTATGAATCAATAAGTAATGTGACGGAAATATTAACATGGTATAATAATAATATCGTATGGCCTTGGGTGCCGGGTGCAAGCTTTGTTAATTGACACCCAGAGGGTAGCTTGCATGTCGAATTTCGTCGTTCCTTTGAACGCTATGAAAGTCAAGGAGGTTAGATATCTAAACTCCTTAACACTACTACAGCGCTTTCAAGTAGAGAATGGAGGAACTTTGTGTTGGCGGAAAATCCCGAGATTAATTTTGCCATTGAACACGGCCTACTGAATTCAAATGGGTTCTTTAACATGCCAACAACGTATGACATGAGTATCGTGATTTTTGTCGCCTTCAAAAATCACTTACCATGGCCAGGGGCGAACCTGCAATCTTGGGGTTGGTAGTCCGACACTATAACCACTCACCCACCGTGGCAAGCTATTAACATGGTATTTCAATACATCACCATTGTGTAGAAAACCAATGAAGATGCTTTGCTGAAGTGATGTGAATGCCAGTGAGTATCGAGTTCGGCAGTAGTAGAAGATATACGAAGCAGTAGGAGTGGGTCTCCAATCAGCATGAGGTTAGATGGAGTGCTTTAAATCTTAAAATAAAATCTATCATGAATAAAACATATACTAGAAGAATCAAGAGAGGGGATATGGTGGGTAAGGGGGAGGGGTATTACAACGAGGCTGCCGTGGTACAGGTTTCAAATCTATATACAGTAATAAAAATGGATTTCCTGCTTCTGACCCTGTAGCTACAGTAAGGCCCTTCCTATCGAACGGAGAGTTGTGGTGGCCACTTCACGGTGAGGCCACTGTGACTAGCCGCGAGTCGACCAAGGCACTGGCGCTAGCAGGAGGGTAGCGCCTAACTACAGTCCGGCTCTAACGTTTGGCGATGGTGGGAGAAGAGGGGTAAAGAGAGCAATACGAATATAGACAACTTACGACAGTGAGAAGAGGTTAATAGAACCTTGAAAATTTGCCATCATTGTAATTCTTCTGTTGCATCTTCACTATGTAACGAGGAAATCCCACATCCCATTTGCAATTTTATGCATTATTTATGCGTTATTCGACATTTTGCGATACAAAACCTAAATTCTTCAATCGCAGTGGTATTCCACCTACTGTATATTGATGATATCGCTTTCTACTCTGAAGAATGTTGTCACCTGTACCAATCAGGGGTTTTCCTAGAAAGCCGGTCTTTATATTTAGCTCGATGTTGCCAAGGCTCTCTTCTGTAGTCCAGCTGCTCTGTGTGTAAGTATATTACTTTAGTAATATGGTCAGAGGTTCGTCGGAATTCATTTTAAAACATATGAAACATTTTATGTAATCCACGTTGTTTTGTATTTCGTGGCACAGAACCGGCAACGATGCCTCCCTGTTGAGAAATGTCAGAGCGGGACACTCGGCGGCTGTACTGTAGCTTTAACACATTTACACTGGTTAACTTAATAATCATATGGGATAAGGGACAGGCTACAGTACTTCACTACAAGTCTTAACTCTCTGAGCGAAGGTATCTTACCAGCTGGGAATGTAATCAATGCTATGACCACATGCGCTGATTCCTGTCCCGCTGTTGTATAACGGTAGATGCTAGTCAAGTGGTGCTGACTCAACGCTCTCCATGCATCACACGGCCCAACAATGGCTCGGTGCTCTAGGGAAGGGCCGCACTGTACATGTAGTAATATGGTTCATGTCGAAACATATTTATTTCCTGCTCCTTTTGTTCTGATTCACGCAACAGCTGATATCAAAACCAAAAAGTTTCAGGCTGGTACTTCCTTTGATAATAATAATAATAATCCATTATTATGAGCCTTTGATTTGATATTTGATCAATAAAACAGAACAAAAGGAACAGGAAGATTAATTCTGAATGAGAGTGGAACGCAGTTTAGACACCTGCACCAGACATGAATGTGACTCTTACATAACTTTTGGTCTTGTTTCATCTACTGGGTGATATTACGTATTGAAATTAGGAACCCTGGTCACTACTGAACCTCGTATATGTGCTAAAATACGTAAATATGTGTGTTTATTTATTGCTCTTTTAAAAACGGCTGCCATGTTCTGACAGCGCTTCCATCTTGTTCAACTGTCAACTAGGCGCACTCTAGCAGCACACACCAAGCGCACACATTGTTGCCAACATGTGAGATACAAAATCACTGTTGATAAAAAGAAGTGGGATACGAAATCACTGTTGATAAAAAAAAATGGGATACGAAATCACTGTTGATAAAAACAAACATTCATATGGACATGTTAGGCTGTAACCATTGTCAAAAACCATTGGATTGGACAAAAGGAAGGTTAGAATGGTCGGGCGTGGGTGTGGCCTTGTCGTCCAGTTTTCCTCTTGTTGCAGGTTACAGATACCGTACGTTATGTTTTATCCACCTAACTTCCACTTCACGATTTCGCACTCGGTAGTGTTTTTGGCACTAAAATGTGTTGTTGCAATAGCTTTAGCAACGTCTTAGGTTGAACATAGAACCGCTGATTGAAGTTCCGACAATCCATAGTGAATAAATGATTCAATTGGCGCACTATCAACTGAACTGAGTGCTGCGCATGTATGATGGGCACTAGAGAAAGAACTGGACGCTTCTTTGTATTATATAGTACAATAAGGGCAAGGTTGGCAGTATTGTTTTGATGATAATACTAGCGCTTTGTGACGGACCAGTGAGGCTAACAAAGTGACCTGAATACTCACAAACAAGCGATGAAGATTGATTTGGACAATAGTGCCCACAGCTGTAATTTTCGCTACATAAGTCGTTACCCTATTTGGGATGGCTGGGTGGGTCACAGACGGCAGAGGAGGACACATCTATTAAAACATTGTTCCCTGATTTATTTCTCATTGTTTCATAAAGTATTTTGGCAAATTCATGTATTATAGAGAATGTTATAGTGCGTTCTACGTTCATACAGCGCTACGACGGGAAGATATAAACTACACAGACATGAATCATATTACTACATGTTGCTGCAAAGAGAGTGGTACAGGGTCAGGGGCGTTACATACAGTTCAAATCGCCCGTGCTTAAAATTTAGTGCCGTACGCTGCATGGCTAAGCTGGTGGATGATGTAATCGTGACGGTTGTAATCGGAATTAAATTTAAAGCCAGAGTAACCGTTCTACCCTATATTCCTTGTACAGAAGTGTTTGAGCAATCAATTTCAACGTAATCAAAAGAAGAACATCTTAACTTCGAGCCGTGCCATGCAGATATATTTCACCCAAACCTTCAGTCACCTAATACATCGATTCAATTATTCAATTTGATGTCACATCTTGCCAAACTTGTTGCATCACACGGACCCTACGGATGTACAGCGTCTTTATATTTGTTTGGCAAGGACATTCTTGCTCACGCGCTCCGCTAGTGACGCCTCAGTCTCTGGCTGCCGCGCCCGCGTATCTACGGCAGAATACGGTGGTTTAAATCAGTATCATTCATTTTTAGTCACCATGCTTACAGTAGATGCTGAAAATGTTTCCCATCCGCCACCAAACATAATTGGCATCTACCTATGAAGTTTGCGGTTAATTTAGCTTCACTAAGGAAATAACGTCCTTTACATCCATTTATCTCGTTTACTGAACCTGTACGTTTGAATCTCTTAGCCATTTGTTTTATTGTGATTGTGTACAATGCTGCAATGCCTTACGTGAAATATTCGTTACTTGAACGTGTATATCTGCATAATACGTACATAAAGTGCAGGAAATCGTGCGCTAGAATAAGACAAAAGTTTCGAGTGAAATTTCCAGGGAGACCCATTCCTATAAATCGGACAATAAAACAACTGGCTAATTTGAGATTCAAACGTTCAGGTTCAGTAAACAATAAAAATTCCTTACTGCAAAGCTAAATTAACCGGAATAGCCGGAAACTTCATAAGGAGATGCCGATTACGTTTGGCAGCTGAGGGGAAACATTTTCAGGATCTACTGTAAGCATGGTGAGTAAAAATGCATGATACTGATTTTGAGCACCGTATTCTGCCGTCCATACGCGGGCGGCAGCCGGCAACTGAGCCGTCACTGGCGGAGCGAGAATGTCCTTGCCAAGCAAATATAAAGACCCTGTATTACGGTATATTGTTACATTATTTAAATAGCGATAGAATGAGAAATAACTATCCGTTTCTGCGAAATATACTAAGCGATATTCTCAATTCTCTACTAAATAAACAAATTTTAAATAAAATGTTGCTCCAAACTTTCCCAAGAACAGTGACTGTTATTTATTAGTCAGCCAAAATTATCTTTCTTTAGGGTAGAAGGTGTTCAGATATTTTAATCAACAGAAGGGACCTCTTTCATGGTAAACGATCGGAATAGGGGAACCCGCAGGGATGGTCAAGGTGGGGCCGCGGCCACACCTGGATTTCCGAGAATGTTGATATTCGATTGTTCATATTCACAGCAGTTTATTTCATAAATGGAAGTTACTGACAACTGTTTTAACAGAAAATTTCTTAATATTGCTGACATAGTACGTATTTGCATTTTTAAAAAATTGTTCTAATGGTGTGTTACAATAATTAGACCACCAATGGAAACATAGCTCCAATTTTCCATATGGTTATGCTTAGTGTTAAATAACGTATCTTTCCCAATCAGTAACACGAGTGCCTACTACTTTTGCCATCCCACTTCGGCAGTGGCGATATGAAAGCACGTTCTGGAGATACTTTTCAATATTGCAACACCACTAGCGGATCATAACCCCTAAAATACGGTTTTCTTTGCTGACTAGTAAAACACTGGTCATCCTTAAAATATTGGATCATTTACTGTATTCAGGCCAATATTTACGGGGGGACAAACTGGGCAACGGCCCAGGGCGGCATGTTTTAAGGTCGGCAAAATTTCTGGAAAACTGTCCAAAACCGCTTGGGCATTAAAAGTATTAAAACTACAGAACAGGAGACCAAGCCTTGGTAACTTTCAACAAGGTATATTACTGAAAATATAGTATTTATGATTGACAAACCACAAGGTCAGCCATTTTAAAATCACACCGTACACTACGTCATACCCACGTGACACGTTGCCAACATGAAAAATGAAATGGCAAAACCATTGGCCAGGACAAAGATTATTGATGCGTGGCAAAAACCAGGGGTGTTATCTTTTAGCCCCCCGGGCCGTATCAATCCTCCATTGGTCTGGACGAAAATATTGGTGCCGAATTCGTGGGGTTGGCATTATGGACTCCACAAACATTCACAAAGATGGACGGCAGAGTAGCAATTTCGGCTATCTAAGTCTTGCTCCTATTAGGGCGGGATGGTAGGTCTACGGCAGCGGACGAGTGAACATCTATTACTATATCGTCTCCAGCTACCATTTCTATACTCTGAATTGCCAATAAAGCTCGCTGACAGTTGTCAAAGCTAGCACGTGGGGAAATGCTGCGTTGCCACTGAGGCAGATCATGACTCATAACATTCCAAGAGGGGAAGTTAGCCCCCTGCCTGGCGCTCTAATGACCGTGACGAGTGAAGACAGACTGAGTCAAACCAGGTGCTTACTGCTGTGTCGGCATACATTGTAACATTGCTCACGGTTGCCATGGAGACCGTTACCCCTCTCGTCTCCACTCCTCACCTCACCCATCAAGCGGATGACAGTTTTCACCGAGCATCTTTTGTAAATCAGAGTATACAGTTATTTTGGCCAATTTCATTACTTACAATTTTTTAAACAATTGTTCTCCTGTTTTGTAGCGCCACCTTAAGAGTCAAGTTATTACCCTCAACATTTTTATTTTTAAGGTGTGCAATAGTACAGAGGCTCATTTCTTGACAACAAAGCGATTATTGCTACAAATTAACAGCAGTCTACCATTGTTGTTATAGTTTTCTTACCCTGTAAGTTAATGTTACATTTTCTTCAATCTAAGCAATTTATAATACAGTAGGCCAGTTAAATTGTTACTTGCACCCCCCCCCCCCCCCTCCCTTCCCCCTCCTTGGCAAAATCCTGCGGGCGCCCATTGATGAGAATGCCAAATTTGTACTAAATGATGGTGCAATTTTTTATTTTTGCTCCTATGATATTCTGTACGGTAAATTAAAATGCTAAATCTAAAAATCACAGACACAAAACTCTGGATTATTGATTCGTGACTACCTCCACTGTACGTGACAAAAACCAGGGGTGTTTATAGGTAGCCTATCTAAGGGCCGCGCTACCTAACAATTATTGGTCTAGGCGAAAACCATTGGTCTGCTGGATGCGATATAGTACGGAATGCGTGGGGTTGGCAATACGGTACATGATGCGAATTGGCTGAGTCAGCTGGAATTTCACCTATAAGTCGTGTTCATATTTGTGATGGCTGGTCGGTTCACAGACAGCTGAGGAGTAAACATCTATTACTAGTCTACATCATCTTTAAGAATTTTATACCGAAAAGTACCACTTCCGAATTTTTGCTGCCCAGTCCATGAGCAAAGTATTTCATTGGAGACGCATACAGTTTACAATAATTTCCATTTTCTCAAGTAGGCCTAATATGGTTGGTTTGCCTCCGATATACAGGGCTTTATTTAAATGTTGGGACAAGCATGCGGGGATTTTCCACTCGGATGTTAGGTGTGCATTGGCAGAGTTGCCAGAACGCAACATGATAGCCTGTGGCGACCATATCTGCATGCACGTTTATTTACAAGAGTGACCGATATAATCGTTTCATGATCCTTGTTCTACCCCCATGCATGGAAACAAGGCTCAACTCACGAAAATCAGCCAGCGCAGAAACCAACACAATTTGATGGTTGGTTCCTCAGTTTAGGGGCTGCGACAAAGCGGTCATGTACCCCATGTACTTAGGGTGTGTGTAGAAACTGTCTGATCACCAGTGATGGTTGTATTAGTGTTTGTTATCTGAAATTAAGGTAAGGTCTGCAGACGATCAATTTTGAGTAGGTCCTACCTTGGCTACCAAATGATACCGTCAACGACACCTAGCTGCAAACTTGACTACCAGATGCCACCACAACCAGCACCTGGCAACTAACGTTGGAACTTATAGAGCATTGAAATAATCTAACCTAGAAATTTAGCTTCACACAATTGTAGTTAGTGGAAGGTTCTTTTTCATGCCATAAATCTATGACATAGGCACAGTGACTTTGCTTCCTCTCTGAAGGAAGAATGCATACTGAGGGATTTTTAATGCTCTTAAAAAACCGACGACTTTGGCCGTGTTTGAACCCACGATCTAGAATTTGTAAAACGTATAGATTTAGTAATGTGAAATATATTGCGCAATATTGCATACCGTCCCAAAAACATGAATTAACCACACAACTTGATAATGTACAATCCACAAATTATCAATTCAATAATACGATACGGTACCTTCAATATTGTAGGAATGCGGTGTTCCACTCGGACAGAGCGTTGAGCCAGTAGTTTCTAGAACACAGAGCAAGCCTACCCTCAGCGACGACCACGAGACAGGACAGCGATGAGCTAAGAAGTAGGGAATGTGCTGACGCATTGGGACTGTGGCGCGATTACGAGCAGGGTACTTCCCCGACTATGAACATGAGACAGCAAAATGTTAAAAGGTTATTATAAATACTTGTTTTTTTTTACATCAATATTAGGATCAGTACCAGCGAGAAAGCTTCTGATGTTTTCTTTTTATCATTTTTGTCATTTTCACCTACGCGCGCCATGTTGCCAAACAAGGGGTTTCTGATATTTACATTTCCTTCACAGTTGTCAACCTGATGAGTGCCAAAAAAATATTAAAGATTGAAGATGTTTAAATAATAGTACGCATCTTTATTTATAATATGTGTTCTCCGTTTCGTATCGAACAGTGATGCAAGCGTAATGATCAAACTTCGCATGTTTGGCAACATTGCATGAGTGATTTCAGATTGCACATGTGTGTGTTTGCGTCTGCGGTATAAACGGAGATTTGATTGATATAATAAAAAAAAATATATCTGAAGCTTTTTCAATGGTACGATCCCTGTGTTGAGAAGTATTCCATGCAATTTTATGAAAATGTTTACCTCAGGTGATGCTAGTCGGGGAAGTACCCTTCTCGTAATCGCGATTCCGGGCCGGGCTTGAATCAGTGCGACAGGGGGATGAAACTACTATAGATCCATCGCTTCCAAGGCCTCGCTGCCAACTGACAGGTTCACTGCCTGAGCACTCGCTGCGCTGCGGTAGCGCTGCTGTCCAACTCGATTGCTATTGGTTGAAGCTCATGCGGGGTGGATACGCCGGTTACATTTAAACATGTCGATGGCAACTGGCTATCCTACTCATGATCGTGTGTGTTTGTGCTTTTGAGGCTTCCAACATGACATTCCTTCGTAGAATATTGCATTAATACGGTAGGTATTTATTTCAATAGTTACTTCGCAGTTTTGCTGCCAGGATATGCTTTTAATATCTACCCATTATGATAGTGTTTCTGTTTACGAATTGTGGGCTTTATTGTGATTACTTCGTTCAGTGTAGTATTCTCAATTCAAAATGATTTTAGCTAGATGGCATATTAGAATGATTTTGTGAAGTATTGTGAACTATATGAATGGCTTTACATAGCCTAACCCTACTTTATTGAAACAGAGCTAGGCCTACAGTATGTGCAGAATGGTTGTGAACTGGTTACCTTATTGTGTTTCTTTTCTCTTCTCAGGTAATGAGGCACTTCAAGGAAAGCAGATTATATACTACATTTGTCAAATAGCCTATAGACAGGAGTTGCCTGATTCTGTTGTCCGAACAGTTGTATACTAATCCTATTTCAGCAAAGGTAAGTTACCATATTGATGAAACTTTGATCTATTAATTTTACACCAGTACCGGTATAGGGTAGGCCCAGGTGTTATGTAGGTTTTGATTAGCAATACACTTAGTTCATACCACCCTCTGATAAATTCATATAGCCTATTGCACCCTGGCATACTGTTAGATGTGTGAGAAAGTCACTTGAGGAACTGGAATGTGCCCTACTTCTTTTGATAGTGCATGCCACGTGTCCTTATCTGTGAATGGCACACAGTAAACCTAACTGGAATCATGACACTATTGCAGGGAGATAATCAAAATATACAGGTGACGTTATTAGGAATAGTTGCAGTCTTTGCGTCATTTAGGGCTTTTAGACATAGTGAACATCAGCCTCGTATACTGCTTGATTGTGTGTAATCTGCCTGATAATATGTGTAATTATGATGAGATAAAGACTAGGTTGGAAATGAAATGCTATATGAAGCTGTTCGTATGAGCAGACTCGGATGGGTCATGCAAAGAGAATGGGGGAGAGAGATTACCTAAGAGGTTAATGGGCTCGGAGGTAGAGGATACGAGAAGCAGAGATAGACGTAGGAGGCTATAGTTAGTTAGTTTCAGTGTTTAACGATTTATTAAAGTGAGAGGTGTAGAAGCAGGGGATCATAGAGGTGACTTGTTTGCAAACAGAGGCTTGCAGACTGGACTATAAAAGGCTACATGTACAGTGTATAGCCTATATAACATTGCAGTGAATATAATGACTAGGCCTATCGGTTCCCCTTAAGTCAATCACAAAATTGAATTCAATGCATATTGCATCAAGAAAAGCTTCAATCGGTTTACTGATTGGTAGGCTATTTGTGTAACAAAGGAATTAATCCACAAATTAATATTGTTCATTTGAGATTTTTTCTTTTTTTTTCTTCTATGGATGTTTTTGGATGGGCTATATAATATCACAGTAAGAGGGGGGGGGGGGGGGCATACACATAGATCTTACTGCTTACTGTACTTGGGGTAAATTGTGAACTTCCGAGATGGTGGATTTGTTCTGATGTAAGTTACTGGCTAGTGGCATTCTCCACTTCAAATAACATCTAATATTAGTTCCAGTTTATATATTTATTCTAAATGCACTTTTGTGCATTCATTAAAGCAGCATTATCCTAATATCGAGGCTACAGTGGCATTCACCCAGGGGGTGAGGCCTGTTAACACATCCAGGCCAATTAGGAAAGTAATAATATTGTATTATTAGTATTAATAACAATGGAATTAAAGTGATCGGGCAACTTAAGTTTATCCACACTACACTTGTCCCCTCCTATGAGCAGCAAAAGTTCTATATGTGCATGCTTAACATTGTAACCTAGAGAGTAGCTGTTTACTGTCCTTGTCACAAGTTGTTGCTTCAACATCTTTATTATGAGATGTATGTGTAACGACTATTTAGGTACACAATGTAATTTGTCGTAAGGAATTCACCTTCTGTGGTCTCGGGGTATAGATGTGCCGTGCGAGCCATCGAGTAGCAGCGCTGCACAGTCAATTGGCTACACCTGTTCATATTGAAACTTCATATCCCGAGGTCCTGGCTCCATTACAAATACACACACCTACTGCCATCACAATGTCATGGGTAATCAGACATATCCCATATACACTTTCCAAGTACCATAAAGCCACATGACCACGATATCGCAAAGCCCCTACAACATTATTAGGATTTTAATTGTATTTTTCTCTTACAGATTTGCAATATGCGTGGCTCTACCATGTGATGACAATTATCTACTGGGACAATGACCTGATGAAATTAAATATTACTCTTTTCATGAAAATGTTCTGTGGATTTTATTATCTGTAAAAACTAAGAAAGAAGAATATAATATGAACATATAAACACTTATTTTTGTCCTCATTTTTTCCTTCAGAATTCTGTTTCCTTCCAGTATCGTATCTCATTCAACAGCGGTTAATAAGTTCATATTTTATAGGGTGTGCATGGTTTGTATTGGTTTATTACATTCTTCTTAGATTACTGTGATCCCACAACACTGGTGGCAACTAAACCTCTCTTCTACCTGTCTGATATTATAACTTATAGTACTGTGTAGTAGGTGAATGACTTTCTAGTGTTACAAGGCCATGGATTCAAAGGCCGAACTCAGCTGAGACTTATGGAAGGAAATCCCGAGGACACCAGTTCATCTCGCATGACATCCTCTGCAAAAGTAACCTTTAAGCACTGCCATTAAAAAAATATAAACTATAAAAGAAATGTTAATGATAGAAAAACTATCATGAATAAAACATATAATACTAGAAAAATTAAGAGAGGGGGCATGGGGAGAAAAGTGGGGGGAGTACTACGCAACTGCCGTGGTACAGGTTTCAAATAATAATAATAAAGGATATCCTGCGTCCTATCCTTCCCCCTAACCCTGTATCCCTCTCTTTGTAACTACACGTAGTAATATGATTTATGTCAATAAAATGTATTTATTCACTGTTCCTATTGTTCTGTTTTACGCAAGGTCAGATATCAAAACTAAAGATTTCAGGCTGGTATTTCTACTATATTAATAGTAATAATCCATTATTATGAGCCTTTGTTTTGATATCTGCTCTTAAATAAAATAGAACAAAAGGAACAGGAATAAATAAAATACGCTGACATATATCATATTACTACGTGTAAATACAAAGGGAGCGGTACAGGGTCAAGGGGGGGGGGGGGGTAAGCGGCGGTACCAGTACGCGATTAAATAAAATTCAAATCGCCCGCGCTTAAATTTTAGTACACTGCCTCACCGCTACCGCTAAGTAGCAGGCTAGGCTGGTTGATGACGTAATCTTGACGGTTGTAATTGGAATCAAATTTTAAGCCTGAGTAACCTTTCTCCCCTATATTCTTTGCAGTGCGAGCATTCCCAAAGTTATTGCGCACTTCGCCTCTCTTGATCTTGTCTCGTCTTCATCACTGAGGGTCGGCTGGCTGTGTTCTGGAAACTACTGGCTCAACGCTCTGTCCAATTGCAATCCCGCATTCCACAATATTGAAGGTACCGTATCGTATTATTGAATTGATAATTTGCGGAATGTACATTTTTAGGTTGTGTGGTTAATTCATGTTTTTGGTACGATGTGCAATATTGCGCAATATCACCACATTACCAAACCTAATTGTTTTCAAATTGAGGATTGCGGGTTCAAACAAGCCCAAGTCATCGTATTTGTAAGAGCCTTGCTTCGGAGGAGAAGTAAAGCCGCCGGGTCTATGTCATAGATTTAGGGCATGAAAATGAATCTTCCACTAACTACAATTGTGTGAAGCTAAATTTCTAGGTTCGATTTGATTAACGCTCTATAAGTTCCAACGTTCGTCGCAAGGTGCTGGTTGTGGTGGCATCTGGTAGTCGAGTTTGCAGCTTGGTGTAGTTGACGGTAGCAAAACCGACAGTAGTGGCTACGCGGGCTAAAGCGCTGCGTTAGGTCAAGGGGCCAAGCTCTCTGCTGACTCGGTAGACGCGTGGGTTCGAGCCCCACCGTCGGCTGTCCTTGAAATGGTTTTCCGTGGTTTCCCCATTTTCAACACAAGGCAAATGCTGGGACAGTACCTTCTGACAGGCCACGGCCGCTTCCTTCCACATCCTTGCCCAGTTTCATTCATCTTCATCCATTCCATCTCTCATCCCGACGCGCAGGTCGCCCACGGGCGTCGACTAGAAAGACCTGCACTCGGCCTCTCAGGAGGCTACACGACAAAAAAAAACAAAAAACGGTAGCAAAAGTAAGAACTACTTGAAATTGATCGTCTGCAGCCCTACCTGAATTACAGATAACACACATCACAATCAACACTGGTTATCAGGCAGATTCTGGTTGGTTCCTTAGTTTAGGGGCTGCGACAATGCGGTCATGTAGCCCCATGTACTTTGGATGTGTGTAGAATCTGTCTGATAACCGGTGTTAATTGTGATGACTGCATTAGTGTGTGTTATCTGTTTTTAATTCTAGTAAGGACTTTATACCTTCGATTTTCAAGTAGTTCCAACTTTTGCTACCAAACGCCACCCTCAACGACCAACTAGTTCCGAACTTTGTTACTAGATGCCACCGCAGTCGGCTCCTGGCAACGAAAGTTTTAACCTAAGAGCGTTTGTCAAATATAACCTATAATTTAGCTTCACACATGTGTAATTAGTGGAAGGTTCTTGATCATGCCATCAATCTATGACATGGTACTGCCGGCTTGACTTCCCCTCCAAAGGAAGGCATACTGCGGGATTCTTAACGCTCTTAAAAATTCCGACGACTTCGGCCGGTTTTGAACCCACGACCTTGGGTATAGAAACTCATCATGCTACCAACTATGCCACCGAAGCCGCTTCAGACAGATTCTACACACACCCTAAGTACACGGGGTACATGACTGCGTTGTCGCAGCCCCTAAACTGAGGAACCAACCATCAACTGGCTGATATTCATGAGCTGAGCCTTGTTTCCAAGCCTTGGGTAGAACAAGGACCAAGGAACGATTGGATCGCTCACTCTTGTATATAAACATGCATGGAGATACGGTCGCCACAGGCTATCATGTTACGTTCTGCCAATGCACACCTAACATCCGAGTGGAAAATCCCTGCATGCTTGTCCCAACTTTTAAATAAAGCCCTGTATATCGGAGGCAAACCAACCATATTAGGCCTACTTGAGAAAATGGAAATTATTGTAAAAACTGTATGCGTCTCCAATGAAATACTTTGCACATGGACGAGGCAGTAAACATTCGGAAGTGGTACTTTCCGGTACAAAATTCTTAAAGTACTGGAATTAACCAGATTACCTGAATTAATAGTCGGGGAAACATCTGGAGATGATGTAGACTAGTAGCCTAAAAGATGTTTACTCCTCCGCTGTCTGTGACCCGCACAGCCTTCACAAATATGAACACGACTTGTATAGGTGAAATTCCAGCTGACTCAGCCATTTTGCATCATGTACCGTATTGCCAACCCCACGCATTCGGTACTATATCGCATCCGGCAGACCAATGGTTTTCGCCTAGACCGATACTTGTTAGGTATCGCGGCACAATATAAACAACCCTGGGTTTTGTCACTCATCTATAATATTTATCCGGGCCAATGGTTTTGCCTAGACCAATATTTTCATCCAGACTAATGTTTTTCACCTAGACGTGTCGTGTGGTGTACATTGTATCGGACATGTTGGCAACGGGTACCTCATAGTGTAGGACGTCAAAGTGTCATGGCCACCATCGTCGAATGAGCAAGAAGTAAAAACATTTATTTACGTAATAAAACAATTCAAATTGAAATCAACTTCTAATGACTCCCAGAAAGGTATGTCAATCATAATTAATACATTTCAAATAATCAGTCTTGTAAACGTTGTGGAAAGGGAAAAGTAGGCTACCTCTTCCGAACAATTAATGACTAGGCTATGTGGTGGTTTAAAAAGAAGCTTTCCGATAAATTACTTTAATGTTTGCACCGTAACAGTTTTGTTGAAATTAGTTCTCTCACGGCTCTAGCATCTTAATATATTAATCTATATCTCTACTTAGTATAAATATATATATATAACAATCAATGTTACATGATAGTTTGTCCCCTATGCGTTCATATACCATTCATCCGATTGCGATGAAACTTGGGGTGAGTTGTTGTGTGCACTCCAGGGAAGTTTTCTAACTACAAATTATTTTTATAACACAAAAGGGCGAGGGACTTAACAGGAACCCTTAAATACCACAGTAACCCAATTGCACAACCTGCATACTTATCACACTGCAATGCAATGTGTGAGAATAGCTTGCTGATCCATCGCGAGGTGACATGAGGGGACTGCCAGCAGCCCGCTGTGTTACCTGGTATTGCTGTCTATTACAATACAGTTCACACCACGGTTTTTGATCGGGGGTTCTTAGATCTGAACTTACGCTTGGCGTTCGGTTCGAATACGGTCATGGCACGCGAATCGTTTCAAGTCCAAGGTGGCAAGATCGAATCCTGGCACAGCCAGTTGGCATTTGAGGGTGCGCATATGCGAGGGGGCCGTGTCAGTAGATTGACTGACATGTTAAATGGTTAGAGAAATAAACCGGTAGCATTATTATTATCTTTCTGACCGTCTTTGATTGGCATTGCAACGTATAGCTATTACTGTATATTAATTAGGTGTTTATATATCCCTGCGTATGGTACCGGTACAGATGCTGCGAAGTTCATAAGATACCAAAATGCCGACTGCTTTCATTATGAGACTTCCATAACCTCACTCATACACCATGTTTCCCCCCCTCCCCTCCCCTCCCCCCACGAACAGTGCTACCAGTACCCACGGCTAAGAAACAATTTCATTGAAATTGAATCGAAAGGACAAAGGGTAACATGCATTGAATTGCAAACTTTACTTTTATTCAAATATAAGGGAGAGAGGATGCATCAATATTAGGGAATCACATCTTGGCCTACTTTGTTAACACATTAGAGCACATATTATCCACACTACAAGTAAGGAATATAGCAATAACTGGTCATAATAACGCAGCCAGTTGATTAATTCTGAATGAGACCAGAACGGGGCTTAATACAGTTGCATCAGACTGGAATGTGGCTTTTAGATACCTTGTTTCAAATTCTGAGCGATATTACTTTCTGAAATTAGTTACTCTGCTCCTGAAATATGTGCGGAATTTTAGACGAAGCCATTGGTTGCTACTGGAATGGACGACGGTCTGTTCGAAACCACAAAAAAGTTTGGGAAACACTGGGTTAGACGACTGTTTGGACGAAAATTACTGCTCGTCCAACAAGCAAGGGGGGTATGGTTGTGTTGGTATGAAAAGCCATATTTCGTATTCATCTCTTTCGAACTTTGGCAAGCCAGCGTCAATAAAAAAGAATTATAAAATAAATGAATAATGCAATAACAGCCTCTAAGATAAAATGTTCAACTCTTGTGTCCTATGATCTATTTAGAAACTTTTCCGGATTTTGATGGTGGCTGACACCATATTTCCTCCCGTATGTTCCACTCTCGCGACATAAATATCTCAGCTATCCACAGAAAATTGTTTTGTATTTGTAACTTCTCACCTCACCTGCTAGAGAGTGCAACTTCCTAGCGCATGCCCATTGTCAAAGCTATAGACTTATACCAAACACAGAACAACTCTGAACATGAGGAAGGAGCCACATTCGCTCGTTCACCTGCGCCAGTCAATAGAATAGTGCGTCGTTGCCTAGATAACTATAAGCTCTCGGCTCGCTGTGCTGTACAAAATCTTTCTTTCTCACCACGCACAAAAACCATTAATTATTCAATTATTTTCAAGATCCTATGCAACATAGCTTAAAATTTTAAATCTGACTGCCCAAATCTGTGAAGCTACGGCCAGCCGTTCGGGAGATAACATCTGCCCTTAAAGTGACAGGATAATTAGAGAGTGAATGATTTAACTGTTGAAATATTTAGGTTCGTTGGGGGAAGAAAACAAAGAGTGTCAGTATTTCTGTATCAATTCAGTTATGGAGCTTTAACAAGTGCTGTGAGCTGAAGTTTTGAACTCATAACAATGTTGAGTATAACAAATTTCAAAATTTCCGCCTAATCAACACACATTTATTATTTTAGTTAGCGTCTTCTGGGTACATGTTTCGGAATTTGTGTCAATTCCTTCTTCAGCCCTTCATAATTAATATTAGGAACATCATTACATAGACCAAAATGACCTCGTCCATGTAGAAACATATCACACTAATATTAAAACACTATAAAAACTATTAACAATTTAAAACATGACCAGCTTATAGACAATAAAACATTCCTGCTGTTAACAGCCACTTAATTATATAATCACTATTATGCACATTCTTGTTAGTTGTGCGATGGTCAAATTGTGCAGTCGTTAATCACTTTTGTGTCAAGAAAACAAAGAGCATATTTAGTTAGTGTCCATGACCCAAATAACTTGCTGTACTGGTGGGTAAATGTTGACGTAAGTGGAAACTTTGGTTCCGGCATTGACATCGGTATTCCCGCCCCACCCTGAGCCGTGCCGGTCATTTCTACTCCGCGCAGTTCCACTCCCCCCCCCACACTTCCCCCACTGCCCATGTGCGCTCCTCAACCTCATCAGGCAGCAGCTGACTCCGCTCACAGCACTAGTGGATTAGTTGCATACATATAGGACTACAAACAGCCAGGCACTTGACCTACTTATTTCGCATTGCACCAGCAGTCACGTCGGTAAGTTAATCTAACATAATTTGCTCCACGCAACTTTTCTTTATTTCAAAGTCATTTTCTTAATTTTTTCTCAAATTTTCGCTTCAGGTGTAGGAGCCGATCACCCAGCACCATACCATGCATGACATAGGCACTTTGCTTTTCAAATCGTTCCTACGTAAATTCAATTTTTTTAGGGCAGCACTTAAGTTTAAAAAAGAAATTGGTTTCAAAACCACCGAATGATTTCATTTCAGGTCCGTGGAGCTCTCAGCACAAGATAAAACATCCACTTAATGTGCAAATTCCAAGTCAAGTAGTCGAATGAGTTTTCTACGATTCTTATCTATAAACACATGTCAGCGCACTTTCAAAGCAAGTGCCGGAACCAAAGTTTCCACTTACGTCAACATTTACCCACCAGTACAGCAAGTTATTTGGGTCATGGACACTAACTAAATATGCTCTTTGTTTTCTTGACACAAAAGTGATTAACAACTGCGCAATTTGACCATCGCACAACTAACAAGAATGTGCATAATAGTGATTATATAATTAAGTGGCTGATAACAGCAGGAATGTTTTATTGTTTTATTGTCTATAAGCTGGTCATGTTTTAAATTGTTAATAGTTTATATAGTGTTTTAATATTAGTGTGATATGTTTCTACATGGATGAGGTCATTTTGGTCTATGTAATGATGTTCCTAATATTAATTATGAAGGGCTGAAGAAGGAATTGACACAATTTCCGAAACATGTACCCAGAAGACGCTAACTAAAATAATAAATGTGTGTTGATTAGGCGGAAACTTTGAAATTTGTTATACTCAATTCTATAAGTCAACACGGAACCTGCAATGGATTCTTCTTCGAATAAACTCATAACAATGTCCCTTAGCAAGACGAGTGGGAGTCGAACAGTTTTACACAGCCAGGCAAGAAATATAATTTCCAGTCTGTATGGCTTTTTAAAGAAGCTTGCAAATACAGAAGTACTTGATAACACAAATTTCTCTGACAACCTCTATTATTGTTGTGTCTGCAATTGTATGCGTATTTGTATTTGAGGCTAGGAAACCGTCCTCTTCTCAGTTTTATCTCACGAGGCATAGTATACCCCGTTCTAACCCTGAGACCAAAACTAAATTTCTTGACTAAGTCATGAATCGAATCCAGACCTTATGGGTGACAGCTAGACACTACACCACAAGGTTGTCCCCGATAAGCGAACACTGATCTTATTGAATTGTTTTCTGTAATTATTCTTTTGTTATATTGAGTCCACAAGCAATGTTACTCAAAATGATATGCGGTGTAGATTCGGTCATGTAATAGTACATTATGCAACGAGCCTATAATGGCAATAATTAAGACACGAGTATGTTTATAAAACTCGCTGACACTTGTTTTATAAGCATACTCGTGGCTTAATTACCATTATAGGCAAGTTGCATACGACTTTTTATGCTCGACGACAATTTATAACCTTATTATATGTTTTAACATAAATATTCATAAATATCTGTTGAGATCCAGTCACTTGGATTTTGTGATCGGAGTGCAATCGCTGGGCATCATATCTCTGTTTCCCAAGTTCTTTGACCGGCCAAAGCAATGCGCTCTGTGTGCTTGGCAATGCCATGCATATTCTTTGATGCCATATGTTTACAGCCTGGCCGATGTGCACCAGCATTCAGTCAAACTGTCACTGAAGTCGTTTGAAAGCAATTCCGCTGTGTAGAAATTGGGGTTGGGGATATTAAGGTACAGTGCTATTTCTTGTCCCATATTCGCCAGTTTATTTACGCGAACATATGGACGGTGCACTTTCCATGATGGTAATTTATATAGACATGTTGGATGTTGGGTGCATGCGCGAAGGTATCCTTACCTAATTGGTCAATGAATGAGCTCTGATTGGCTGGAGAAACTGTATCGTAATAAAAAACAGTGTTATAATGACCATCATTATGATACAGTTTTCTGACACATAATGTTTAAATTCGACATAAGACAAGGTAACGTTGTTGTTTCATTTGGGGGGATGGACATCTTGGTCATTTAGCCCCGTCTACTTGTGTGTGTAAAGGGAAGCCTGTAGTTTAACATGACCATTGATCATGTGATCATGAGCTACGGGACCTCCTTTTCACATGGAATCTGAACCACAGGACATGGCATTGACCTGGAGTCACTTGTGTGTATGTATATATATATATAATATAGCCTATATATAATAGGTCTGATAATCTGTGTTACTGTGGTGTCTATATTCGAGTGAGTGTACTTGTAATACAGGGGAGGATTGGGAAGGAGGTGGCCATGGCCTTAAGTTAAGAATCATCCCAGCATTTGCCTAGAGTAGAAATTGTCATTTGCCTAGAGTAGAAATTGGAAACTACTTCCAGGATAGCTAAGGTGGGAATCGACTCTCATGTCTTCTCAGTTTTGCCTCACGAGGCTGAGTGTACCCCGATCCAGCCCTCAGGTCAGATTTACATTTCTTGTCTGAGTTGGGAATAGAGCCCGGACCTCGGGGGTGACAGCTAAGAATGCTAGTCACTACACAAGGAGATGAACATGTGCACGTGACATTTTATATGAACTATATCTGCCTCATACCGCAATTGGAAGAATGAGTGGGCGGACTTCGTTGTAAGCATGGATATTCATAGGATTGGTAAGCCCACGTGCATTTATATTCGGAGCGCCTTGTGTTCAGGGGGAAGGTCGTGTGTATACTGCAAGCGTAGAGCCGTGTCTTCTCCTTCATGTCTCATTATGACAACAACGCTCAGCAGGACGCACGCTACTGGACGAGCTCATGTTTACAGTTGTTTTGCGTTTGGTATAGTCTAAACCCTGCCGTCTAATCTGAGAAAGTTTATCTGATTTTGATAGAAACCGCGCCTTCTAATTCCCTCTGGTTTAAGACCTTGAGTTTTGTGACATCATACACCTTAGCGTCTTATATATATGATGGGGAGAAAAGTGGTTGGTTACTCAGTTTAGGGGCTGCAACAACGCTGTCATGTAGCCCCGTGTACTTTGGGTGTGTGTAGAATCTCTCTGATAACCGGTGTTAATTGTGATGGCTGTATTAGTGTGTGTTATCTGTAATTCAGGTAAGGACTGCAGACTGCAGACGCCAGCAATATATTGAATCGATGTGTTGGCGATATGGTCGAGCAGAGAAATGTCTAAAGATCTTAGCAGCATCCGCATTTCCATGACATGAAGTAAGCACTTCTAGGTGCTGGCCAACACTCGGTACCATATAATGCAACTGGTCTCACCATTGTGCGGTATATCTTTGATTTTGGGCGGATAGGCATCCTCTTATCACAAAGAACACCAGTGACATCTCCAAATCGCATCCAAGTCGCATTGATTCTTTCTCGCACATTTTCATTCACAGAGCTGTCGCTATGCAATCGTGAACCTAGGTATCGGAATGTATTTATCTTGGTAATAGGAGCTCCATTAATACCTATAGTTCCAGGGGATGGAATAGTTTCGAGGTATTCAGTCTTGTAGATGTTCAAACGAAGACCAAATCTTCTCAGATGATCATGCCATGTCAGCACTTGGGTTTTAAGATCCTTCTTGGAGTCTGCCGCAAGCATCACATCATCAGCGTATAGCAATGTTCATGGGACACACTTCTGCAGGTCTCGCGATATGGAATTTTATTCATGACGATAACAAAGAGCAGGGGAGACAGAGCTGAGCCTTGATGAACACCAACTGTCAAAGTGAAGTTGTCAGTCAGTCCTGCAGGGCATCGCACATGGCTTTTGGTTTTGTTGTACAGTATTTTTACCTAGTTTATATAAATTTCTGGAACTTGATGATCTCGGAGAGTGTACCAAATCATCTGGTGTGGAACTAAATAGAGCATTAATCAAATCTAACCTACACCTTTATCTTCACACAAATGTAGTTAGTGGAAGGTTCTTTTACATGCCATAAATCATTGACCTGGGCCCACGAGCTTTACTTCCCCTCCGAAGGAAGGCACACTGTGGGGAGAAAAGTGCATAACATTGGTCACTATACTCAAGCAACATGTAGGAGTTATCCTTATGAATATCCTGTCAAAAGATTTGAAAGCATACTTTGAGGAAAGAGCTGTAACACCAGACTGTATATCCATTAAACTTGGCCAGAGACGATGAACAAATATGATTGTTTATGGCCCTTTTTTCATTATTTTGTGTTTGAGTGTTGAAAAGAACAAATACTGCTAAAAATGTCTTATAAAAAATAGGGTAGGCTGTAACACCAGGCCGTTCAGAATCTGTTATTTTTGAAGTGATTTTTGCCGATCAGTGTAGATGGCACGAATTGGCACTCACTATGTCAAGTGCCACCTAGGACTGTTATTTCTATATAAACAAAAAAATAACCAGAATTCCCCCTTTGTAATTTCCTTGGATGGAGAGTTGTGGATCGAAATGGATAATCTTCAGAGGTGAGTGCGGAAACAGGGATGGTGAAAATAGGTACAGCAGTGGTGTTTCTGTGTCTTTTTTGTTGAGTTGTAGAGTTTTATGTTATCCAGCCCATAAGGTACGAAAACAGGGCTAACCCTCTTGCTTGCAGTACAAACAGTAATTTTCGTCCACACAGTGGTCTAACCAAGTGGTGACCAATGGTTTTGTCCTGTCCCTGGCCATAGTAAAATATGGTTTGATTCTGAAAATGACTAGAGGAATGTGATGCCTGATCCAAGCCTCGTTTAATCAGTTTATAATTACTAAGTTAAAAAGTTGATGTTCCCACATTCACCTCTCAAAAATATCCATTTCGCCCCACATCTCTATTCACCGATATTACAATGGGATCATTTCCTTAGTAAAGTGTGAACGTGGTGTAGCTCAATAACTGGCACAGTAGGTACACGGCCAGTTAAAGTAGAAATGCGTGTATGTTTATCATTTTGGTTTGGTAAAATTATAACCAACTTACATGGTCCCTATACTGTTTGTCAGAAAGCAAAGGTATTGAATTGGGAGTATCTCAATACGGTAATTAAGACATTCAATATTTTACCAGTTACATCAAAATAATTCAGCCAACATGTGCATTTGTAAATATAGTGTGAGGACAGGTCCCAATGACTCACCGTCACACTTATAGCATGTGCCGATTACAACAGCGCGTTGTGTAGCCCTCGATGCTGCCAGAGCATTTATTAAATACGCAGCTGGCCAGATACCTTAGTTGTGATAAGACTTGCTGTGAAGTACTGTAGCCTACCTCGTATCACGTGAACATGGTTAGGCATAGAACAAAACATTGAATTTTCTTGGTGGAAACTTGTCTTCTGAAGAAGAAGTTTGCAGTAAATTTGTTCGCAAGTTTCAGCTCCGTGAGGTTGTTACATGTGAGGGAACCTCAAACAAAAGGTATACAGAAACAATCCGTGCACTCTGGAGGCTCGCAAGAATGAAATAACTGTGCTGATACGAAATATCAGTGAGGATACTGGTAGTGATGTGGGAAGGTAAATATAAATTGTGTATTTACCCAGTGGTCTATTTAATGAGGGTATTTTCAGTTTTTGAGCTTTGTACAACACTTTTTGATGTGTTGATGAAGTGTTGGACAAACAAGGACTGCAACACAGGTATTTGATGCCTTAAATTGAAATCGGGAACAATATTGATCCTTCAAAACAAAACAAAACAAAACAAAAAGGAAAATTGATGTCCAGGTGTTTTCGGGTACATGTTTTGGCACTGTAACCTTGTCTTTAATTGTTTTTTTTTCCTTAAACTAAAGTAAAATATTGAATAAAACCTTTTGGTTGTTTTGTGTTTTAAATTTTTAATGAATACCAAGATATTGAGAAGGTTGAGTTTTATTACGATACTGGAAATGAGCAACAAAGATGTGGGAGGGAAAAGCTACTTTTGTAGTAATAAGAGTAGGCTATTTGCATATTAATTGAAAGTGTATGCCAAAACTCAAAAGGTAATAAAATATATTCAATAGAAAGGACACTTGAAAAAAAAAAAAAGCTTAGTAAAAGTGCTTTTAAGTTATTTTTCATTCAATTTGAAATATTAAAAAAATATTAATTTTTTAAATCATACTCTAAATAACACAAAATGCATGTCAGGAAGATGTACTGTATGCCAGCAAGCATATGGGTTGGCAACACTGCGTAGCTCATCCTACCCAGAATTCAAACTGACACTGTACTTCCCTCTCATTTTCTATTCTTTGTTTGATTTTCCATTTACTAGCCTTTTTGTTTATTTGATTATTATCCTTGTATAAGACATAAGTCGTTTTCCCTCCAGCAGTGAACACGAAAAGATTTTGGTTTGATGTAACAAGCGATAGAGCCACATAAAGCTGTCCATGAGAAAAACATTCTCTGTTAAGATCAACTCCAGTCACGCTAAGCGTCTGATCCTGTGCTTTGTTTATAGTCATGCCAAAGCAGACTCTTACTGGAAATTGTACTCGTTTGAAACGATAAGGCAAATCTGAAGGAATCATAGGGATTCTGAGTACTAAGACCGTTTCTCCTGTACCACAGCTAGTTAAGATAGTTGATTCAATGAGGCAGTTTTTCAAAGTTTTCACTACTGTACCAATCGTGTCCCATTGCATAACTTGGTGGTTGTAAATTACGTAGCAATATAATAGGCACTCCTACTTTTAAAATAAGCTTGTGTGGTGGCAAGCCAGAAGGAAATAAAGAATTTAGGAATTCTGTAGGGTATTGAACAGCTTCTTCACTATCGACTACTGCGTCGAGCCTACTGAGCAATATACTAGAGCCTGGGCAGTGAATTTGGAGAACACCAAGTCATTAGTTTTCACAACTTGTTCGTTTGTCGGCGATACTATTGCTCTTTCTTTAAACCATGAATGAGACTTGTTAGATAGGCCATGGATTTAAGGATAAACGCTATCAATCAATTCTTGAATACTGCTGAAATGAACATCCACAGCCTGCTTCCAGTCTCCGACCGGGTCAGGAATGGAATGAATGAAGCCTCCATCTAGCGGCGAGGATATGAACTGTGCCGGCTGCCGAGGCCTGACGCACTCCTCTGGGGCAATGATTAAATGAATGACGGATGAAATGATAGTGGAGAGTGTTGCTGGAATGAAATGTTGACAGGGAAAACCGGAGTACCCGGAGAGAAACCTGTCTGCCTCCGTTTTGTCCAGCACAGATCTCACATGGAGTGACCAGGATTTGAACTACGGACCCAACTGTGAGAGGCCGGCGTGCTGCCGCCTAAGTCACGGAAGCTTGCCAATACTGCTTACTAAAGCACAGAAATCGTCACTGTGGGTAATTTTCCCGTCAATGACCGGTAAATCTCCATTTCCGACTCTAAGTAACAAATTAGCAAACAAACTATTATCTTCTGAAGATAAGAGTTGCCTACTCTCATGTTAGTTTTGAGTGCCAATTTGTTATATCTGGCCAGATGTAAGATATTTTTAATGAAGCGTTCACTTTATCGGCTCTCGTTCCTCTGGTAACAACTGGTAAGATTTGACGAAAATCTCCGGCGAACAAAACTGTGCAGCCACCCATAGGTGTATTCCGATTCCTTAGATCACGCAAGGTCCTGTCTACAGCTTCAAGGGAAGTTTTGTGTGACATTGTAGCCTCATCCCATACAACTAATGAACAATTTTGGATTAAACTGGCAGTGTTACTTTGTTTTGAAATATTACATACATTTCCATCATTACTGCTGACTTTCAAAAGAAGTTGAAATGTTGCATGTGCTGTTCTTTCTCCTTCCAAAAGAGTGGCTGCAATTCCAGATGATGCGACGGCAAGAGCAATATTACCACCAGACCTCACTTTGGCGAGCAACACAAATCAAGAACGATTTGCCTGTGCCTAGAGGGGCATCGAGAAAAAATATCTTACGTTCCTTCTTAGTGTTATAAGCTTGTTTCTGATCGTGGTTCAGACGGTGTTCTTCTTGAGCAATGGTTTGAAGGTGCCGAGAACGAAGTCTTTCTTTCTCTTGTGGCAATCTAGAAATTATTTGTTGCTCTGTTTCATTGTTACGTGATAAGCACTTTTTTTGCGATGTCAATGAACTATGACCTATATCCGTTTTACATTTCGGCATGATGGCTTAACATCACTGACTGGACTATTAATTATAACGAATTCTTGTTAGACGTAATTTATGAATGGCGAGTTGCATGAAACACAAATCCCTCTTCCGTCCAATCTTAACCTGACTGTGTATTTTGTGGAACGGAAAGTTCACAGGCGAAATTAAGAAAAACCGAGTTGAACTTCCAGGGAAACTCCAAACACAAGCAGCCTTCTCGACGGTTTGCACCTGGCTGTATCTGGGGTAATAGGTTCGCCCGCTATTTAGGCTGTAACAGGGGTGATAAGCTTAGCTAGCTCGTGAACTGTTGCCTCAATATTAGAATGGACATGGTTGGAAGAAATGAAAACGTAAAAATACTTTTAGTGGGCGATGTATTGAAGATAAAGATATGCTCTCCTGGATTTTATATAGAACTTTTCATGCTGAACAATTCTTACACTCATTGTATTTAGATATGTTTTAACGGTTTGCCCAAAATAAGCTTAAAAAGCACTCGGATGCCAGGTTTTTTTATTTTTATTTTTTCACTGAAATCGTTACTGCTCTGCTTCCTTTGATCATAAATAAATTATTTTCTACAGAAATCATCCTCGAGATATCCTTTACAGAATTGTGTAAACCGCATCAAAGTCTATCCAGAGGTTCTCGAGATTATCCGTGACATCCAAGAATCGGGGACTTGGTTTTATATTAAGTAGAGATGATTTTACAAACTGTTCTGAAAAACTGTACATTACACCTTTCGTAGAACTTGGCCAATGCTCGGAATAAATTTCCCCCAACTTTTATCTCAATGTTTGCAAAAAAAAAAAAGCCTAGTTCAATCCTAACCCTGAATTTTTCAGGTTATAACTATTGAATTTTATCTCCTGATCTAATTCCCAATTCTAATTCTGTTTTTAAGTCCCAATTCTAATTAAATTTAATTTTATTAACTATCTAATCTTGTTACATTTCTAAAAGGTTAATGTAGAATTGTTTGCATACCGGTACCCTTTTCTAAGTTTCAACTTATCACGACACAGGATTTTTAATGAAAAATCTATAATACCCAGGTATTTACCCAAATCGGCTATTTACCCGGGTATATGCCCTGGGTATTTACCCGGGTATATGCCCTGGGTATTTTACATCACTAGATACTGGTCATCTCTGTCTGACGTCGCCCTTCTTCAGCTTGACCCACGCCTCCTGGAGTATTTTCCAAGTTCCCTCTACCGTTGGAATGTTCTTTGGACGGTCGAAACATTGACATTTAACTGTCTTGCAACGTATCGCATGCTTCTTCCATCTTCAATCAAGGCTACAGCTCTTGCAGCTTCTTCTCGTGTAAGAACCATGTTTTCTTTGCGAAATGAACTTAAAAAAGATGTGAAATCATTTGAAGAATACATTTTATCAAACAAAGCAAATTTGGTTTGTAGGGATGAGACTTATCACTCAAACACTTTTCAGTTTATTGCAGGAAATGAACTAATGGAAATGGATACGTAGGGTCTGCCTGGGGTAGATAGCAAACTGGGATGTCATAAATCAAACTTTATATCGATAATTTAAACGAAATGGGTGGCAAACAACATCTCTGAACAGAGAACAGAGAAAGGTCTGATAATAGTATAAAGTGACTAATTGAGTCAGTATGCAGCTAATACGTAAGTTTTAATGTTAAAAAATCAATTGTTGTGTTTCTTTTGCCGGTGAGTGTATTAAAGAAACTATGGAATTGAAACTTGGACTGTTGGAGCAGCAGAATAACGGAGAATTGAAGCGTTTGAAATGTGGTGTTACAGGAGAATGATGAAGATCAGAAGGGTAGATATGGTTTCAAATGAAAAGGTATTAAGACGAGTGGGAGAGGAGTGATATTTCTGATGACTGCTAAAGAGAAGAGATAGGTTATAGGACACATACATAGACACCAAGGAATAGTTAGCTAGGGTTGAGGACAAAAACTGTAGGGGTAGACAAAGGTTAGAATATAGGTTGTAAGGTAGAGATGAAACGATTAGCTCAGGCATGGACAGCTGCATCAAACCAGTCCAAAGACTGAAGACTCACACACATTAAAGAAAGTTTTCCAGTCGATCAACACACATTGTACCCAATTATATTCGGCGGGGAACAAGTATATACCTGCTCTAACCTGAAGGACATGAGATATTACAATATGGGGTACTAGACCTCACCATATTCACAGGATACGAGAGAGACTATAGTACTTCACCACAAGTCTCATCCAAGGTATCTTGCCAGCTGCGTATGTAATAAATTCTAAGGATCCATCCAGGGCTTCCCGACCCGCTCTTGTGTAGTTGGCAAACGCTAGTCAACTGGAGCTGACTCAACATGATCCACACGGCTCCGGAGAGGTTCCGTTCTATAGAGAAGGCCCTCCCTGTAGTTGTGTTTATACTTGCTTAATGATGCCAGTGGGTTTATATGGTAAGAAACTCTGTTGTTGCTCATTAAGGTCTGGATTCGATTCACGGCTCAGTCAAGACATTTAGTTCTGGTATCAGGATTAGAATGGGGTACACTATGCCTTGTGGGGTTAAACAGAGAAGAGGTGGGTTTCCTTGCCTCAATTACATATACACACAAAATTTGAGACACCACAATAACACAAAGTGATTTGTTTTATCACGTACTTCTGTATTCGAATGCCAATTATATATCTCACAGTAGGTAATATAGGCCGAAGCTGGCGCAAGGGCTAATGGGCAAGATGGCCGCCGCGCGCAACCAGCCCTATGTTATTCTTATGGAGGGGTCATTCAGAGCTGGCGCAGTGGCTAATGGGCAATGGCCGCCACGCCCTGAGACCGTGAATGACGTCACAGAGAGAGGTCGGCCGTGTAGTTGCTAAATGGAATATTTATTATTAATATTATTATTATTATTAGGTAATTATTGATTGATCATGTGCAATCCAGACCAGCTTTATATTGTCAACCACTTGGTGTTGTGGCTAGCATTCTTGACCGTTACTGCGAAGGCCCGGGTTCGATTCCTGGCTCTGCCAAGAAATTTAAGTTCTGGTCTCACGAGTGGAACGGGGTACACTCAGTCTTGTAAGGCAAAAATGAGAAAAGGCGGGTTTTAATTCATACCTCTGCCTTTCAGCCTAACCCAACTTCATTTAACCTCACCTAACCTAACCTAACCTAAACTAACCTAACCTAACTTCAAAGTGAGAGCAAATATGAGAGCAAATGTGACAGCACAAATAATAAACTTAGTTATAACCTAACCTTACCTAACCTTACCTAACCTAACCTAACTTAACTTCAAAGTCAGAACAAACATCAGAGCAAATGTGAGAGCACACATAATAAACTAAGTTATAACCTAACTTAACCTAACCTAACTTAAAAGTGTGAGCACAAAAAAATGAGAGCAAAAAGTGTTAGCAAAAAAGTGAGAGCAAATGTGAGAGCTCAAATAATAAACTTAGTTATAACCTAACATAACCTAACTTCAAAATGTGAGCAAATATGAGAGCAAAAAGTGAGTGCAAAAGTGAGTGCAAGAGTGGGTGCAAAAGGGAGTGCAAAAGTGAATGCAAAAGTGGGTGCAAAAGTGAGTGCAAAAGTGAGTGCAAAAGTGGGTGCAAAAAAGTAATGAGCAAAAAGTGAGAACAAAAAAGTAAGAGCAAATGAGAGAGCACAAATAATAAACTTAGTTATAACCTAACCTACCCTAACCCACAGAAACCTCATTTAAAGATTTTAGATTTTACATTTTAACATTTTGGATTTTAGATTTTTTTCATTTTACATTTTTTAGATTTTTCATTTTACATTTTTGATTTTTTTGTATTTTAGATTTTACATTTTCCGAAAAGAGTAAACTACAAGGTCACATACCTAACCTCACCAAACCTAACTTTACCAAACCTAACTTAAGCTAATCCAAAGGCTAATGCACATACACAAAGTATATAAGGCACATGCAACTATCCTTATGCTAGTCTTATAGGCTACTGTATAACATGATCACTACCCCAACCGGGGTATTTTTTTCATTTTATTGTTTTCTCATTTGTCAATTTTCCAATTTCCCATTTTCAGTTTTTTTAATGTCAGTTTTAAGTTTTTCAATTTCATAATATGGAGACATGGATTTTGCATTTCGTTGTTTACACATTTGCCAATTTTCCAATTTCCCATTTTCGTTTTTTTTTAATGTCAGTTTTAAGTTTTTCAATTTCATAATATGGAAACATGGATTTTGCATTTTGTTGTTTACACATTTATTAATTTCACAATTTCCCATGTACAGTTTTTAAAATGTCAGTTTAAAGTTTTTCAATATCATGATATAGAAACATGGATTTTCCAATTTGTTGTTATACATTATTTGTCAATTTACCAAATTCCCATTTACAGTTTTTAAAATTTCAGTTTAATGTTTTTTCTATTTTGTCAATATGGAAACATGGATTTTCCAATTTGTGTTTCACATGTTCTTTTTGTATTAGGAGTGGAGAGAGGTGGGTAGTAATTAAAAATGTACTAGCAGTGTCCATACAATATTTTTTATTTTAAATACATGTACACTATTTATACATAATACATTTTTATATATATTCTTTTTTGTTATAAATTGTACAGTTGTTTTTATTTTGTTTTCTATTTATATTTATTTATTTTTGATTATGAATACCATTTTTTAATTTTTGTACTGTTATTGTTTTATTTCCTAAATTGTTTTATGTATTTGCTAGTTGCAGGCAGAAGATTTTGAAATTCATAATTTAACTCTTTAAGCATGGTCAATGATTGAGTGATGACCATAGGCATGTGTACCTATACCATCAGCATCAATCACTCTTTTATCATCACCAGGACACAAAGCAATTTTGTTTAGTCTTATAGATGATATGTCATGTTGTTTAGAAGCGAAAATGTTCATTGGTATTCTTTTTACATTGTTTTTCATGACACAATCCTTATAATCTTGAAAGCTTATACAATTTTTGACAACACCTTTGCTAATACCTTTAATCTTTTTGATTTCTTTACCATTTATGTCTAAAGCGTACATTTTAGCTCTAAGTCCAACAAATGCTTTTATAATTTGTCCACAAGCCTCGTCTTTAAATTTCCCCAACGTTTTCTTGTTTGATGTAGAGTAACATATGTGATTAGTAGGATAATCTGATGTGTCCAGGTGTTCTAGGAAATCCAACTTGTCTTGATATACATCTGGGGTGTTAACCAAATAAATGAACGAGTCGGTATCCATAGACATGAGTTTAAGATTGTTCATTCCATAATAGGGTAGCAGGACGTCATAGTGGTGGGAATACATTAGAGTTTTTGAAAAATCCAGTATACACATTCCAATATATATTGGCTTATTGAATACAATGTTACGTTTAGCCATGTGGAAAGCAGCTAGGTTAGGACCATAAATGGTTCTGTCGATGAATGTTGGTTTAGCTATTAGCTTTTCTACCTTTTTGCTGTCAGTCACAAGACGTATGTCTATTCTTTTACGGATATTTTCCATTGTTTTTCCAAAAATGACATTGTTGAATAATTTGTACAGATTTTTCTCAAAATCATTTTTGGCTTGTTTTCGAAGGTTGTTATTAAAATCAACGTATGCCTTTAACCAAGGTCTTTGCTTAAACTTTAACACACGATGAATTTTTATCAATTTTATTCCATGATCTAAAGCCTGTTTTAATGCCATGTAGTGAACAACATATCGCCTTCGATTTCCAAGATGAGGAATTAGTTTTTTCAGAGACGAATCCTTAGGTTGTGTACACTCGGGTAGGAAAGGTAAATCGTTGTGTAGATCATGAAGGTCAGATGGGTAATCAACATCAACGTCTAGAATGTATCCCTCAGGATCGTCTTCCTTTAGTTTTTCTAGATCAACAGTATCTGGAGAAACCCACTGAAATCCACCATAAGGAAGGGAGTGGCACATAGCCCACCCGTATTGGTTGTTGGCATCATCATAGGTAATAAACTGCGATGGTTTCTCAGAATCATAGGTTTCCATGTATTTATTGTTAGCTTCAGCATACCGATGAGACACCTGGCATATGCCTCCACGTATTCCAGACTCGATTAGAAGAATCTGATCGTAATCCTGTAGCAATTCCAGTTCAATGCCTGTGTAAAGGAGCATTGCCTCGAAACTTAAACCAGGTGGAGTAAAAAAGTGTGCAGCATCCACTCGGTGTGTTTCTAGTGTTTTGTTTCTAAACGTTTCAAAGCTGTCTGCAAGAAGGAGTACATCTGATGTTGAACTGATTCCAGACATTTTTGGCATGTTCATAGTCTTCTTGACTAACATCTTCTTGACTTAATTTGTTAAAGAATGCCTCTTTTGGAGGTAAACACGTTTCACTTAACTTTTCCCATGAGTCAATGTAGTCATAACAAAGTACCCCTTTACGAATCATGAGCATTGCATTTTCTTCTCCAAAGCACTTGTCTGTTTCAGGGTATGATGTTAAGTTGGAAACTAAATTTTCCAAACTACTCGGCATTAACCGAAACGTGTCCACAAATCGAAGCTTAACATTTCCTACATATTTGGTAAAGGAAATGTACTTTTCTTTGGAGTTAGCGATAACATCCACTCTCTCAGTAGTACATCCCAATTGCTTTACAATAAAATTTGCGTCATAGCCACTCATATTATGTAGAAACACAGCAACGGGGTTACGTGTTTTACACCTCAAATTACAGTTATTGTGAGCACTTCCACGGTACTCCCCTGTAATGTGGCAGTGGTCTCGAACTTTCCAGTCCTCTTTGGTAAATGGTTTTTGACACAAATAACAGGTTTCAGAACATTGGAACTCCACACAAAGCTCTATGTTCTTTCAATTTTTCCATTCCTTGTTGACCATATCGATTATCGAAGTGAGTAAAACACCGTTTACACGTATATATCTTATGTCCATGGTGAGTAATCTGATGTCCTACTAGTTTATGAAAATCTTTGATAAAGACGTAGTGGTTCTGGCCGGATAATGAACTTAGCAGAAGGAGGTCGCGATGGTCTTGCAGCTCTTGATCCACAACCTTTAGAGGGAACAGTTTATTGTTTTGTTCCAATCCAAATACATTAATGGATATACCGGTATCGTTGGCTTTTTCAAATTTGGGAATGTCAGCTAGTAATGTAGGAAATGATATTACAGAAAAATCATACTTGTTGTCCAGGTCCTTGTATTTACTAATGCGATGAGCATCCTTTTTAACCAGTTTTGCTAAAATGACATACATAAAACACTTTTCATCTTTCAAGTTTTCAGGATTCATGCAGGCTTTTCTTGCTTGTATAGCTGCTGGTAATGGAATATATGTGCTGCCACGCAAGGGATTGTACTTACTTATTTTCAATCGTACTCCTTCCACTGCTAGCAAAGCCCAATTACTGCCTTTTAGCTCAGATTCCTCCATTTCCGTAGTTAACTTTGTAAATTGTATTTCCAAGAAACTACTCAAGTCCGTTTCCAAAAATAGGGCCTGATTTCGTGTTTGAAAAGCATGATCTGTAATTTCATTGGTAGATGTATGAATGAATCTACATTCAGCCACAAGATTAACTTTGATCGACTTGTGCATTGCTAGTTCTTTCTCCATAGCTTGTATTATTTGCTGTTTGGACTCTTTAAGGTATGAATTTAAATCCTTGCACGTATCGCAACGAAGGAAATAGGATTTAAGTCGACCTTGAAAAGATGTCTCATATTCAGTAAGTCCATTATTATCAGGAACCAATGACAGTAGGTAATGTTTTGTAGGCTCTGATTTTTGTCTTTTAGATGCCAGCACAACATTACAATATTCTTCATGACGACGTCCATTGTAGGCATTGTTGAATTTATTGCCACACGTTTTACACTCATGAAATTCACCACACGATACTTCATGTCGCTTCCTATGATAGTCTCGAAGAAAAGTCTTTCCACACTCTTTACACATATAGCTGGGAATGGCTTCTTCCATTATGAATGTTGATTTCTGCAAACAGCTGCTTACTGCGTATCACAAGGCTAGAGGTTGGTCGGTGAGACGGTCTTTCACGATGTGAACACCGTGAGAGGTAGTAGTCAACTGGTGATATTCTTGTGAAGGGTCCTCTAATCAGGGCCGGATTTATCGTAAGGCAAAATAGGCACGTGCCTAGGGGCGCCGCAGTCCAAGGGGCGCCGCAATGCGCCCCTTCAGTTAGGCAACCGGCAATGATCTGTACTGGAGGCGCCCCGAAGGGCACCGCCGTCAGGCGCCCTCTTTGCTACGGCTTTAAATGTGCTATGTTAGGATTATAGCAGTATATATGCTAAAATAAATATTGAGAAATGAACAGAGACATTTAGAAATATTATCGTGTCTTTGTCGCATGACCTTCCACTTCGCTCTTCGTTATGCCACTCGACGCCCTTTCGTCCCGACAAGTGTGAGAGGGACGGGGAGGCGGGCGAGCGGAGCTGTGCTGCGCGCACTGTTGTTGCGGTAGCTGGGTTTGCTTGAATTGTAGTAGCATCGAAGTGCCCCGCGCCCCACCCCCCTTGCTTGTGCTGTGTGCGAGTTCGAGCTTGTGTTGTGTTGTGATGTGATCTGAAAGTAAATGTTTTAAACTATGGGCAGTAAAAAATTGTCTGGTTACCAAAACCGTGTCCGCAAAGCTGAAGAGGATAAGAAAGCCGAGGTTACACTATCAAAATGTCGGAAAATAAATGAGATGTTTAGTGCGAGTGTGAATCCTACACCTCCAACGACAAATTCGGATAACAATAACAATTCTTGCTCTGCCGTTCACGACATTGACTGCGATGGAGTTCAGCAACTTGAGGTAAGCTACCGTACACGAATTACTTTACGCAAAGTAGGCCTTTCCCAATAGGCGATTCCTTGATACACTGTTGCACAAAGTAACATACGTAAAAACTCAGACTGGCCTCGAAACCGTACCGTGCCTGCAGAGTATATTAAAAGTTGTTCTTTTTAAATGTACTATTTTTGAAGTGCTCTAATTAATACGGGATTTTTCTTTTCAGCTCCAATAAGCCAAAATTAATGAAAAAGAGAATGAAAATTTTAGGCCTACATTTAATTCAAATGACACCTTAGGGGGAGAAAGCAACAAAAATTTAAATTTGCCTCAACGGACAAACAAAATGTTACGGCCAATGGTGAACCAAAATAAAGGTTTCTAGGATATATGGCGAGCATCGGGCACAAGTCAGAGCAGCTTTTTGATGCAGTAAAGGCTAAGTTGGAAGATCTGGATTTGAAAGTGGAGGATATTCGAGGCCAATCTTACGATAACGCAAGTAATATGTCCGGCGAATATTCCGGGTTGCAAGCTCGAATAACGGCCTTGAATCCCTTAGCTCTCTATGCACCATGCTCACCCCATTCACTAAATTTGATTGGAATTCATGCCGCTGAATCTGGTTCAGAATCTGTAAGGTATTTTTAACAGCTCAAGAACTGTACAACTTTTTTACTGCTTCGACCTACCGATGGAAAATTTTAAAGAACTTATTCGCGCGCGTACTAAAAAGCCCATCGGTGACTCGGTGGTCGGCACGATATGACGCTTGTCAAGCTCAAGGGAAGGCTGGTGTGCCGTCGTGGTAGCTCTTGAGAGTATTCACGAAGACAGAAATCAAAAGGCAAACACTCGAAGTGAAGCCAAAGGCATCTTAAGCAATATCCTACAATTATAAACTGCTTCCCTAGTTGTTTTTTGGAGTACCATTCTAAAAAGATTTAATACTGTCAGCCAGAAGCTCCAAAAAGTTAGCACTAATTTGAGCACTGTGGTAGAATGCTACGCTTCGTTAGCGGAATTTGTGCAAAGTTTAAGAGATAATTTCGATGTCTATGAGAAAGAAGCCAAAGAATTAAGCGGTATTGCTCAATATTCCTACGACCTAAAGAGAAGACGGGAACGAAAAACTAGGAATGATGAGACAAAGCAAGGAGAATATGTACCGTCAGAGGGTTCAGAAAATTTTCGCGTCAATGTATTTTATGTAATTGTGGATGTACTAAGTGAGGCTTACCAATTCCTCCATAAGAGATTTTATTTTCTAGAAAACCTGTTAGACCTAGATGGACCAATGATAAAAAAAATCGTTGACGATCTCTCAGAAATGTACGAGGGCAATTCAGAAACTAACCTCCGGTTGATTGAAAAAAATACACCAAGTTAAGTAAAAATATTTTAATATATACATCTTACAACTACATCTTTGCACTATTTTTCGACATAGTCTCCATAACGATTGAGGCACTTATCGTATCTCTTCACAAGCTTTGAAATTCCTTCTGCATAAAAATCACCCGCTTGTGCCTTGAGCCAGCCTGTGACCGCATCTTTGAGCTCTTCGTCGTCATCAAACCGCTGGGACCCGAGCCATTTCTTCATATGCATGAAGAGGTGATAATCGCTTGGCGCCAGATCTGGGCTGTAAGGTGGATGGTTGAAAACGTCCCACTTGAAGGACTCAAGAAGGGCTGTTGTTCTGCGAGCAGAGTGCGGACGGGCGTTATCGTGCAAAAAAACGATACCGGAAGTCAGCATACCACGGCGTTTGTTCTGTATAGCCCGTCGTAATGTTTTTAGTGTTTCACAGTACACGTCTTGATTAATGGTCGTCCCACGTTCCATGAATTCAACCAACAACACCCCTTTGGCATCCCAAAACACCGTTGCCATCAGTTTTCTGGCAGAAAAATCTTGCCGGGCTTTTTTTGGTTTGGTAGGCGAATCTGAATGTGCCCACATCTTTGATTGTTCTTTTGTCTCAGGGTTCACGTACTTAATCCAGGTTTCGTCACCGGTCACGATTCTGTTTAACAAAGGTTCTCCTTCGTCCGCATAACGTGACAGAAAGTCTAATGCAGAGGCCATTCTTTGAGTTTTGTGGTGGTCGGTAAGAATTTTGGGCACCCATCGTGCACAGAACTTACGGTAACCCAATCTTGCTGTCACTATCTCGTACAAAAGAGTCTTAGAAATCTGTGGAAAATTAGTAGACAACTCCGCCATTGTGAAACGTCGATATTCACGAACTTTTGCATCAACTGTCTGAACGAGTTCGTCAGTCACCAAGGATGGCCTACCACTCCTCTCTTCATCATGAACGTTTTCTCGTCCACTTTTAAATAAACGTACCCATTCACGGACAACTCCTTCACTCATAACTTTTGGTCCGTACACGGCACAAAGCTCACGATGAATAGCTGCTGCAGAGTATCCTTTGGCTGTAAAAAAACGTGTAACAGCACGCACTTCACATTTGGCGGGATTTTCTATTGCAGCACACATTTCAAACTGCCACAAAAACTAAACTAGCGCAGGTACGATGTTCACTCGACTACGGCTTGCTGCCGACTGACCTGCTGAGCGTGTGAATGCACAGATGGCGCGCTACTCCCCCCACTACCCGCACTGTGACTAATCGGAGGTTAGTTTCTGAATTGCCCTCGTATGTGGATGACTTACAAAGTGCACTGGCTGACGAGTGCTTGCATTTAAAGGAACATTAAAAAATTGCAGATTTTAAAGGTAGGTCAGCCTCTGAGCTCAGCCCTTTCCTTCATGAAAAAGATTTACACGATATGTACCTGAACGTAAACATTGCTTTACGGATACTTCTCACCATTCCAGTGACCAATTGTTCTGGAGAAAGATCATTTTCGGTACTGAATCGCGTCAAGAACTATTTGCGGTCAGTCACTAAAGATCAGTCACTCCTAGCGATTGAAAAAGATATGACGATAACTTGAACTGCGGTGCCATAATTAATGAATTTGCCGAAAAGAAGGCAAGAAGGAAACTTTTGAAGTAGTTCTCGTTGTGCTTGAGGCAGGCCCTATTATGTCTTCATTCATGTTTTTAATCTGCACTTTAATTTCTCTAAAAGATATTGCAGGAAGATATGCAGTTGGCCTTATTTGTATTTTAGAGGCGCTTTGTTCAATTTAATATGTCGTTCGTACCACTGCTCTTTATGCGTTTTAAAATTAGTGTGTGGTCTACTATTTTTTTAAATATATTTCGTGCTACCGCTGTTCATTCAGTTACAGCAGTAGATTATGTTTTTATTTTTGAAGCTACTCCTAATTTTTAGCCTATTTTGAATTTTGAAAAAATAGGCTTATGAGATCACCTTTTGTCCGTGTGTGTGCGTGTGCGTGTGTGTGATTCGTGTGTGTGTGTCCCCCTAATAAAATCTAAACGGCTGGAGCGATTTCAATGAAGCTCTGAAAGTTCATAGCACTATTCCCGGCGACCTCGACCGTGCCCTTCAAATTTTGTTACGACTCACCAATCCAACATGGCGGCTGTGCGAAATATTTCACCAGCATTCAATATCTCCGAAACTATTACCGATATTACCCTGACATTTTCAATGGTGATAGAGGGAACTACTATAAGTTCACTTATGTGACTTTTGAAAACCTGGTAACAACAAAACCAACATGGCGGCCAAGCGAATTTGCGACTTTTAAATAGACGTTTCTCGCGATTTGACCAACCAAACGCAATGAAACTTGGTACAGTATATGTTTATATACATTGTAATGCACCGACATCTAACTTCGTTCAATTGTTTACATAATCACAAGATGGCGGATGTGCGAAATATTTCACCGGCATTCTATATCTCTGAAACTATTAGCGGTAAACCCCTGAAATTTTGTACGGAGATAAAGGGCACTACTGGAATTCCATCTATAAGACTTTAAAAAACCGGTTAACTACAAAACGAACATGGCGGCCAAGCGAATTTGAAAATTTTAAATAGACCTTTCTCGCGATTTAATGTTCCAAGCGCACTGAAACCTGGCACAAGAAATATTTATACACATTGTAATCCACTGGTATCTAATTTAGTTCAATTGTTTACATAACCTCAAGATGGCGGCAGTGCGAATTTTAAAATTAAGATTTTATTTATTGTGATGTAGTCATGCGATCGAAGTGAAAGTTTGAATAATGAACCTACGCAATAATTTTCCTTTAATGGTACATGACTCTATGGCCTATACATTTAACAATCCAACATGGCGACCATCCGAAATATTTAGTCTGTTCTCAATATCTATGAATCTATTACAGCAATCAAACTGAAATTGTGTATGTTGATAGTGGCAATTAACATAAGTAGGATATATGAAAATAGGCTGTATAGTTCTTCACGGAACTACTTGTTGTTGTATGAATTAAGGCTAGACATTATTTTTGGAAAGGGTATTCATAAAGTGTTTTGGTTGCATAAAAGTTAAACTGTTTCATGTAGTTTTACTCCAAGCTGTTTTTTTAAATTGAATTGACTATGTTTTCCCTGCGTAAAAATTCGAGCATAAAGTTATGCTGTCAGCCATATGTTTATACCTTTTTTTCGAACCTTACCTCATGCGAGTGGCTATGCCTTGTCATAAAAATCGGGAGGGGGGTGGGGTGCTCAAGTGAGGAGGGGCGCTCAGTGGAGAGGTGCCTTTAGCGTAACTTTGGGTAAGTCCGGCCCTGCCTCTAATATACCCCTAGTCTAGACCAACAGCTCTTTACAGCATATGACAAGGCTGTAGACTGGACAGTGAAACGGTCTTTCACGATGTGAACACTGTGACAAGTAGTAGTCAACTGATTATATACTTGCTAAGGGTTCTCTAATATACAATAGTCAAGACCAACAGCTACTTACTGAGTAGTACAAGGCTGTACAATAGTTGTTTTGACAGTCTTTCACGATGTGGTCTCTGTGAGTGGTAGTAGTCAACTAATGATATTCTTGCTAAGGGTCCTCTAATATACCCCTGGTTAAGGGTAACAGCTGCTCCCTGCATATGACAAGACTAAAGACTGGTTGTTTCAACGGTCTTTCACAATGTAAACACTGTGACAGGTTGTAGTCAACTGAAAATATTCTTATAGCCTACTCAAGGTTATCAGGTACTTACTGCATATCAAAAGGCTGTACACTCATGTGTTAGACAGTCTTTTTTTGTTTTGCTAAAGACCCTCTATATTCCCTACACAAGGCTATACATGTTATTTCTAAATGCTTAGTGGTTAATTGTATAATAAATTTAAATACACAGCATATACGAGCACGTTTTCACTCGGTAAAACTTTACCAAATAGTCAAATGCGACACGCAAAGTATGTTGCCGCTATCTAGCGGAGACTATGAGAACTACTTGAACGACCAGCATGCTACCTAGCGCTCCATTTCAACACTCGCTCACTGAACGACCAGCATGCTATCTAGCGGTCGATATCAATACTCACTCAACTACCAGCCTGCTACCTATCGGTCAATATAACAACTCACTCAACTACCAGCATGCTACATGGCTTTTTTTGTCAGTTTTTTTGTTGGCTTTTTTGTATTGGCTCTTACATATTTGCTCTTGTTTGTTGGGGCTTATTTGGTCATGGAAAGTATGTCAGTCCTTTTTTATGGCTGCATAATGCTTACAGCCATGTTTGTAAGCAGCAGCAGCAGCAACAACAACAACAACAACACACAAAAATTCCTAAAAAAAAAATCCAAAGTACTCGAAGGTTTTTCAATGACTCTCAACACCTACACTTACCTCTATCCCATGCCTAGTCAAAAAGATAGTGTATTTTTCAAATTTTTCAATAAATATTCGGAAAGTAGGCTATGTCATTAATCTTAAATTCCTAAAAAGACATATGTTAACTCCATTACCTACCACTAGACCACTCTCAGTCCAAAAATAGTGTATTTTTCAAATTTTCCAAAACATATTTCCAAAATGGGTTATATTTCCAAAATTAAAAAGTTTACAAAAAAGTTTGTTTAACATAAATGAATGGCCTATACCCCCTCTAACGCCGTACCAAGTCCCAGGTCTCTAGGACAACAAAAATATTTTTTTTCAAAATGGGCTTATATTTCCAAAATTAAGAATTTTACAAAAACGTATGTCTGACGTAAATCAACGGTCTTTACCCCCTCTATCCCCATACCAAGTCTCAGGTCTCTAGGTCAACAAAAATAAAATTTTGAAAATGGGTTATATTCCAAAATTAGGAATTCTACAAAAACGTTTGTCTAACGTAAATCAATGGTCTTTACCCCCTCTATTCCCATACCAAGTCTCAGGTCACTAGGTCAATATATATATTTTTTTAAATGGTCACTATTTTGGAAACTAGGAATTCTACAAAAAAGGTTGTTTATTATAAATGAAATTTCTCTATCCCCTCTACCTGTAAACCAAGTTACAGGTCTGTACGACAAAAAATGAAAAAGTTCAACTGGGAAAGTAGGCGATTTTTCATAAAACCAAACATTCTAAAAAGTGTTCTATGGGCTTAAAAGAATGGCCTCTATGTCCTTTATTTTTTATAATAAAACTTTTTTATTTTTTACATTTTTTGAAAAAAGTTCAATTTTGAAATTTTTATATTTTGGAAACTAAAGAGTTTACAAAAAATTTTGCTTGACATAAATGACTGGCCCTGACCCCATCTACCACCAAAATAAATTTCAAATCGCTAGGACAAAAAATAACAGTAGTGGAGTAGTGACAGTTCTAACCTACCCGGTGGCGTTCGGCTACGCTGATTTTGTGGATATCTTTGCGAACCCATGATCGAGAGAGCGTCAGCCTGAATAATTTGATATGTTGCATGTCAAATTCCGATCATGAGTTCGCGAGATATCCACTTATTAACATGGATGCCGCCCACGTTTTGCACCCACTTTTGCACTCACTTTTGCACCCACTTTTGCACCCCACTTTTGCATTCACTTTTGCACCCACTTTTGTGCTCCCTTTTGCACTCCCTTTTGCACCCACTTTTGCACTCACTTTTGCACCCACTTTTGCACCCACTTTTGCCCCCACTCTTGCACTCACTTTTTGCTCACACTTTTTGCTCTCATATTTGCTCACACTTTGAAGTTAGGTTATGTTAAGTTAGGTTAGGTTAGGTGAAGTTAGGTTAGGTTATAACTAAGTTTATTATTTGTACTCTCACATTTGCTCTCACTTTTTTGCTAACACTTTTTGCTCTCATTTGTTTTGTGCTCACACTTTTAAGTTAGGTTAAGTTAGGTTAGGTTAAGTTAGGTTAGGTTATAACTTAGTTTATTATGTGTGCTCTCACATTTGCTCTGATGTTTGCTCTGACTTTGAAGTTAGGTTAAGTTAGGTTAGGTAAGGTTAGGTTAGGTTATAACTAAGTTTATTATTTGTGCTGTCACATTTGCTCTCATATTTGCTCTCACTTTGAAGTTAGGTTAGGTTAGGTTAGTTTAGGTTAGGTTAGGTGAGTTTAGGTTAGGTTATGTTAGGTGAGGTTAAATGAAGTTGGGTTAGGCTGAAAGGCAGATGTATGAATTAAAACCCGCCTTTTCTCATTTTTGCCTTAAAAGACTGAGTGTACCCCGTCCCACTCGTGAGACCAGAACTTAAATTTCTTGGCAGAGCCAGGAATCGAACCCGGGCCTTCGCAGTAACGGTCAAGAATGCTAGCCACAACACCAAGTGGTTGACAATATAAAGCTGGTCTGGATTGCACATGATCAATCAATAATTACCTAATAATAATAATAATATTAATAATAAATATTCCATTTAGCAACTACACGGCCGACCTCTCTCTGTGACGTCATTCACGGTCTCAGGGCGTGGCGGCCATTGCCCATTAGCCACTGCGCCAGCTCTGAATGACCCCTCCATAAGAATAACAGAGGGCTGGTTGCGCGCGGCGCCCATCTTGCCCATTAGCCCCTGCGCCAGCTTCGGCCTATATTACCTACTTCTCACCTTAATAACCCCTGGTACTACAGCCATTTGGCCTGCAGATATTGGGGTGACACGTGATCAGCGTATCGGGTCCCCTCGGCCGTTAATCTTGGTTTTCGTGATTGGGGCGCTGCCTCACCGTCAGACAGCTACTCAATTGTCCTCACGAGGCTGAGTGCACCCCGTTCCTGCCCACACGTCAGTTTCTAAAATCCCTTATGGAGTTGGGAATCGAACCTGGGGCCTCTGGATGAGAGGCAGGCGCGCTACACCAACACCACAGGGCCGGCATATATCTCACCTTGGTGTGTAAAATTGTTTGGCTGCTACTTGGTTTCCTAAGGGACATTGTTATGAATTCAAGACTTCAGCTCACAGCAGTTCTTAAAGCTTCACTACTGTACGTTGTCCCTGTCTCGCTCTACATTATCCCTTCAGTTCAAGGGAAGATGTTATCTCCCAGGTGGCTGGTTGTAGCGTTACAGGGTTTGGACAGTCAGCTTCATCATTTTAAGTTCTGTAACATAGGATCATCAAATGATTGAATGTTTAATAATACCGTATTCATGCGCTGATTGTGGATTTGGTGGCCTAGTTAGCATGCTTAGCTTCTATGCCCAATATCGCGGGTTCAAACCCGGCCGAAGTCGTCGGATTTTTAAGAGGTATAAAAATACCTCAGTATGCCTTCCTTCGTAGGGGAAATAAAGCCGGCGAGCCCATGTCATAGATTTATGGCATGTTAAAAGAACCTTCCACTAACTACAATTGTGTGAGACTAAATTTGTTAGATTTGATTAATGCTCTATTAAGTTCTAACGTTCACCACCAGGTTACGGTTGTGGTGACTTATAGTAGCCAAGTTTTCAGCTAGGTGTCGTTGACGGTAACAAAAGTAGGAACTGCTTAAAATTGTCTGCAGCCCGTACCTGAATTACAGATGACACACACTAATATAGCTATCACAATTAACACCGTTTATCAGACAGATTCTACACACACCCAAAGTATAAGGGGCTACATGACCGCGTGTCGCAGCCCCTAAATTGTGGAACCAACCAACACCTTCATGCGCTGAGAGAAAGTAAGATTTCGTATGGCACAGCAAGCCTACTGTAGAGTGATTAGTTATCTAGGCAACTCCGTGCTATCCTATTGGCTGGCACAGCAAGTCTAGTGTGTTCAGTTCTCTAGCAGTGGGGAATTCTCCTATGCATCGCATATACCGGCGGTATACCACCAGTGATAAAAATATAAAATGTTTATCTCGACATTTTCTCGACTTGTATGTGGCGGTGCAGACAGGAAAATCGAGCTTTACTTCATGTTCCGCGGATTGGTGTCATGGAAGCTGGCGCTCGAACCCCGCTTAACTCGCTAATTATCTTCTGGGGTACACACTTTTAGCTGTGCGAGACTGTACTTTGATATACCGCAAGTCTCTCACGGTCGTTGAAGGGCTTGACACTGACACGCGGGGTGAGGGAGGGTAAGAGTAGTCCCGCAAAGTTCCGTATAGGGTCTCGCGCTAAGGACTAGCGGTGAGTGTAGTGCTGATTGGCTGATTTCAAACAATACTTTCACCCTGCTCACAAGGGGAATCATACCCGCGCAGCACCTCATACACTTCTGTTATTTGCGAAAAAGTGTTATGTTGTGAGTTCGTCTTGGTGTGAATTACTTCCCACTGAAATTCAGACTAAGTGAAACACCGGAAGTGGATAGTAGCGTTGTTGAAAGGATTTTATTCCATTGGATTTCCTCAGTAAGTAGAAATTAAAGGGATCTATGGGATGTACAGTAGGCTACTAAAATTTCTTTGTACATGGAAATGAAGGTATTGGTTTCTGCCGAAATCAGGTAGAATTTTACACTTGGAATATTTGTTGTTTTGCAGTTGTTGATTCGAATAGGGGCTTTGCAGCACCTGCTGATATAAGTATTGGCTGGCCTCACATATGTTCCCTTACCAAATGGGGAGTAAAATGTCTGTCCCATCAGCTCAGTGGTAGAGCAACGGTTTACAAAGCCGGAGTCTGTAGGTTTGGTCTCACAAGAGTCTAACCTTCCATCTACTGTAAATGTGTACATTATGCTATCGCTGTTGGGAGAATAATCATTTCTCATTGTTCTATTTTCAGGACTGAATTCCCAAGCTGCTCGTCTTCAGGAGATAGTTACTTCTAACTACTGAAGAATTGTCAACATAGCAAGATATCATCGTCAGAGTCAACGGTGTTTCATATTTTAGTCAGAAATGAGCAACCAGAAGGTCGCTTCAGGTGATTCACCAAGAAAGTTAGCTGTTGTACCCAATGATTTTCCAAAGAACTACTTGTTAACAGATCAAGCAAACCAAATCAAGAATCTCATCGCTAGCAATATTGCCAATGGCTTTAAACCAGAATATTTTCCCCGAGTTGATTCTTGTTTGCTCAGTAAAGAAGGAGCTTTTATTTTAGCTTTTCCTGACAAACATACTGCAACTTGGTTAACGTTGCTTATTAGAGAGAAACAGATAGGGTCTTGTCCTGGCCTCAAGGTCATTAATATAGAGGATATACCCCAGTTCACCAAGTGCCATGTGCTTCTCCCTGAAGGAACTAAGATGGATTTCAAGCTATTTGAGCGCCAAAACCGTGGTGTGAACACCGCGTACTGGAGAATTATAGCAAGTCCTTTTGCAACTGAGAGAAATCGTTACTGCGAAATTATAAAACTTGGACGCACACATTATGAATTGATGATTGATGAATCCTCCATGGAGGTCTTGAAGGCAAACAACAACATTTTGTACCATTCACTTTCCAAAGGTAAATTTAACAATTGTGTCAAGATGGTGCGAGATCCCACTACAGGATGTCTGTAAAGCACAGTATTGATCAGGGGCGGAGCTTATAGCCAGGGACACCTTAGTTCCTTTTTGTATTTGAGAATTGGTAACAAATTCTGTAATGTTGGTTAAGCTGTCAATAGAATTTGTGGTTTTAGCATTAACAGCAAGTGTCAATTTATGTACACTCGTTCCAAGAATTTGATTTTAGAAAGAAGTAAGATTGTAGTTTTACATGACAGTTAATTAGCGACCTTGATTACGGGACCTCCATGTTTACTTTGGAATCCGAACCACAGAATGTGATATTTAACTTGGAAAATCTTGCGTGCATTAACCGGAAATCGAAACCCGCTCCAAGGCAGGCGGCTTGACCACTGCACTATCATGCATTGGATTCTATCGTCTGCTTTTATGACCTAATAGGCTTTTCTCTAAGATGGGTATAATTGCAGTAGGGTGGCCAACTTCTTTGTGCTACTTTGTGATAATTGGTCTCCCAGAACCTGTCATCCATCCAAGTACAGACCATCCCCATGTTGCTTAACTTTGGGGCACATGGCATATGTCTGAAGAATGAGAGAAAGGCTTTGACCACCGCTGATCCACCAATAGCTTACTTTCTTTCCTTGAACGCGGTGTTCTTGGCGTAGGTTAAAGGGAAATGAAGATTTTCCCCCGTGTGGTTGTGGCAGTATGAGCGGTGCTGAGTAATGCTATATAGGGCACAGCTGCTACTCGCAGGGTTACTGACTCCGTGAGGAAAGTAATGGCAAACTACCTCACCTTGCCCAGTTTGCCTCATTATAGCACTCCCTTGATTTGTGGTTTCTATCCATGCAATCTACAGACTTGGACAAATTATTTGCAACTCTGTTAAAGTAACCACAGTGTGTTTACAGTTCTTTGGATTATAGGAACACTTGGAACTGCCTTTCCAGATTTCAGTATTTCTATCTCTGGAACTAGTAGATCACTTGTGGGTATTCTCTTTAGAAGCTGCTCATTGGTAGAGGACCTTGAGAACAGAACACTTGCACATCTGGTCTTCCTGATGCGAAATATTCACCAGGTTGCTCAGTTGTCTACTCCACCCTGCTCTGTGGATATGACGCCTGGACTCTGTATCATATCCATAGTACATTGGCACTGCTCAAAGCATCATAGTAGCCTTCCGAGTATGTACTAGCCAGTGACTTGGTGAGGTGCAGCATACCAAATGGTGAGCCTTCCCAGTATGTATTAGCCAGTGTCTTGGTGAGGTGTAGCATACTAACTGGTGAGCCTTCCCAGTATGTACTAGCCAGTGTCTTGGTGAGGTGTACCATAGCAACTGGTGAGCCTTCCCAGTATGTACTAGCCAGTGTCTAGGTGAGGTGTACCATAGTAAGTGATGAGCCTTCCCAGTATGTACTAGCCAGTGTCTTGGTGAGGTGTACCACACCAACTGGTGAGCCTTCCCAGTATGTACTAGCCAATGTCTTGGTGAGGTGTAGCATACAAACTGATGAGCGTTCCCAGTATGTACTAGCCAGTGTCTTGGTGAGGTGTACCATACCAACTGATGAGCCTTCCCAGTATGTACTAGCCAGTGTCTTGGTGAGGTGTACCATACCAACTGATGAGCCTTCACAGTATGTAATAGCCAGTGTCTTGGTGAGGTGTACCATACCAACTGATGAGCCTTCCCAGTATGTACTAGCCAGTGTCTTGGTGAGGTGTACCATACCAACTGATGTGCCTTCCCAGTATGTACTAGCCAGCGTCTTGGTGAGGTGTACCATACCAACTGATAAGCCTTCCCAGTATGTACTAGCCAGTGTCTTGGTGAGGTGTACCCTACCAACTGATGAGCCTTCACAGTATGTACTAGCCAGTGTCTTGGTGAGGTGTACCATACCAACTGATGAGCCTTCCCAGTATGTACTAGCCAGTGTCTTGGTGAGGTGTAGCATACAAACTGATGAGCCTTCCCAGTATGTACTAGCCAGTGTCTTGGTGAGGTGTACCATACCAACTGATGAGCCTTCCCAGTATGTACTAGCCAGTGTCTTGGTGAGGTGTACCATACCAACTGATGAGCCTTCACAGTATGTAATAGCCAGTGTCTTGGTGAGGTGTACCATACCAACTGCTGAGCCTTCCCAGTATGTACTAGCCAGTGTCTTGGTGAGGTGTACCATACCAACTGATGAGCCTTCCCAGTATGTACTAGCCAGCGTCTTGGTGAGGTGTACCATACCAACTGATAAGCCTTCCCAGTATGTACTAGCCAGTGTCTTGGTGAGGTGTACCCTACCAACTGATGAGCCTTCACAGTATGTACTAGCCAGTGTCTTGGTGAGGTGTACCATACCAACTGATGAGCCTTCCCAGTATGTACTAGCCAGTGTCTTGGTGAGGTGTACCATACCAACTGATGAGCCTTCCCAGTATGTACTAGCCAGTGTCTTGGTGAGGTGTACCATACCAACTGGTGAGCCTTCCCAGTATGTACTAGCCAGTGTCTTGGTGAGGTGTACCATACCAACTGATGAGCCTTCCCAGTATGTACTAGCGAGTGTCTTGGTGAGGTTTACCATACCAACTGATGAGCCTTCCCAGTATGTACTAGCCAGTGTCTTGGTGAGGTGTACCATACCAACTGATGAGCCTTCCCAGTAAGTACTAGCCAGTGCCTTGGTGAGGTGTACCATACCAACTGATAAGCCTTCCCAGTATGTACTAGCCAGCGTCTTGGTGAGGTGTACCATACCAACTGATAAGCCTTCCCAGTATGTACTAGCCAGTGTCTTGGTGAGGTGTACCATACCAACTGATGAGCCTTCCCAGTATGTACTAGCCAGCGTCTTGGTGAGGTGTACCATACCAACTGATAAGCCTTCCCAGTATGTACTAGCCAGTGTCTTGGTGAGGTGTACCATTCCAACTGATGAGCCTTCACAGTATGTACTAGCCAGTGTCTTGGTGAGGTGTACCACACCAACTGATGAGCCTTCCCAGTATGTACTAGCCAGCGTCTTGGTGAGGTGTACCATACCAACTGGTGAGCCTTCCCAGTATGTACTAGCCAGTGTATTGGTGAGGTGTACCGTACTAACTGGTGAGCCTTCCCAGTATGTACTAGCCAGCGTCTTGGTAAGGTGACCGTACCAACTGATGAGCCTTCCCAGTATGTACTAGCCAGTGTCTTGGTGAGGTGTACCGTACTAACTGATGAGTCTTCCCAGTATGTACTAGCCAGTGTCTTGGTGAGGTGCAGCATACCAACTGGTGAGCCTTCCCAGTATGTATTAGCCAGTGTCTTGGTGAGGTGTAGCATACCAACTGGTGAGACTTCCCAGTATGTACTAGCCAGTGTCTTGGTGAGGTGTACCATAGCAACTGATGAGCCTTCCCAGTATGTACTAGCCAGTGTATTGGTGAGGTGTACCATAGGAACTGATGAGCCTTCCCAGTATGTACTAGCCAGTGTCTTGGTGAGGTGTACCATACCAACTGGTGAGCCTTCCCAGTATGTACTAGCCAGTGTATTGGTGAGGTGTACCATACCAACTGGTGAGCCTTCCCAGTATGTACTAGCCAGTGTCTTGGTGAGGTGCATCATACCAACTGGTGAGCCTTCCCAGTATGTACTAGCCAGTGTCTTGGTGAGATGTACCATAGGAACTGATGAGCCTTCCCAATATGTACTAGCCAGTGTCTTGGTGAGGTGTACCATACTAACTGGTGAGCCTTCCCAGTATGTACTAGCCAGTGTCTTGGTGAGGTGTACCATAGGAACTGATGAGTTTTCCCAGTATTTACAAGCCAGTGCCTTGGTGAGGTGTACCATACCAACTGGTGAGCCTCCCCAGTATGTACTATCCAGTGTCTTGGTGAGGTGTACCATACCAACTGGTGAGCCTTCCCAGTATGTACTAGCCAGTGTCTTGGTGAGGTGTACCATACCAACTGTTGAGCCTTCCCAGTATGTACTAGCCAGTGTCTTGGTGAGGTGTACCATACCAACTGGTGAGCCTTCCCAGTATGTACTAGCCAGTGTCTTGGTGTGGTGTAGCATACCTACTGGTGAGCCTTCCCAGTATGTACTAGCCAGTGTCTTGGTGAGGTGTACCATACCAACTGGTGAGCCTTCCCAGTATGTACTTGCCAATGTCTTGGTGAGGTGTACCATACCACCTGGTGAGCCTTCCCAGTATGTACTAGCCAGTGTCTTGGTGAGGTGTACCATACCAACTGATGAGCCTTCCCAGAATGTACTAGCCAGTGTCTTGGTGTGGTGTACCATACCAACTGGTGAGCCTTCCCAGTATGTACTAGCCAGTGTCTTGGTGAGGTGTACCATACCAACTGGTGAGCCTTCCCAGTATGTACTAGCCAGTGTCTTGGTGTGGTGTACCATACCAACTGGTGAGGCTTCCCAGTATGTACTAGCCAGTGTCTTGGTGAGGTGTACCATACCAACTGGTGAGCCTTCCCAGTATGTACTTGCCAATGTCTTGGTGAGGTGTACCATGCCAACTGGTGAGCCTTCCCAGTATTTACTAGCCAGTGTCTTGGTGAGGTGTACCATACCAACTGATGAGCCTTCCCAGTATGTACTAGCCAGTGTCTTGGTGAGGTGTACCATACCAACTGGTGAGCCTTCCCAGTATGTACTAGCCAGTGTCTTGGTGAGGTGTACCATACCAACTGATCAGACTTCCCAGTATGTACTAGCCAGTGTCTTGGTGAGGTGTACCATACCAACTGATGAGCCTTCCCAGTATGTACTAGCCTGTGTCTTGATGAGGTGTACCCTACCAACTGATGAGCCTTCCCAGTATGTACTAGCCAGTGTCTTGGTGAGGTGTACCATACTAACTGATGAGCCTTCCCAGTATGTACTAGCCAGTGTATTGGTGAGGTGTACCATACCAACTGGTGAGCCTTCCCAGTATGTACTAGCCAGTGTCTTGGTGAGGTGTACCATACCAACTGATGAGCCTTCACAGTATGTACTAGCCAGTGTCTTGGTGAGGTGTACCATACCAACTGGGAGCCTTCCCAGTATGTACTAGCCAGTGCCTAGGTGAGGTGTACCATACCAACTGGTGAGCCTTCCCAGTATGTACTAGCCAGTGTATTGGTGAGGTGTACCATACCAACTGGTGAGCCTTCCCAGTATGTACTAGCCAGTGTATTGGTGAGGTGTACCATACCAACTGATGAGCCTTCCCAGTATGTACTAGCCAGTGTCTTGGTGAGGTGTACCATACCAACTGATGAGCCTTCCCAGTATGTACTAGCCAGTGTCTTGGTGGGGTGTACCATACCAACTGGTGAGCCTTCCCAGTATGTACTAGCCAGTGTCTTGGTGAGGTGTACCATACCAACTGGTGAGCCTTCCCAGTATGTACTAGCCAGTGTCTTGGTGAGGTGTACCATACCAACTGGTGAGCCTTCCCAGTATGTACTAGCCAGTGTCTTGGTGAGGTGTACCATACCAACTGGGAGCCTTCCCAGTATGTACTAGCCAGTGCCTTGGTGAGGTGTACCATACCAACTGGTGAGCCTTCCCAGTATGTACTAGCCAGTGTATTGGTGAGGTGAACCATACCAACTGGTGAGCCTTCCCAGTATGTACTAGCCAGTGTATTGGTGGAGTGTACCATACCAACTGATGAGCCTTCCCAGTATGTACTAGCCAGCGTCTTGGTGAGGTGTACCATACCAACTGGTGAGCCTTCCCAGTATGTACTAGCCAGCATCTTAGTGAGGTGTACCATACCAACTGGTGAGCCTTCCCAGTATGTACTAGCCAGCGTCTTTGTGAGGTGTACCATACCAACTGATGAGCCTTCCCAGTATGTACTAGCCAGCATCTTAGTGAGGTGTACCATACCAACTGGTGAGCCTTCCCAGTATGTACTAGCCAGTGTCATGGTGAGGTGTACCATACCAACTGATGAGCCTTCCCAGTATGTACTAGCCAGCATCTTAGTGAGGTGTACCATACCAACTGATGAGCCTTCCCAGTATGTACTAGCCAGCATCTTAGTGAGGTGTACCATACCAACTGGTGAGCCTTCCCAGTATGTACTAGCCAGCATCTTAGTGAGGTGTACCATACCAACTGGTGAGCCTTCCCAGTATGTACAAGCCAGCGTCTTGGTGAGGTGTACCATACCAACTGATGAGCCTTCCCAGTATGTACTAGCCAGCATCTTAGTGAGGTGTACCATACCAACTGATGAGCCTTCCCAGTATGTACTAGCCAGCATCTTAGTGAGGTGTAGCATACCAACTGGTGAGCCTTCCCAGTATGTACTAGCCAGCATCTTAGTGAGGTGTACCATACCAACTGGTGAGCCTTCCCAGTATGTACTAGCCAGCATCTTAGTGAGGTGTACCATACCAACTGGTGAGCCTTCCCAGTATATACTAGCCAGTGTCTTGGTGAGGTGTACCATACCAACTGATGAGCCTTCCCAGTATGTACTAGCCAGTGTCTGGGTGAGGTGTACCATACCAACTGGTGAGCCTTCCCAGTATGTACTAGCCAGTGTATTGGTGAGGTGAACCATACCAACTGGTGAGCCTTCCCAGTATGTACTAGCCAGTGTCTTGGTGAGGTGTACTATACCAACTGATGAGCCTTCACAGTATGTACTAGCCAGCGTCTTGGTGAGGAGTACCATACCAACTGATGAGCCTTCCCAGTATGTACTAGCCAGTGTCTGGGTGAGGTGTACCATACCAACTGGTGAGCCTTCCCAGTATGTACTAGCCAGTGTCTGGGTGAGGTGTACCATACCAACTGGTGAGCCTTCCCAGTATGTACTAGCCAGTGTCTTGGTGAGGTGTACCATACCAACTGGTGAGCCTTCCCAGTATGTACTAGCCAGTGTCTTGGTGAGGTGTACCATACCAACTGGGAGCCTTCCCAGTATGTACTAGCCAGTGCCTTGGTGAGGTGTACCATACCAACTGGTGAGCCTTCCCAGTATGTACTAGCCAGTTAATTGGTGAGGTGAACCATACCAACTGGTGAGCCTTCCCAGTATGTACTAGCCAGTGTATTGGTGGGGTGTACCATACCAACTGATGAGCCTTCCCAGTATGTACTAGCCAGCGTCTTGGTGAGGTGTACCATACCAACTGGTGAGCCTTCCCAGTATGTACTAGCCAGCATCTTAGTGAGGTGTACCATACCAACTGGTGAGCCTTCCCAGTATGTACTAGCCAGCGTCTTGGTGAGGTGTACCATACCAAATTATGAGCCTTCCCAGTATGTACTAGCCAGCATCTTAGTGAGGTGTACCATACCAACTGGTGAGCCTTCCCAGTATGTACTAGCCAGTGTCTTGGTGAGGTGTACCATACCAACTGGTGAGCCTTCCCAGTATGTACTAGCCAGCATCTTAGTGAGGAGTACCATACCAACTGGTGAGCCTTCCCAGTATGTACTAGCCAGTGTCTTGGTGAGGTGTAGCATACAAACTGATGAGCGTTCCCAGTATGTACTAGCCAGTGTCTTGGCGAGGTGTACCATACCAACTGATGAGCCTTCCCAGTATGTACTAGCCAGTGTCTTGGTGAGGTGTACCATACCAACTGATGAGCCTTCACAGTATGTACTAGCCAGTGTCTTGGTGAGGTGTACCATACTAACTGATAAGCCTTCCCAGTATGTACTAGCCAGTGTCTTGGTGAGGTGTACCATACCAACTGATGAGCCTTCCCAGTATGTACTAGCCAGCATCTTAGTGAGGTGTACCATACCAACTGATGAGCCTTCCCAGTATGTACTAGCCAGTGTCTTGGTGTGGTGTACCATACCAACTGGTGAGCCTTCCCAGTATGTACTAGCCAGCATCTTAGTGAGGAGTACCATACCAACTGGTGAGCCTTCCCAGTATGTACTAGCCAGTGTCTTGGTGAGGTGTAGCATACAAACTGATGAGCGTTCCCAGTATGTACTAGCCAGTGTCTTGGTGAGGTGTACCATACCAACTGATGAGCCTTCCCAGTGTGTACTAGCCAGTGTCTTGGTGAGGTGTACCATACCAACTGATGAGCCTTCACAGTATGTACTAGCCAGTGTCTTGGTGAGGTGTACCATACTAACTGATAAGCCTTCCCAGTATGTACTAGCCAGTGTCTTGGTGAGGTGTACCATACCAACTGATGAGCCTTCCCAGTATGTACTAGCCAGCATCTTAGTGAGGTGTACCATACCAACTGATGAGCCTTCCCAGTATGTACTAGCCAGTGTCTTGGTGTGGTGTACCATACCAACTGGCGAGCCTTCCCAGTATGTACTAGCCAGTGTATTGGTGAGGTGTACCATACCAACTGATGAGCCTTCCCAGTATGTACTAGCCAGCACTTTAGTGAGGTGTACCATACCAACTGGTGAGCCTTCCCAGTATGTACTAGCCAGTGTATTGGTGGGGTGTACCATACCAACTGATGAGCCTTCCCAGTATGTACTAGCCAGTGTCTTGGTGTGGTGTACCATACCAACTGGTGAGCCTTCCCAGTATGTACTAGCCAGTGTATTGGTGAGGTGTACCATACCAACTGATGAGCCTTCCCAGTATGTACTAGCCAGCATCTTAGTGAGGTGTACCATACCAACTGGTGAGCCTTCCCAGTATGTACTAGCCAGTGTATTGGTGGGGTGTACCATACCAACTGATGAGCCTTCCCAGTATGTACTAGCCAGCGTCCTGGTGAGGTGTACCATACCAACTGGTGAGCCTTCCCAGTATGTACTAGCCAGCATCTTAGTGAGGTGTACCATACCAACTGGTGAGCCTTCCCAGTATGTAATAGCCAGCGTCTTGGTAGGTGTACCATACCAACTGATGAGCCTTCCCAGTATGTACTAGCCAGCATCTTAGTGAGGTGTACCATACCAACTGGTGAGCCTTCCCAGTATGTACTAGCCAGTGTCTTGGTGAGGTGTACCATACCATCTGGTGAGCCTTCCCAGTATGTACTAGCCAGCATCTTAGTGAGGTGTACCATACCAACTGGTGAGCCTTCCCAGTATGTACTAGCCAGCATCTTAGTGAGGTGTACCATACCAACTGATGAGCCTTCCCAGTATGTGCTAGCCAGCATCTTAGTGAGGTGTACCATACCAACTGGTGAGCCTTCCCAGTATGTACTAGCCAGCATCTTAGTGAGGTGTACCATACCAACTGGTGAGCCTTCCCAGTATGTACTAGCCAGCATCTTAGTGAGGTGTACCATACCAACTGATGAGCCTTCCCAGTATGTACTAGCCAGCATCTTAGTGAGGTGTACCATACCAGTTGACGAACCCAATAGTACACTGGGCCTAAATGCTGGCAATACTGAATTGAGCTAACCGGATCAGTTTTTCTAAATATTTTCTAAATTTTCGAAATATTTGATGTGTTGAAGTCGATAATCGAGACTTAACAATGTACTGTGTTGTATTTGAATTCCTTTCTCCAAGATTAAATGTGTAGTGCCGAGGAAAAGTGGTATAAGTCAATATTCCTTAGTAATTAATTCTAGTGGGCATTTGTGTCATATCCAACTAGAGAAGAGAGGCACAATTACAAAGGAGAAACTGAAGTTTTGACACTGTCAATAGTTTATTTGTTAGGACAGATTTTTCGCTCACTTGTAAAATTTAAAGTTTTGACTTGTCCTTACGCCACATACCTCAACTGCTCTCTCCTGACATTTGGCAACACGAACGAACTGCACTCGTGTAAGAGAAACTACTAATTGACGACTACAGCATATTTCTGTGCTTACCTCTGCACAGTTATTGTTGTGGGTTCCTCATTGTAACGGCCGATGTGAACATTTCCGCAGGAACTAACCAAGTGAACTTCGGTCATCTCTCTTAGACTCTTCCTGCATACGGAACTCATTGTTGTGCCATCAGAACGTAATCTCTCTCTACCATGGTTCGATTCCTGGTCAGTGCATGTGAGTTTTTCAAAGTAAAATATCGCATAGTGGTTTGGATTACACATAGAGAAGGATGCTCCTTGGCTCATGACAAGTGGATGCTTTGAGGGGCAGTGACTCGGTGAGATGTCACTCCACATTGGCCAGAAAATAAGCTGAGAATAGGTATTTATTCTTTAAATGTGAAAAACAGTGTTTAAAAAATAAAAGATTAGGGTAAACCCCATTTACAGTCTCTCAAACACAACGCCTCGCTCTAGCGTGACAGTCACAGAACTGTGGATAAAGCTTGTATGGGAGTGGGGACGTAATAACGCATGGATTCTGTGTGATAGGCCAGGCTTGCCATCCAGTGCTGCTTTACAGGGGCATAATGACACAGTCTGCATTGCCAGCCAAAAAGATACTCATTCAAATATTATTACACTCACACACTCTATTCCCAGCAGTTTTGGACCTCCACTACAGCACACTCGGTTAGGAAAGGACCCCACTCATTTAATACACCGTACACTAACCTGAGGCTTTTTATATTCCTATTTCAAATGCCAACCAACACCAAACCTGGGCCTAGAGCTTTCTCCTAACACAATTTCAACTTCTACTTATCAAATAACCCATTAGAAGTCTCTCTGTTGCATACTTCACTTGAATTATGATGTTGCTTCTCAAATATTCCATTAAATGTTATCTCACACATAAGCAACATTGGGCATGGATACCATGAAATGGGTGACCAAGTCAAATATCATTCAAGCATTGATTTAAATTCACTATTAATAAGTTAATAACATGTCATAGCAGAAATCGCTGTTTGGAGCCAAGTTTGTGCCTATTCTTCCTCTAAAAGAAATCTAACGGTCAAAAATTAATAAAACCACCAGCCGATGCCCGATAAGTAAGACTTTGTGAGCACCGCCTTGGTCTCCAAGCAGCGTTGTAGTTCCTCAGCCAGATGGCCTGGGTTATATTCCCAGTACTGGCCAGGAGGTCTTGAATGGCGTTGTCCCAGCGTCGTAATGACAATTGGGCAGCTTCAATGCGTGGCAGCATGGGTTAGCAAATCAAGAAATGTGGCTGAGGGAAGTGTTGTGTTAACCACAAGATCTCCCTGTGTAGCCTTGGAGCCGGGCAGCAGCCATCTTGGACACTATGGGCCTTAACGGCCAGCCCACGCAGTGTAAAAGAGACTTTATATCAAATACAAAACACTCATTGTTATTAACCAGTTAAATTACCACCAATAACCACTGCTCATGATTGTGAGATTAACAGTCAGTTAAAACTACAAGCTCCCTTTGCTTTGACTGTATTCAGTTTAGAAATCTTACCATGACTGGACCCAATTAGTCAGTGTACAGAGTTTGGTCAAAAATCTGTGAAGTGATTCATAAAATAAATTGGAAATACCTCGAGACTGGGACAAGAAGATATTTACTTTAGCGTGATCATCCTTAAGAATACGGTAATTATATTTGCATGGAAAACATACTAATCGATGCCCCGAGTGATAGACGGTGCAAGTTGTTCAATGTATCCTATCTCTAATATGCTCAGAGGTTCAGTGAACTCATGGAAAACTCCATTTGGGCAATTTTGTGTAAATTAGGATAAAATTCTGTAAATTAAGCAGTTCTGAAGCTTACTTATTTCTTTCTTGCCTCCTGTTGGCAAGGAAAGGTTTACATTAATTATGACTGCTATGAAATGCCTATGGCTGAGTTTGATATGTGTCAGAAACCAGAAGAAATCAAAGCGATGTATAAATGTGTATGTGGAGTTTTAAGACCAAAAACAAAAGATGAGATTTGGTTCACCATTAAGCAAGTCTTCTGTCAATTATATACACCATTTTCTGTGAATTATAGAGGACTATATTCTTATAGGAGATACATTTAATTAATAAACATATTCAATTGTTATATGTACTTGCCATAACTACTAACATCAGAGCTGTTACCATCAAATATATATTTTTCTATTGCTGGTAATTTTTTTCTATTTTTCCACAACCATTATACTCCTTATCCTACAAGCACTTGAAGTTGTATAAAAACATTATTCGTATGAGAGTGTTTTGTCTTTCAGCATCTGATCTAGTCTGCAAGCCTTTGATTCTGAATGATTTTCCTCCGTGATCCCCTATGAGCAGTTAGCACTGTGGCCTCCCCTGCTTCTACACCTCTCTCTTTGAAATTGTTGAACACTGAATCTAACCACCACCATTGTACGAGTGGTTTTGTGAACCTTCAGAATTGTAGAGATTAATAAATGTTCTTTCAGTTTTTAACATCAGTAATACCATGCGCCCGGGGATGTTCTCCGCAGTGCCTACAAGCCGCTGAGAGAGATTACGTCACCAGTTACGTTGGCAGCACGGCTGTCGCTTGTATCATATTCATAACAAACAAACAGTAAACTTTATACTCACCACAGGCATTCATAACTGATGCTAGAAGTGCTGCTGACACACATGCTCGCTTATTGCAATACATACTGACGAATTCGACAGCCCATAGCCCACACATGTGACCTTCACCCTATCAAGGACGCTGTGCTGCCAACCAAACTGATGACGCAACCACTCTCAGCTACACGTGGCCACTGCGGAGAACATTCCCGGGCGCCCTGTAGCTCTACTTTGTAACTAGGAAGCTAACGGAGCTCGCAGCAACCAGTCCGAGGTGAGCAGTGAGCGAGAAGTGCTTCAAACCGAATGAGCAATAATATCTGTAATAAAATTGACATTTTACACAAGTTCTTTTTAAAGAAACATTTTTTCTCTCTTCAAAGATCCGAGGTGAAACCCACCAGTTTTGTGACTACAGTATATCCTGAGGTAGTTTGGTATGTATAGAGCCAGTAGCCTTTATAAAATATGGTAATGAGAGTTGAATCGTAAAGAGGTTTTCTCAATAGTGAATTTTAAAGCCCTGACATTTGCCACTGAGAAGCAAATTAAACTTCCTAAATAACTTTAATTTGGCCTGAACACCAAAGGGATTTAATAACAATGTAACTGGTAGACCTACTAAGAAAAGTCGTGTGCCATTTTTGAGTGGAGCTACCTAGGCAAATCTGTGCACCAAAATCAACATTTTATTTCTCGCTACCTTCTAGCGGAGAAACTGAATTTGTGTCGAATAACCTGCGTCATCTGCGAGGTGATGACTATATTTTTTGTTGCTGTCACCAAATAAGATCTGAGAGGTCTGAAGCAGCTCATTCATATGACTTGAAGTACTGTGGATTATCTCTATATTTCCAAAACTGACTCTGCAGGAAATCAAGCCCGTGATCTGGGACCATGACAATTTCAGGATAGAAGGGTTTGTTTGCTGCATTACAACAAAGGAGTAACATATAAGTGGGTTTGGAAGTAACCTCATAACTTCTAAATCAAAATCAGTTAAAACTGTTGAACAAAGTCCTCCATGGTTTTAGACAGATGCAATGATCCATTGGTTATGGGTTATCCCATCACTTTAGAAAATGGAAGGATTAGGGTTCGAGACCTAAGGATGTTCTGCAACATTAACTGGAAATCACATCACCAGGTTAGCTCACCACACTGAAGTCGTGGTTTGTGAAATTAAAGGGTTCATGTCCCTTCAAGTTAATTTTCTTCGTTTCTCTTCTCAAAATGCTGAGAAGGTGGTTTTCCCGTTGACCACAGTCACTACCTTAGCCTCTCCTACTCGGAGGCTGCTTGGGTGATCCTTTTCTCTAGAATCACAAGGCTCCATGACACTGTTTATTAGGGTGATAAAGAGTTTGGGAGTGAGGTAAGGGGATAAAAGAAATACTAATATCTAAGAAATAAAAATAACCAAACATATGAGCCCATTGTTTCCACAGCTACTGCCATTGTCTAGAAGTAAGCATAGTTGCTTCCTAACTGGTTGGTCCAGGTTTGAATCTTGGCTCTGCCAAGCAGCACCATGAAGTTTTGAATAAGGTATACTGAAGTTCAAAACAGTTGATTTATTTAGGGGCTTTGTGACATCTTGATCATGTAGTCCCGTGTACTTTGGTGTGTGTTATTGTGATAGCTGTATTAGTGTGTGTATTTGTAATTTCAGGCGAGGATTGGGAAGGAGGCAGCCGTGGTCTTAAGTTAGCTACCATCCTAGCATTTGCTTGCAGTAGAAGGGGGAAACCATGGAAAGCCACTTCCAAGATGATCGAGGTTGGAATCGCCTCACCTCTTCTCAGTTTTGCCTCATGAGGCTGAGTATACCCCATTCCAACCCTCAGGCCAGAATTAAATTTCTTGCCAGAGCTGGGAATCCAACCTCTGGGGCAACAACTAAGCATGCTAGCCACTACACCATGAGGTGATCTGAGAATAGGGATGGATCCTAACCCACCTCTTGGTCAAGTGAATTTCTGTGGTTTCTGATCCCCAGAATTTTGAAACCACACCAGGCAAAGCCAGCTTTATGCTCAATGCACCAAACATTCCATCTCCAAATTATTTTTCAGGCCCAGGTAAATGGAGCAATGGTAGCTTGGGGACTACCATTTCAAAAGTCTTGATAATTAATTTTATCCTCGCCACGATGTGTCGATACCTGCACGAGTCTCTCCGGAGGATACACATTATTACTATTATGTAAACACCTTGCATAATAATCCTGACCCTGCTCATCGAATCTTGGTGAGAAGGATAGACCTACTAGATGTGTATTTACTCAAAGAATGTTTTCTTTTTTTAAATTTCAGATTTTTGTATTCCATAAACTTTTGTAAATTGTTACATTCATTAGAATTTTCTTAAATTTATTAATGTTATTAAAAACACCAGGTGTATGGACAAAGGAGATTGTTGTCTAATGAAGCTGTCTACCGGGAAAGTGGTTCATTAATAGACACGATGAGGAAAAGGAGAATTGCCTCTTTTTGTCATTTATCGAGATTACATGAAAATTATTAAATTAACCATCCAACTACTTTTGGAAAAATAAAACAAAAAATAATTGGTTCAAATAAGTTTAAAATGATCTAGATGAGTTGATTATTGCAATGAAACAAATTGAAAATAGAGAAGAGAAAAGTATTCTGAAGAACATACATCTAAGGATTATTAATCAATGATAACAATGTCACCTGATGTGGAAAGTGCATCCAGAATGAGGAGGAATTCCCTGTCAGTCCGTAGAGATCTTAAATGTATTTGGTTTGATCTAAGTGCTCCACTGTGGGCGTAAATAAGTAAATGTTAGGCTTCCACCTATAAATAATTTTGACTTGACTAAATTTGTATTATTCTATCTCTGATTACCTCGGTGTTCCACCCCTTAAAACTAGCTAACCATACTGTGTGTGTTGGTAATGGACAATATTTCCATAGGATCCAGATTGCAGTTATGAACTACCTCGTGGCTTAGCTACTAGCATTAATGGCTGTCACCCCGGAGGTCTAGGTTCAATTCCCGGCTCTGTCAAGAAATTTCTTTCTGGCCTGAGGACTAGAACGGGGTACACTCCACCTAGTGAGGTGGGTTGATTCCCACCTCGGCCATCTTGCAAGTGGTTTTCCGAGGTTTCCCCACTTCTCCTCCAGGCAAATGCTGGGATGGTTCCTAACTTAAGCCCATGGCCACCTCCTTCCCAATCCTCACACTAATAGAGGTTATCAGACAACATTCCGCACTCACCCAAGTACACGGGGCTATATGACAATGATGTACAGAGCTTGTCTGACGTGGTGGCCAGATTGCTCCCTAGTGCCTCTTGGTCTGCTTGAACAGTGCATTTAGCCATAAACTGTTCCTCTATTGGAGCACGCTGCAGTCACTGCCTCATGAAGCCATAGGGGGTTGGACATCATGGTCATCAGCCCTGTATACTGGGCTGTGAGAAGAAAGCAAGTCACTACACTACGAGGGGGATCAGACGGATGTGTACTTGCACACCAGACTCTTGCAAACACTCCCTCTTCTTCTTCCAGTGTCTTGTCCGGCTAAGTGATGGGTCACCAAGTGATACAACCACTTTGTACACATGCACAGTATAATGTTAGGTCATACAGATCAATCTCTGCATTATCAGTACAATGCTGTGTTTTCATTATATCAGATACTGCTCGAGTCTAAGCTGCGTGGACCTGAGAGGAATGTGCATCCCAGACTATGAGACGTGGTGGTGACGAGTGATGTGGTTTCTCGGTCCTTGCGTAGTAACAGAACCAAATACATTAGTCGGTGACTCAGTCACTCATTCCCAACGCCACACTGGTTTCAGAAAAGACCCATGTTAGCAGTATTGGAATAGACGAGAATGTCAGGTAACACGGCGGGCTGTCGACATGCTTCTCATTTCTCGCCTGCTCCTACCCTGCCTCTGCCCTTCATCCCGCAAGTTCACAGAGCTTGGAACCAAGCAGTACTTTAACTAGATACATAGTCAAATAGGAAAGCTAACAAGGAGCAAATGTATGATTCAACAAATGGAATGCAGTGACTTACCACGTTAAGACCAGTGTAGATGTTAAAAAAGTGTTGAAAGATTCCAGATTTTCTTTTCTTTTTTGATACCCCACCTTGGACTCCCTCAAGAGGAGAGGGTGGATGAAGGTGACAAGTAGTTTATTGTGATGATGAGACTCTCTCCTCCAATGATGAAGGCTGAACCAACAATTCTGGAATCTTGTAACTGTGTGTGTTTCTACAGTGACCTTAACTCGGCAAGTCAATCTTGTACCACTTTTATGATGGTCTTACCTGTTAAGTCACTGTATTTATTTAGATACAAGTAGTATATACAAAAAAGCACACTGCAAAAATGAAAAAACTCTTTCTAGAGTTCTTATTAAACATCTGTGGTAAGAGTCCACGAGTTGTTTCGGACAGGGTTCAACGTTGCAGAAGAATGGCAACAGGAGTGGATCAATGCAGCTCCGAAGGAATGGCAGTCACTACTTTGTACCCAACATGCACCAGCAGGTTTTGATCCGCTACGTAAAGCATGGGTTGCCCTTAACAGGGTACGAACCAATCATGGTTGGTGTGGCTCGTTGCTGTGTAAGTGGGGCATGAAAACATCACCCAACTGTGGCTGTGGCGCGCCGAGACGGACCATCCGCCATATTGTTACAGAGTACTTGCGACCGCTGGAAGACGTTGTGCAAGCCTCTACAAAGGCTATCAAGTGGCTGGACAACTTAGAATTAGAACTTTAAATAATCTATCAGGTGTCCAGTTGATAGTTTGTAATATGTTATATATTTTGTGTACGTTGCCATAAGCTTAATTAATAAGAATAAAAAATCTACCCTGCATTTTTTTCATCCATTGCATTTACAGTAAGTGCCATAACTTGATTTAAATCATTAATTTCTTGTTTGCCTCTTTCAATAACATGAAGTTACATGACCAATGAAGTTCCAGGATTTTTGAAAGTTGAACTACAGTAATATTATTATGCTTATCAGTGCTTTCAAATACTTTATTTAAAAACCTGGCTGGTTGTCACCTTTCTTTAAAAAGAGTTTTATATCAAGTAATGAAAGAACTTGAGCAGTATTGTTGTTCTCGAAATGATTCAAGAGACATAGGAATTCTGAGTTTAAAGTACATGCATAACGTATACAAGAGAAAGTGACATGACTTGTGGAGTTTGTATGGTCCAGCCGCTAGGCGGCTCTAGCGTCCGCTAGCGCTGAGTGCGGACGATATCAATAGCCTACCAGCAGTTGAATATTGTTGAATGTTACATTTCAGTTATCAACTTCCACTACAATGTATTAGACAAGATGACCCAAATATAAAATTCTTCACATTGAGTACATAAAACGCTGACGTCCGTTCAGTTAATTATGAAACATTATTTTACGTCATACAGTAGGTTCATAGGCTATAATATGGAAATAAAACATCCTGGCGGGGATCAAAATGTAACTGAATGTGTAAAAAATATAAGCTACAACTGAAAAAATACAGTACATATAATATGGGGCAGATGACCTCGTAGTTCTGCCCCTTAAAACAACAATAACTAACTATAATGTAATATAATATACCGGTAATATAAACTCACCCATGTAACTTATAGCTGTCAGTTGTTCGAAACTTTGCAAAGATTATGGGACGATTTTGCAGACTTTGCAATTGACTGTTCTTTCCTAATTTCGTACGAAAGATAAAGCGGCACTTCATGAAATGAAAAACGAGTTTTCCAATAAGGTCCAGTTTATGTTCCATAATATATCCTAAATCACAGGGCCCTAAAACAACCCCATCAATGCTGTCCAAACACTCATAAAATATATCACCCCACAAATTTGAGAGGGTCGAGTAATAGATTATAATTACTACTGTATGGACAGGTTTATGCCATGAATACATTCCCCGAGTTCGCAGTACTTTTCAACGACTACTTCGACCAGTGAAAGAATGTTGAAGACACTGTCGGATGGCTGGGTAATTATTGAGCCAAAACCCTTTATGCCAGTGAAAGTTGCAGCTGTTGTGTCTGACGGTCTTTCACTTTGCAGGGCTGTTGCACACTTCGCACAGCTGATTCCTTTTTTTAGTTGCTTGAGAATGCACCCTGCTAGATAGTAAACCAAGCGTTGTTTCTGAATGTTGTCTTCATAAGGAAGGGAAAGATAATTCTTCCAGTCCGTTATGACCACTTTGTCTCTAATTTTGTCGTCCGCAGACAACTTAATAGATTTGTGTTGTTCCTCGGTTTGCTTCACACGTAATCGCAGTTGATTAACGAATGACATGAGAGGTGGTTCTAACTAAGGTTCGCAGTTCCCGGACAGAGATATAGCCACATTAATTGGAACATACACACACTGTAACGTATGCAAATGCAGAAAATCTACAATTGATCGGTGATCGTCACAATTTATGGACCTTAAAATTCCGAATAGACGTTCCAAGGGGTCTTGATTGAATTTCCCTGTCAATACGTACCTAAAGCATTTGGACCATAAATATTGAGCGACTTCTAAGATGCTCTTTATCGTGACTCTATGAGATTCCATTGTCTTATTTGAGGCAAAATTTCTGAGCTAATGGCTTCATAAAAGTCTATTAAATTAATGCCTTGTGCGAAGGGGCATCTCTGTAGAGTGCGTTGGTTGTTATTCTGGAGTTAAGCGCATCTGCTAGATTGTTCACGTTTCTCGTGAATAATTCTGTATTCTAACTGCCGCTAAAAATGTCGGGGTAAGTTTGAAGGAAGAACTTAATGGCATTCGCGGTCGCATTGCTGAATAATTGGAAAGAGAGTCTCACGTTCGTTCTTTGGAAAGACATAAGGTTTATCTGTGTGGAAGTCAATTTTAGACAAGCTTTATCAAGCTTGTAGGCATGTTTGCATCGCCTTATACATGTAGTATGGGAACCTGGTGCTCTCAATGAGCTCCTTGTGAATTCGGGTAACGTGTTCATGGCATAAACCTGTCCGTAGTAATTAAAATCTATTACTTGTTTTTTGTGCAGCAACTCACTTTTATCGTGGAAATCGCTTCTTGATAGAATACACTTGTCAGCACCAAGAAGTACGGCAGCATTTCTGTGTTTCAAACTCGCGAGCGCTTATTAGAAATTGACTCCAGCCAGCAACAGTCAACCGCTGTGCAGTCTGTCGGCGGGTGCAGCAACTACCCATACTAAAGATAGGGCAGATTCGGGAGTCTGCACATTTTCTCTTCTATACGCTATGGTACATGTAAAAATATAGTTTTATGATAGATAATTGCTACCATTGCCAAAGGAAAATCTAAGATCCAAGTCCCTAGCTCTACAACCATGGTCTCTCTGTGATAGACCTGGTCCTTGACCTACAACTATTGAATAAGTTACAAGACTCCATTACATGCACATCCACAAATATTTGTAATATTATGAGATTAGGACCTCTGTGATCAGTTTATATGCATAAAACACAAGAGAGGAGTGCAATCTTCCAGCCGGCCTGCCATGCATTCCACATACAACAACAGGAATGTGAATTGGGAAGCAACTGCAGCACCAGTTACGACTGAGAACAGCGGGTTGGATGAGTTTTTCACGCTTCATGTGAATAGTGTTTATCTTCTGTACTTGAACATTTGGAATGTGTTCAAATAAATCAGCTCAAAATGTATATAATGAGAAAGGAATGTGAAGTGTACTTGGAAACGGGCAATACTAGCCAAGAGATTCACACTTCCCCATCCATTCATTATGATATAATTTTTAACTTAGCAGCAAAGCCGAGCATGTGAAGTCACACTCCATGAAAGCACTGGAAGTCTGAAAGTTGAAAAATTTGAAAGTGGCCATACTGGCTGCAGTTTAACTCATATTTTTCCCACTCCAGGTAAATCCTACAATGGCACTGTCTACTCTGCGGATGTCTACCAGTGTCCTTGAGAGGTCGAGTATTGAAGCAAGTCTGGTAGCCGAGTAACAGCCGACTGGAGGTGCTATTGGCCAACAGCGCACGATTGTGACCCAGTCAACTTCTCTGGGCAACTGACAATTTACGTATCAACATGCCCCAGAATTTGAGGCTCGCAGACTGTGTGATACCCCAATGTGTATTCAGAGCCCACCGGCGGTGTAAGATGATGATGACGATAGTTGTTGTTTTAAGGGGCCTAACATCTAGGTTATCGGCCCTTAATGGTCCGGATGATAATGAAATAAATACTATAACGAAAACTTATTTAGATTGAAAATACCCACAAAATGTAATTTAGATTGAAAAGACTCACAAAATGCAATTGAGATTGGAAATACGTACAAAATATAATTTAGATACACGGGGAGCCAATTCATGATCAAATGTAAATATACAAGAAGTTCCGTGAAGAACTAAAGAGCCTACTTTTCTTAAAATTTAAGATTCATGCCAATCTATATAGACCTATCTAGAATAATGACGAGATTAAGTTGGTAATATCAAAATTTCTAATTAGTTCAAAATATAGGCTACCTGCTATAATGTAGCCTAATAAGAGCACTACAGTTGGCAGCCCTGGTGACTGAATATCCATCTCTTTAGGTACAGAATTCAAAATTTGGTTGAAGTCCAATGGATAGTATGGACGTTACATGCAGTTGGACATTGGATCTATCAGCGCGCGTAAAATCATGTCTACAATGTCATGCAGGTGTTGATCAGAAATAATCTGAAATATTGGCTTACATACATTCTTATATATTAATATTAGGGTAAAAAATAGAGACAGCATTTATTAAAAGTTGGCAGCCCTCGTTGCTCTTAAGAATAAGCATTCTCATATATGTTATGATACACATAGCACATACGAAATTTGGTTGAAATCCAATTGATAGTGTAGAAGTTATATGCATTTAAAATTGGACCTATCAGCAGGCTTAGAATCATTTTGGCAACACTGCCATGCATTGCCTCCTGGAAATTAAACTGAAATAGTATTACAGTATCTCTATGTGCGCCAATTTTGGAATAGCTCCCATTCATACCTTCCAGGATATCCAACATGGAGCTGAAATGTCAATTGCGGTTTTTCAGCAGTTGGTAGCACTGATATAATTTTCAAATATGGGATTGAGATATTCAGGTATAGGTGATTACTCATACCAAATTTGGAATCGATTGCCGCAGCCGTTTAGGAGTTGATAGGGGGGGAATAAACATATACAATATCTGAATACTAAACTGAACTTGATGTGCTTTGCGTTACGTATTTTGAAAACCTGCACTAGCATGCACACATTAAGAAATACTTATTTTGCTTATTTCCATTCATACTTAAGATATGGGATCATATTTTGGGGTATGTCGCCAGATGTACTAAGCACGTTTAGGATACAAAAGAGAGCGATTAGAATTATGGCAAATGTACACTCTAGAGAATCATGTAGACCTCTGTTTAAAGATTTAAACATTCTCCCACTGCCCTGCATATATATCTTTGAAAGTATTATGTTTTTTAAAAAGAATTTAATGAATAAAGATGTTTTTCTTAAAACAAACAATGATGTTCATAGGCATAACACAAGACAAAATCAAAACATTCATATTTCACACACACACACAAGCATATATCAAAAAGGAACTTTTCACACTGGAGTTAAATTATACAATAAACTACCCCAGTATATAAAACTGGCCCCAAAAATAAAAACCTTTGATAGAATGTTGAAAGCTTATCTGCAGTGCCATTGTTTTTACTCAGTAGTTGAATATTTTAGCGTATAGGAGTGATGGAATCTATAACTATATTTTACTTTTTTAATTTAATTTTAATACCTAGCTGTATGTTGTTGTATTTATAGAATTAAGTTTTCATATTATGATAATAGAGTGAGGTGTAAATAGTTGTGCAATAAGATTGTATCTATTAAGATTTGCTATTATAATAAGTTATAAATAGTTTTAATCTTAGTAATATATACCTGTTAGTTCTTTTATTTTATGCATGTAAATTCTGACGTGTCCTATATCAAAAATGTATTGAATGCATGTATTTGATCAAATGGAATTAATAAAAATCTATCTATCTATCTATCTATCAAACACACAGCCTGACAGACAGACATACAGACAGAAGGACAGACAGACAGACAATTGCCTGGATCGATCTCATAAGTCTACTTTTTCCTAATTTTTGCAAAATGTGCAAAGTAGGCTAAAAAATAACATTGCATAAGGCAGTCCCTCACATCAACACGGCTTTCTTGTTGATTAAACAGTTGCCCAGGTAATTTTACGTTGGGAACATTAATAATTATCACTCATTTACAGTTGCTGAAGAAGTCTTGGATTGCATTAGCTCTCACTAGATACAATTCAAACGTTTGTCCGGAGTCCGGGAGGAATTTCGTTAATTTCATAAATGTCATCCATTTTCAGAAACTAATATTTAAACACATCAATTGTTTCAAAAAACATTCCCTTGTGCAAAAGAGGGAGAAGAAGAAACAATGGACACCAAGAGCCCGCTGATGAGCCAGCTTGGTGTTCTTAGGCAAAACCCCACACAAGACACAGCATAAAGTGAAACGTTATTTACTTAGGCTGGGATGACAAGTGAAACGGTATTTACTTTGCTCCACGTTGAGCGTACAAATGAAACGGTAATTAGTGCCCCATGTTGGTAGCGAAATGAAACGTTTTTGCTAGCCCACACTGTTGGGTGAGAAATGTAACTGTTTACCTTTGCCTAAGCTATGTTGTTTTAATGGGCGCCAAGACCTCAATGCAATGTTGAAATCTAAATTTGTATTTAACAACGTCTAGCTCTGGCAGAACACATTCAAGACTCTATTCACTCAGATCGTGGTATGATTTGATCATTAACCCAACAAACAATTGTATCAGGAGAAGGAATTGGTCTATATCTAATGCTACCTACTGAAAGCAAAGATTGCATTGTAAAAGAAATGAATTTATTATATAAAACAAGTATAGCAAAATTAATAATAATAATAACTATAAAATTTAAATTGGAGCGTTGTGATTTTAATATTACCGATAGAAAATTACGTGAAAACGGAGTCTGATAAATTGATTTTACTCTTATTTCCAAGCTATGAAGTTACTGAATTATGAAATATAAAACAAAGAAAAATGAGAGATTGCGTATTTCTGCGTCATTAGCGCTTACCCCTGGAAATTGCCAAAGCATTTCCCTCGTTCTTGATGATGCTGTGTGCTTCCCACAGTCTCCTGGACGTCGTCATCTCCGTCGAAATTTGATGATATTCTGGTAGATTAGATAATTCTATGGTCCGTACATCGGACCCAAACTCTCGTAAAACCGCACTGGTTACGTTTTACAAAAGTTCGTCGCTAACTCCACTGAGCATCGGAGCGACACGCACTTGCGACCGTACACTGCAAGTTCTACACAGATTGTCCTAACTCCACTGAACATCGGAGCGTCCCCCGCGTATAACCATCCTCCGCAAGTATTTCACAGATTGTCCTAACTCCACTGAACATCGGAGCGACTCGCACGCGCATCCATACTCCTCAAGTATTTCACAGATAGTCCGCGTCTCACGGCGCGTCGAACGGTATATCACACGTTGGCTCCCCACCATGGTACCGTCTTCCAGCTTACGTTGTCTCCGCTGATTGGCTGAGCACGCCGCCACTTCCCCTCCTCCGGTTCATTACACTCCGCGGGCGAGAGGGAGAAGTCGTATTCCGTTTCAACAATTCGTCTCTTCTTGACGATGCGACCCAAGATTGCGTAATACTTCTCGACAGGAATCAGCTTGCATTTGAATTCCCTGTGAGTCACGTCTCTCTCAAATACCCTAACTGACAAAACTCCGTAAAATTCCGTAATTAATTTTCTATAATATCGTCGTTCGTAATAATTTGCTTGATAGCGTTTTCTAAGACATAGAAAACCTATCTGTATGCTTATAATTTTTATAAAATGCTCCGAAAATATCTAAATAATAATTATAATAAATTAATAATAATAATAAATTAACATGAAAAATTATCTTGGCTGAACAATTTGCCGCGTAAATAAATATAGAATGGCTTCCTACTGACTTATGCCAGTTGCATAAAACCCCTCGAAAAACACGTTACATATTCGCCTCGGATCATCGGATGATTTACCGTGACGACGGTCCATTATCCGATTATCCCAGACACGTTAATAAACCCCATCCAAAATACATATTACATAAATGAAATCACCCTAAATTACAGATATATACACTCATATTTTTTCTTCACGCACTTTGCGTCAAAGTTTGTTGTCACTATGGATTGCACTTTGCAACCAGTCCAATGTTTTACATATGGAATAGTGTTCCACGGATATTTCCGCCTCTCAAATTTCTCTATGTTGGAGAAATAGACATAATTAATGTGTGAGCACTATGTATTTATGATGTCATATCACACGCATTGAAGGTGTTCTGATATATTTATATCACCATAGAACTTCCTAATTTCACTGGAGGTCCCCTCCTTATGGTGACATTTAATTCCACTTATCACTGAGCACACGATCACACTATTGTGGCAGCGCCTCGTGACCATAATACTTAATCTCTCTTTAAAGTAGATTAAATTAATATTGACTTCTGAAAAAAAATACAATAAATGCGCATTACATATAACACCAAATATTTCTGTGCCGTAATCGCCCTGTCTTGTTAAGTTCCCGTAGACCATATTCTACTTCATACTAGTTCTCAACACAGACCATTTCTCCTCACACAAATAATACCATTATACAAATTATCTTAAATTACACACTTACAAATCTTACATGGCGAGGCCGTAAACAGAAATCACGTGTGCTGATATGTATTAGTTTCATGAAGGACTGTCTCGCATTCTGATGGCCCATCTTTTATCTCGTGGACGCCTTAAGCTAACAAGCCCTATACAAGCGCTCCCCCATCTCTTGGAGATAAATGGGAACCCATCAGCGCTGCCAAAATGGCCTTGGTGCATCGAGACAATTTAGTGCTCAACAGCATCCGACAATCCCGTCATATTTCCCTGTACCTTAAAAACTCTCATTTACTTACATACTACCCCCCTGTGTGACTTCTGATACGCCTGCCTGGAAGACCATCTCCTCCCACGCACCAAATACCACACTTACTCATTTGATAGGCTGGCTCTCCAGCTAAACATCCTTACTTTATGACTCATATTTCCGGAGACTATGTATATTATACGTCCCGTATAATCTGTTTCCCTCACTATTCTCCAGCACATATGCTGTTTTTCCAATACGTTTGGAAACTATAAATGTTTCTGCGTCACCTGCTTCCAACCTTGCAAGTGGCTCCCTTAAAGGAACGTCCTCACGTTGCTCTACATACCATATTTCTCAGTGTCTGTAACGATGCCCTGTTGCTACTGTCCACACATGCACATATTAAAATACCGTCCTCTGCTTTAACCACAGGATAATCCCTACATAAATTAGTGTCCCTCGATAGCATGTCTGCAAGAATGTTATCTTTACCTTTAATATATTTTACTGTGAATTCGTATTCCTGCAGAGCAAGAATCCACCTACTAACTCTGTTAGAACTGAGTTTACAAGTTCTCATATACAGTAATGCATGGTGATCTGTGTGGATCTCAAATTTCCCCCCTACTAAATACATTCTAAATTTCCCTAAACTGAAAACAATACCTAAAAGCTCTAACTCAGTAATCGTGTATCTTTTCTCTGCTGCAGTCAGTCCTCGCGAGGCTAAAGATACAATGCACAGATTACCCTCATCATCTCTCTGACATAATACTCCAGCAATGCCTATATGTGAAGCATTTGTCATAACCACATATTCCTTATCTTTTAAAGGATATTTCAGCACTACAGCTTTCTCAAAACCTTCCTTTAGCGCTCTAAAAGCCTGATCATGCTTGGACTCCCATCTCCACCGAGTCCCACTTTTAAGCAATTCCCTGAATGGTTCTACCAACCCTGAGTATTTAAGAATGAACCTCCTGAAAAAGTTGCAAATTCCCAGGTAAGTTTTTAACTGTTTAACATTCTGTGGCACCTCTGCGTTAAGTATCTTATTAACCCTACTTTCTTCTGGTGTTACACCTCTACTCGACACTCTATGACCTAAAAATGTCACTTCTGACTGACAGAATGACGACTTAGACAGCTTCAAAGTGAACCCTGCCTGATCTAACTTCTGAAAAACTATATCTAAATGACATAGATGCTCCTCAAAACTGCGTGAACTAATTACCATATCATCTATGTAAATGGTTACAAACTCTCCTGTGTCATCCCCTAATGCGATGTTTAAAGCCCTAATTAAAGCTGCTGAACTACTCTTTAACCCATAAGGTGTTCTACAAAATTGATAAAGGTTATATTTATGACTAAAAGCTGTAAATGGTCTATCTTCGTACATAAGTGGCACTTGCCAAAAACTGGAACTCAAATCTACACAAGTGAAATACTTCTTCCCCTCAAATGTTTGCATTAATTCTTCTATTGACATAGATTTCAGCTGATCTGAACTAATTCTACTGTTAACCAAACGAGCGTCTAAACAAATACGAACAGTGCCGTCGGTCTTGGGTACCGTTATCAAAGAATTAACATATGGACTGTTCGAGTGCTCAATAATCCCATCTTCAAGCATCTGGTTAATTTGTGCCTCAACTGCACTCTGATAAGCGAAAGGTACAGGATATCTATGTCCTGTGAATACTGACCTATCAATAACGTTCAATGAATGTGTATAGCAATTGGCCATACCAATGCGATCCTCAAAAACTCTCCTATTACACCATAACACATCATAGAGCCGAACACACTGTTCATCCTCTATATTTCCCTGAAATGCAGCCTCACGTAACGAGTCCTCTAGACTTCCGTTCGTAATCACACTGCCCACAAAACATGGAGAACCCCGCTCTACGGCTGGCGATATCTCATTTAAAGTACAAATCACACCTACAATACTACTCCTCTGAATATGGTCATTGAACGCTACTTCTACTTCAGAATCTCCCCATTTAAATTTCAAACTCCCTACATCATAACATAAGTTACCAGACACTCTACTTAGCCACTCTGAACCCAAGATAACACTGAATACTAAATTTGGAATTACAAGACAAATCTGCTTCTCTACATGATTATTAATTTTAATGTCTACTAAAACTTGCTTAGAAATTACTTTAGACCTCTTCCCAACAGCTGTGATAACAAAAGTGCTTTTAATTGGCATCTCCTCAAAATTTACTCCAATTCCTTTCATTTTATCATAAAATGCACTACTTATGCAACTCTTCATACAACCACTATCAATTAAAACATCTGTGTACGCCTCGGACACGTTAAATTTAACTATGGGGCTCTTACTAACCACTTCCTGAATAATACCTTCATCATTTAGTTCATGTAATAATTCATTTCTTACATTTAGGTCATAGGGTTCCTGTATAATTGTATGGACAGGGCATGCTACAGACTGAGATTCTGACCTTACTTCGCAGCCTGGTTCGCGTTTAAAGAACCGCTACAGCTGGCCGTAGTACTACTAACTACTGAACTGGTCTGGATGTTCTGGGCTGTGTTGTTATTGTTTGGCTGTATATTACTACCACTAGGCTGTCCTCTTCCTTGACCCCTATTCTGGCTGTAATTATTGTCATTATAATTTCTCCCTTGATTTCCCCTGAAATCATTGTTTCTCCCTTGATTTCCCCTGTAATCATTGTTCCTCCCTTGATTTCCCCTGAAATCATTGTTCCTCCCTTGATACTGACTACCATAGCCATTTCCTCTGTTCTGATTTAGCTGATTATTATTATTTCTATTTTGAGCGTTGGCCCCTTCGCCACCGTTCCCTTGAACTTCCTGATGCCTGGCTTCATTATGTCTATTATTATTATTACCCTGGTTCCGATTGAAATTGTCCTCATAACCCCCTCTCCCTAGTGCATCAAATGTGCTTAACAAATTTTCTACTTGTGATATAGTCTTTACATTCTGGATACAAGCAGCCTCCTTGATCCTATAGGGAAAGTGCCTAAGTAGCAACCTCACCACATCACTTTCCTCCTTCAAGCCATCCAGATATTTACACACTAATACCTGCCCTAAAAAGTATTCGGTCATGGTGGAGCTTCCTTTAGGGTGATATTTACCACACACTACTCCCTCACGATGCTGCGACTGAATAACCTCATTCCAGAACTTTTCACAGAATTTCATTTTAAAATCATTAATATCAGTAAACTTGTCTCTGTAGACAGCAAACCAATTCCTCGTTTCCCCCACAAACACTTGTTCTAAAATTTCAACTACCTGGCACCACTCAATACTACCATTTTCCAACCTTTCCCCGAATTTATTTTCTATAGTGTTCATGAACTCCATTGGGCACCCCTGTCGATTGCTGAACTTACCCAGTTCTACCTCCCTGTGTGTGCTATTCACAAAAACTGGCCTATTCTGACTATTTTCTTGCCTGATCCTAGCTTTTAATTTTAATTCTAATTCTGCGATTTTCTCCTCAGCCTTCCTCTCAATACTGTTTACTGTTAATTTAATGTTTCCTTCTGATTCTTCTACTTTATCATATAGCTTTGCTTGTTTCTCCTCAATCTTGCTAATGCTCTCCCTATTACTCTCTCTTAGATCATTTACTTCTGCAACTATTTGTGAGTGAACTTTCTCAATTCTACCCCCCAGCTGTTCCTTAACCTCTTTAGTAGCTACCTGAATTTTGTCAATTTCTCCCCCCAATTGCTTTTTGACCTGCTGTGTTTCCAGTTGCACTAGTTCTTTTAAATTTTCAGCCTGTGTACTGATTCTAATTTCCAACTCCTCCTGTACTTTTCCTAATTTTCTGTCTACATCTGCAATAATCTCTTTAGCCTTTTCTTCCATCACCCCCCTGATCTCACCTCTAATCAGTTCGAATTTGTCACTCATTTCCCTACTGTTTTGTTCTAATTTAGCATTTAAAGTTTCAGTACTCTCTCTATTTTCCTTACTGTTTTGTTCTAATCTGGCGTTTAAACTATCGCTCAATTCCCTATTACTCTCTTTATTTTCCCTACTGTTTTGTTCTAGTTTAGCGTTATTCTGTTCTAACTTTGCATTTAAAGCTTCTGTACTTTCTTTATTTTCCCTACTATTTTGTTCTAATTTAGCATTTAAGGCATCACTACTAACTTTGTTCTGATACATAAACTCAAGAAGTAAAGTTTTTAATTCTGGTTGGCCGCCTACACTCCCTGTTTCAGTATCGGGATTTACCTCCGCTACCCCGGTACTACCATCACTCGACATACTGCTCGTATCATCACTCTCCCGTTGATGACCACTACGTAACCTCATCTGTCTTTCTTTCTCATCCCCCATAATGATATACACTGATACAGACAAATAACCCCCAAAATACAGGCACAGAAATATATACCCTTCTCCTTCCACAAATGTTATTAGGTTTTCAGCCCCAAGTTGTCGGCGACAAATGAAACGTTATATACTTAGGCTGGGATGACAAGTGAAACGGTATTTACTTTGCTCCACGTTGAGCGTACAAATGAAACGGTAATTAGTGCCCCATGTTGGTAGCGAAATGAAACGTTTTTGCTAGCCCACACTGTTGGGTGAGAAATGTAACTGTTTACCTTTGCCTAAGCTATGTTGTTTTAATGGGCGCCAAGACCTCAATGCAATGTTGAAATCTAAATTTGTATTTAACAACGTCTAGCTCTGGCAGAACACATTCAAGACTCTATTCACTCAGATCGTGGTATGATTTGATCATTAACCCAACAAACAATTGTATCAGGAGAAGGAATTGGTCTATATCTAATGCTACCTACTGAAAGCAAAGATTGCATTGTAAAAGAAATGAATTTATTATATAAAACAAGTATAGCAAAATTAATAATAATAATAACTATAAAATTTAAATTGGAGCGTTGTGATTTTAATATTACCGATAGAAAATTACGTGAAAACGGAGTCTGATAAATTGATTTTACTCTTATTTCCAAGCTATGAAGTTACTGAATTATGAAATATAAAACAAAGAAAAATGAGAGATTGCGTATTTCTGCGTCATTAGCGCTTACCCCTGGAAATTGCCAAAGCATTTCCCTCGTTCTTGATGATGCTGTGTGCTTCCCACAGTCTCCTGGACGTCGTCATCTCCGTCGAAATTTGATGATATTCTGGTAGATTAGATAATTCTATGGTCCGTACATCGGACCCAAACTCTCGTAAAACCGCACTGGTTACGTTTTACAAAAGTTCGTCGCTAACTCCACTGAGCATCGGAGCGACACGCACTTGCGACCGTACACTGCAAGTTCTACACAGATTGTCCTAACTCCACTGAACATCGGAGCGTCCCCCGCGTATAACCATCCTCCGCAAGTATTTCACAGATTGTCCTAACTCCACTGAACATCGGAGCGACTCGCACGCGCATCCATACTCCTCAAGTATTTCACAGATAGTCCGCGTCTCACGGCGCGTCGAACGGTATATCACACGTTGGCTCCCCACCATGGTACCGTCTTCCAGCTTACGTTGTCTCCGCTGATTGGCTGAGCACGCCGCCACTTCCCCTCCTCCGGTTCATTACACTCCGCGGGCGAGAGGGAGAAGTCGTATTCCGTTTCAACAATTCGTCTCTTCTTGACGATGCGACCCAAGATTGCGTAATACTTCTCGACAGGAATCAGCTTGCATTTGAATTCCCTGTGAGTCACGTCTCTCTCAAATACCCTAACTGACAAAACTCCGTAAAATTCCGTAATTAATTTTCTATAATATCGTCGTTCGTAATAATTTGCTTGATAGCGTTTTCTAAGACATAGAAAACCTATCTGTATGCTTATAATTTTTATAAAATGCTCCGAAAATATCTAAATAATAATTATAATAAATTAATAATAATAATAAATTAACATGAAAAATTATCTTGGCTGAACAATTTGCCGCGTAAATAAATATAGAATGGCTTCCTACTGACTTATGCCAGTTGCATAAAACCCCTCGAAAAACACGTTACAAAAGCAAGAAAGATTGCTGAGTTTTAATTCACAGGCCGTGAAAACCAATATACCATCTTTGTAAGAAACAATAATTTGCGACTGCGAGGAGAGTGCTGTTTCTATGGTGCTATGAATGTGTATCATCTGTGGGCAGAGAGTTTCATATTCTTTGGTCTGTTTCTCTTTGCTGCTTGAATACTGGCGAGCCAGCATGGTTGATTGTGACTGCATTCTTTCAACACGTGTTGGATTAAACCACGGCTAAACGTGATTTCCTACAATGCCAATGTAGAAGTGTAAATTTAATAAATTAAAACATATTATAACCTTTCATCGTTACGATGCAATCACAATGCGACTCCACAGATCTGGAGGAATATGGTGTTAAACATTAAATTACACATTTCTAAGAATTACAACTCAGTAATATTAACACTCTTGAATTTCTTGTTATTTATTTCCATAAATTAATTGATTGATCACCAAGAGAGCTAGTGTGTTGAAATCTATTTCAATAAATTAAATAAAATATAAACTCAGCACCCAGCTGTTTATCATGTGTGCATCCATAAGCGGTGTTTCCAAGCGGCTTACAGGTGAAGTGGTGCTGCAAACCAAAAGTTTGGAGAGGGGGCCTTATGAATTGTTTTTCTAAAATCGTTTCTTCTACTCTTGCCTAAGTGTCCATGCTGTATAAGATTACTATACTGTGGTCCCAGATAACCAGAGTGCTGGTTGGTAGTGGAGGAAAATTAGTTGATCGCCTCAAGCTTTGTAAATTTCGGACTTGCGAAATTCCCGCAAGATTTTTTAAAAAATAATGGTAGTTACAGAAAACAATGATTACGGAGACAAGGCATTGCCTTTGGAAGTTGTCGATGACATTTATTCGCTACGTAGGCAATTTTAAACATGGGAAACTGTTATCCCAAATACGTGCAAAAGTTACTGTCTACGCCCAAAATGTAGTTTAAGAAATGTCATTCTTAATTATACAACTTTGACACAGACAACACATAATTGCAAATCAAACACTCCAGACCTTCACTAGAATTGGTAAAAAGAAAAAAAGAAGCTTGTTTCCGCCGTGACGTAAAGAACCTATGTCAATTTTTTGATACAATGCATCGTCTTCCTATGCCTCTGGGATTCCGCAGTCAATACTCTAATCATTGGCATGATACTGATAAGAAGGCTTAGCCTCCGTGCACGGTGAGCGTCAAAAGCAGTCAAACAGGAAATCAAAGTGGAAGATACACTTGGCAGGTAGGCTGAAAGAGGAGCACGGAGAGTTGTAGTGTTGAGGGGCTGCGATGAGGATATCTGTCGTGCTGACAGCAGGAGTGGGGATGGCCCGTGAAAGAGGGGCACGGAGAGGTGTAGTGTTGAGGGACTGCGAGGAGGATATCTGCCGTGCTGACAGCAGGAGTGGGGATGGCCCGTGAAAGAGGGGCACGGAGAGGTGTAGTGTTGAGGGACTGCGAGGAGGATATCTGCCGTGCTGACAGCAGGAGTGGGGATGGCCCGTGAAAGAGGGGCACGGAGAGGTATAGTGTTGAGGGGCTGCGAGGAGGATATCTGCCGTGCTGACAGCAGGAGTGGGGATGGCCCAAGATAGAGGAGCACGGAGAGGTATAGTGTTGAGGGGCTGCGAGGAGGATATCTGCCGTGCTGACAGCAGGAGTGGGGATGGCCCGTGAAAGAGGGGCATGGAGAGGTGTAGTGTTGAGGGGCTGCGAGGAGGATATCTGCCGTGCTGACAGCAGGAGTGGGGATGGCCCGTGAAAGTGGCTCCGGCTCTATTTTCCGTGCTTGCTCAGCATGGCTTAGAGCATATTATAGTAATTACCAGTTTGACGAATCCTTGCCGGCGGAAGATGTATGAAATTCAAGTTATAAGCGGTATGATGCAGTCCGTTATCCTGGAGATATTGGTACAGTCTGAATGTATGTCCATGAATCATTGTGGCATGAGCTTTGTGTTTGGTCAGTTGGACATTTGAAAAAAGTGATATGTGAATAGTTTTAAGGAATTCGTATTCTTAACGGAAGAATAGTGTATTATCACAGTTGAATGAAAGTTATTAGTATAATCAATATAATGTATTTGTACCAGGAGCAGAATAGCACGCAATCTCCTAGCATCGATAATGGAGTATACGTTCCTTCCGTCCTGCCCCACACAAGCATTGACACACCAAAAGACAGAGGTATACATCAGACAGCGCACTTACTTACGCCAAACGTGTAATACCTCAGTCGGTTCCTAGGTTTGTATTAAATAAAACACCAGATATCCTAGTTACAGGTTTTATTGTAGAGATTTTATTATGACAAAATTAAATGGAATTGAAATAACACTGACTTAACAGGCTAAAACAGAAATCAGGCAAACAACTAATATAAGCCTATACAAAGTAAAAAGAAAAACAAGTAAAATGCTTTTAAAAAAGTAAAAAAAAATATCTAATATTTTAGGTGATAGATTGCATTGAACTATGAACAAGTGTCTAATAAACATAAGATCTACTGTGCGTACATTTCTGATATCTTAACACTTGTTCATAGACAGCACAATCTACCAGATAATCATAATTAACACCCTGGCGTCACTAGGAATAACAAGAACAACAGTTTGGTTGTGGATATGAGGAGAGTCATCGGATTGGCGCTCCATCAAACAAGGTCAGTTGAAAAGATTAATTCATGTTAGAAAGAAGTTGCGTATAATACGCATAACTCACAGTACATGCCACGGCTCACTCTGCATAGCATCAATAATAGCCACCATATAACATGTACAACACTCTGTAAACCATTAATAATTACCACCAGAATCTTGGCCAACACACCATGCATAAAACTTTAAAAAAATATCCCAATCTTGGTATCAAGGTTGAGTTTTAGATTACAGTAGTCTATTACAAATGGATGAGAGTTCTTTCTTTTCTGTATAGTGAATACAAAATCTTGACCAATGAAATGTAAACAGGCTGAAATATTACACACTTAATACATTTTTCCACAAGGTTACCCCACAGCTAACAGTTCTTTCCTGCTATGGGAAGCTCAACATTCAAGCCGGTGACAAAATGCTGAATTAATCTGTAGTTGAACTGAGAAATATCCAATAAGACTATATTCTCAAGAAAACAAAGCACCATATCTTGACAAATCACATTAAAACAAAACAACAATATGCTGATGGTAAATGGAACAATCACTGGAATCAGGAATTTCCAGAAGCCCACACATTTTTATCCTGTTTACAGATGCTAGTTGGAATAATTTAATATTTCATTGGTATTATACGACATTCACATCTAGAGGTCATTAAACATGGAGGAGGCATTTCAGCCATTAGGTCATGTATTGTACAAGGAGAACATGTTAGAGAATTAATATGTCTGAGAGAGTCTAACACACAGTATGATTGTGTTGGCACAGGCTAGCTTCACTGACAACCTTTGCCATGTGTCTGTCGGATTATCTAAGCCAGAACAGCCCACCGAAGGCTGATTGGATCCTCAAAGCATCATTGGTGTAGCAACCCCAAACACCAAGGTAGCACTATAATGAGGCATACTCAGCAAGATGCCTCCTTCTGTGGTCTCGGGGTACGTATTGAATATCCCATCCCAAAGGTCCTGGGTTAAATCCCTAGCTCAGCCAAGAAATTGAATTCTTCTCTGAGGGTTGGAACAGGATACACTAAGCCTCGTGAAGAAGTGGGTTTGATTTTCAGCTCAGCCATCGTATAAGTGGGAGCTGCAACACCTGAGAGGTTCTGAGGGATCACGTGCTGTGTTGCCACCCTACTGCAAGTAAACACCTCCTCAGTGGTTCACACTTATCTATATAAGGCTTGTTACTCTCTGCACAAGAAAAGCTTGTAATTTTACGTGAATGTTAATCTTAAATTGAGTAAAGATCGCTTTGAAACCATTTTCCAGTGTTGCCAAATTAAAAATTAATATTATAACTTTCAGTTGGTCAAAACTTCCTGACCCAGTCGGATTCTGGAAGCAGGCTGTGGATTTTCATTTTTTCAGTTGGTCAAAACAGAATAATTGGGAATATGCGAAAATATAACCTGAAATAATTTACATGTGATTAATATATAGGCTATGTTATGGACTACTGAAGAAGGGGAAAACTAAGGGATGACATGATTCACTCGTCGAGTGAGCATCATCAGATCCAAATCTGAAAGCCAAATAGCTCTACTAAACACTACCAACCCCACAGTCACACCCACAGAGTCTCTGTCCTCCAAATACAAAACAAAAACTGTCAGAAAACTTAGTAAGTGTGGTTATTTATTTATTTATTTATTTAGCATATACTAAGCTGAGATGATGGGGAATTGTGAACTAATACCAACAAGTACTCTGCTGTGATGATGGGGAAAAGCTATAACTACAGTAGAATTGTGAACTAATACCAACAAGTACTCTGCTGTGATGATGGGGAAAAGCTATAACTACAGTAGAATTGTGAACTAATACCAACAAGTACTCTGCTGTGATGATGGGGAAAAGCTATAACTACAGTAGAATTGTGAACTAATACCAACAAGTACTCTGCTGTGATGATGGGGAAAAGCTATAACTACAGTAGAATTGTGAACTAATACCAACAAGTACTCTGCTGTGATGGTGGGGAAAAGCTATAACTACAGTAGAATTGTGAACTAATACCAACAAGTACTCTGCTGTGATGATGGGGAAAAGCTATAACTACAGTAGAATTGTGAACTAATACCAACAAGTACTCTGCCATGATGATGGGGAAAAGCTATAACTACAGTGGAATTGTGAACTAATACCAACAAGTACTCTGCTGTGATGATGGAGAAAAGCTATAACTACAGTGGAATTGTGAACTAATACCAACAAGTACTCTGCTGTGATGATGGAGAAAAGCTATAACTACAGTAGAATTGTGAACTAATACCAACAAGTACTCTGCTGTGATGATGGAGAAAAGCTGTAACTACAGTAGAATTGTGAACTAATACCAACAAGTACTCTGCTGTGATGATGGGGAAAAGCTATAACTACAGTAGAATTGTGAACTAATACCAACAAGTACTCTGCTGTGATGATGGGGAAAAGCTATAACTACAACACATGGAATAATGTTCATCAACTGTTAATGTATTGAAAGATCTTCTGTGGATTCTTAAATTGCTTAATTATTATCAAGAGACCACTGCCTTTATGAGAGCTACTCAAATTCAAACAATTCCGAGTAATAGTTGAAATCAAAGAATGGTTGGGGTTAACATTGTTCATGATTGGTCCATATTGAATAAACACAAAAAAGTATTGACTAGACGGAACATAGATAGATAGATATTTTATTCAATTAATTCCAAAGAGCCATAGGCTCGTACAGAGGAATTGTACAGTAATATGTGTGTTTACACACCAAGGAAGAAAATTCTGTAGGTAACACAAATTGATGAATAAGGACATAGGCCTATTATAAGGTTGATACCATATCTAAGATTGTTTAGACCAAGGTCCCTTAAAATGATAAGCACTTAGGATTTTTAATCTTATACATAACTTAACTTATTTGATGTATTAAGATGCATCGAATTTTTCCCACAATACTTCCATAGTTTTCCTCTTAAATACCGACAAAGTTGGTGCACTTTTTACTTCATCAGGAAGTTTATTATATGACTGTGATGCAGAGAACTTGAAACTATTTCTACCATATTTAGAAGAGTGAATGATATATAAGGCTACGTCCTTCGCATGCCTAGTTCCATAAGAATGATTGTCTGAGTTCAAGATGTAGGGAGAGCTATAGAGTATTGTGTTGTGTTTAATCTTGTATATTAGCATAGCTGCTCGGAGTTCTGCACTTATGCTGAGGGGTAGAATTTTACTTTTGATGTACAGATCTTTTACTGGAGTGCAGTAAGGAAGGTTAAATATGTTTCTAATAGCCCTATTCTGAATAGTCATTAAATCATTCAGTGTGGATTTCCTGCAGTGAGCCCAAATAACATTTAAATATTGGAGCTTGCTATGTACAAGTGAATAGTAGATTTGTTTTACAAGGTTTAGGGGAATAAGATACCGAAGTTTCCTTAGGATCCCCACTACAGGTGAGAGTTTCTTAGCAATTCGTTCAACGTGTTCAATCCAGGTCAGGTGTTTGTCGATGATTAGACCTAAATACTTTGCCTGATTAACCTCTTTTATTTCAATATTATTTATATATATTTTGTCATGTGTGATTTCTTTCATGCTTTGTTTTGAAATTACCATGTAATTGGTCTTCTGTAGGTTCATTGTTAATTTATTGGCCTGGAACCATTGTGAGAGAGTATTTATATCTTGTTGCACATTTTGTATGATTTCAATTATGTCTTTCCCAGTGTAGAAGATATTTGTATCATCTGCATACAATTTGATATGCCCTCTCAAATTACATTCCACAATATCATTTATATACATTAAGTATTTCAAATTTTTAAACTATCATTCGTCACTATGCACTAATCATGAACAATGTTAACCAAAATATAGTAAGGCAAGTCAAGCCAATAATCTAAGGTATAAGATCTCAAAGTTAAATTGGCCAGTTTAAATAAGGGCATTGAATTTTTGAAAATATTTAGAGACCAAAGATTAACACCCATTCTCATTAAACCGTAGTAATCATTATAGTTTTTTATAGCGTGTAAAAGCAACAATCATATAATATTTACATCACATTCCATCCACCACATCCATTTTTCATCAATTTTAATGTCGCAATGACTGGCCATTAATTGTAGACTACTAGCTGATGAAGGGGCAGATTTTCAATAATACTCTGCCTCGAAACATGTCCTAGTGAGTAAATATTACACAAAAAAATATTGACTAGACGGAATATAGTGTACCGGTATTTCAAATTTTTAAAATCTAAAAGTGGTTGTCTAGCAGCATTTTGACATCCCACAATTCCAGATACCGCAAGTGTTTTGTAGAGCAATTTGTCTTTTAGATTTGGATCTGATGATGCCCGCTTTATGAGTGAAACATGTCATCCCTTAGTTTTCTCCTTCTTCAATAGTCCATAACAACACATCTTAACCCTAGAACACAAACCCTCGTAATTTTTACGACGTATACTAGCAATCTGCTAGGCTTTTCTCGCCACGTTGCTGTTCTACTGTTCTTCCCACAATACCGCGAGCTTCGTCAGAGTGCGTGCATTGTTAGAGTGAGTCTGTTGATTTCAAATTGAAGACCCTTGCGTCGTAAAATTTACGACGATTTGTGAGTACGTATGCTAAACTTAGCAAGGTAAGTTCTGTAACAAAGTTAAATTACAGCACTATTCTGAATGAAATAAGTATTTAGAACTGCAGAACTTGTCATATACATACCGATTTGTCACAATCTGTCCTGCTCAGAAATGGCGAATGAAGACAACATACTGCAGCGAATGTCACCGCGCATATTGCAAGGAACATAGAGCAAATCTTTGCACTAACTGCTGTAAATGAGACACCAGGGACTTGAAAAACTAGGAGTTAACACTCTGTAAAATAACTTACATGTTTATACGTGCTTCTTATATTATATTTTGTGTGCAATTACATTTTATTCATCATGGAAATAAATAGTCTTACATTTTACAAGGGTTTGTGTTTATGTACTACCTAATTAGGGTTTGTGTACTAGGGTTCATCACATGGAATTTATTTCAGATAATTTCTTCACATTTTCCAATAATTGGAATGATCTTGTGTTGACCAATTGAATATCAACAGTCAATCTGCCATTTTACGAGGAGTCCGAACCACAGGATGTGATGTTTCGCTTTGGAAATCTCACATACATTGACCGGGAATTGCCTTGGAGAGAGGCAAGCAGCTTGACCACTGTACCATGATGTCCCCCACTCTTTGTACAACCCTTGGCCTAATAGGTGGAATTATACATTAATAGACAAGACCTGGACAAATGGCTACTTAGGCAATTGTGTCAAATTCATAATTCTCAAGCTTTAAAAAACAGAAACCAACCAGAAAGTGAAGTGACGTGCCTCTAGCCACAAGACCCAGTCTGAAAAACTGAACATTAAAAACTTCTGCAGTGTGCCTCAACTTCTAATAAAAGAGAGAAATGCCAACTTGTGAAAGAAAATATCACAAACGTTCTTTATATGCAATTATGACCTTCAACGAGGGTTCATCTATTTTCATTTCATAAAGTGTGTCTATTACTTCAGTTTTCCTGGAAATCCTTCTCCAGTACATTGTATTCAGACCAGGATTTTGGTGCTCAAGTACCTTAAACTGACGACTTGGGTCAATGCATGGGCGGCCTGGCAGAGTAAAACGAACCTTTCGAAATATGATAAGGTCCTTAGGATCAATGAAATTGAGAACAGCATCTGGCCATGGCTTTTTCTCTCCAATCAGTAACTTCAACCAAGTTTCGGTACCTTCATCGCAGCATTCTGGAATCAAGGCTCCTGAAATATCTGTCTCACAATCAGAAAATCGGGGATGATATTCTGGTCTAAAGCAATCTATAATATTACTAAATATAAAATCCTTGATTTCCTCTGCTTCTGACTCGGACAAATATTTCTTTGGATAATCCTCGGGTACAATCTTTTCTCCCATTTCTGACTAAAATATACAACTTGTAAGAAGAATGAACTAGGATGATGAATGTCTCGTTTTCACAGTTCCAGACACCTCCTGAAAATATAACAATGAGAAATGATTATTCCAAGAATTGGATGTGTTAACACCATCTTTTAATTTAAAGAAAAAACTAATGACATCCACGTTCCAATTCACATATAGAGGTATCAATACCAACCCAACAATCAAAAATGTTCTTCCTTACCATGTTGTTTACAGCAGCAGTGATGACAAATACACATACATGTTCATTTTAGACTTTTTAGCCTTTCAGCGTCCTGTCTAGTCTGCAAGCATCTGTTAGCCTCCATGATCCCTTTTTAGCAGTTAGCACTGCTTCTACACCTCTCACTTTGAAATCATTAAACAATGAATCTAACCATCACCTTCTAGGTCTACCTCTGCTTCTCTTACCCTCTACATTAACCTCTTAGGTAATCTCTCCTCCCCCATTCTCGTCACATGACCCCACCATCTGTGTCAGCTCATACGAACAGCTCCATCTAGCGAAACTCAGCAATTCTTCTAGGTTTGTGCCGTGTCTTGTGTGGGGTTTCGCCAAGGACACCAAGCTGGCTCATCGGCGGGCTCTTGGTGTCCCCGCCCGGACCCCCACAGGAGTACCGAACTGCGTGATACCTCCCTTTATATAGAGTGCAACTGCACTTCTTGACTGCGAGAACCAAAAGCTCAAGCAGCCTCAACCTCCCTATGAAGGCCTCCAAAAAGATGGTATATTGGCTTTCACGGCCGGTGAATTAAAACTCAGCAATTCTTCTAGGTTTGTGCCGTGTCTTGTGTGGGGTTTCGCCTAGGACACCAAGCTGGCTCATCGGCGGGCTCTTGGTGTCCCCGCCCGGACCCCCACAGGAGTATCGAACTGTGCGATACCTCCCTTTATATAGAGTGCAACTGCATTTCTTGATTGCGAGAACCAAAAGCTCAAGCAGCCTCAACCTCCCTATGAAGGCCTCCAAAAAGATGGTATATTGGCTTTCAAGGCCGGTGAATTAAAACTCAGCAATTCTTCTAGGTTTGTGCCGTGTCTTGTGAGGGGTTTCGCCTAGGACACCAAGCTGGTTCATCGGTGGGCTCTTGGTGTCCCCGCCCGGACCCCCACAGGAGTATCGAACAGCGCGATACCTCCCTTTATATAGAGCGCAACAGCACTTCTTGACTGCGAGAACCAAAAGCTCAAGCAGCCTCAACCTCCCTATGAAGGCCTCCAAAAAGATGGTATATTGGCTTTCACGGCCGGTGAATTAAAACTCAGCAATTCTTCTAGGTTTGTGCCGTGTCTTGTGTGGGGTTTCGCCTAGGACACCAAGCTGGCCCATCGGCGGGCTCTTGGTGTCCCCGCCCGGACCCCCACAGGAGTATCGAACTGCGCGATACCTCCCTTTATATAGAGTGCAATTGCACTTCTTGACTGCGAGAACCAAAATCTCAAGCAGCCTCAACCTCCCTATGAAGGCCTCCAAAAAGATGGTATATTGGCTTTCACGGCCGGTGAATTAAAACTCAGCAATTCTTCTAGGTTTGTGCCGTGTCTTGTGTGGGGTTTCGCCTAGGACACCAAGCTGGCTCATCGGCGGGCTCTTGGTGTCCCCGGCCGGACCCCCACAGGAGTATCGAACTGCGCGATACCTCCCTTTATATAGAGTGCAACTGCACTTCTTGACTGCGAGAACCAAAAGCTCAAGCAGCCTCAACCTCCCTATGGAGGCCTCCAAAAAGATGGTATATTGGCTTTCACGGCCGGTGAATTAAAACTCAGCAATTCTTCTAGGTTTGTGCCGTGTCTTGTGTGGGATTTCGCCTAGGACACCAAGCTGGCTCATCGGCGGGCTCTTGGTGTCCCTGCCCGGACCCCCACAGGAGTATCGAACTGCGCGATACCTCCCTTTATATAGAGTGCAACTGCACTTCTTGACTGCGAGAACCAAAAGCTCAAGCAGACTGAACCCCCTATGAAGGCCTCCAAAAAGATGGTATATTGGCTTTCACGGCCAGTGAATTAAAACTCAGCAATTCTTCTAGGTTTGTGCCGTGTCTTGTGTGGGGTTTCGCCTAGGACACCAAGCTGGCTCATCGGCGGGCTCTTGGTGTCCCCGCCCGGACCCCTACAGGAGTATCGAACTGTGTGATACCTCCCTTTATATAGATTGCAACTGCACTTCTTTACTGCGAGAACCAAAAGCTCAAGCAGCCTGAACCTCCCTATGAAGGCCTCCAAAAAGATGGTATATTGGCTTTCACGGCCAGTGAATTAAAATTCAGCAATTCTTCTAGGTTTGTGCCATGTCTTGTGTGGGGTTTCGCCTAGGACACCAAGCAGGCTCATCGGCGGGCTCTTGGTGTCCCTGCCCGGACCCCCACAGGAGTATCGAACTGCGCGATACCTCCCTTTATATAGAGTGCAACTGCACTTCTTGACTGCGAGAACCAAAAGCTCAAGCAGCCTCAACCTTCCAATGAAGGCCTCCAAAAAGATGGTATATTGGCTTTCACGGCCGGTGAATTAAAACTCAGCAATTCTTCTAGGTTTGTGCCGTGTCTTGTGTGGGATTTCGCCTAGGACACCAAGCTGGCTCATCGGCGGGCTCTTGGTGTCCCTGCCCGGACCCCCACAGGAGTATCGAACTGCGCGATACCTCCCTTTATATAGAGTGCAACTGCACTTCTTGACTGCGAGAACCAAAAGCTCAAGCAGACTGAACCCCCTATGAAGGCCTCCAAAAAGATGGTATATTGCCTTTCACGGCCAGTGAATTAAAACTCAGCAATTCTTCTAGGTTTGTGCCATGTCTTGTGTGGGGTTTCGCCTAGGACACCAAGCTGGCTCATCGGCGGGCTCTTGGTGTCCCCGCCCGGACCCCTACAGGAGTATCGAACTGCGTGATACCTCCCTTTATATAGATTGCAACTGCACTTCTTGACTGCGAGAACCAAAAGCTCAAGCAGCCTGAACCTCCCTATGAAGGCCTCCAAAAAGATGGTATATTGGCTTTCACGGCCAGTGAATTAAAATTCAGCAATTCTTCTAGGTTTGTGCCATGTCTTGTGTGGGGTTTCGCCTAGGACACCAAGCAGGCTCATCGGCGGGCTCTTGGTGTCCCTGCCCGGACCCCCACAGGAGTATCGAACTGCGCGATACCTCCCTTTATATAGAGTGCAACTGCACTTCTTGACTGCGAGAACCAAAAGCTCAAGCAGCCTCAACCTCCCAATGAAGGCCTCCAAAAAGATGGTATATTGGCTTTCACGGCCGGTGAATTAAAACTAAGCAATTCTTCTAGGTTTGTGCCGTGTCTTGTGTGGGGTTTCGCCTAGGACACCAAGCTGGCTCATCGGCGGGCTCTTGGCGAAACCCCACACAAACCTAGAAGAATTGCTGAGTTTTAATTCACCGGCCGTGAAAGCCAATATACCATCTTTTTGGAGGCCTTCATAGGGACGTTGAGGCTGCTTGAGCTTTTGGTTCTCGCAGTCAAGTAGTGCAGTTGCACTCTATATAAAGGGAGGTATCGCGCAGTTCGATACTCCTGTGGGGGTCCGGGCGGGGACACCAAGAGCCCGCCGATGAGCCAGCTTGGTGTCCTAGGCGAAACCCCACACAAGACACGGCACAAACCTAGAAGAATTGCTGAGTTTTAATTCACTGGCCGTGAAAGCCAATATACCATCTTTTTGGAGGCCTTCATAGGGAGGTTGAGGCTGCTTGAGCTTTTGGTTCTCGCAGTCAAGAAGTGCAGTTGCACTCTATATAAAGGGAGGTATCGCGCAGTTCGATACTCCTGTGGGGGTCCGGGCGGGGACACCAAGAGCCCGCCAATGAGCCAGCTTGGTGTCCTAGGCGAAACCCCACACAAGACATGGCACAAACCTAGAAGAATTGCTGAGTTTTAATTCACCGGCCGTGAAAGCCAATATACCATCTCCATCTAGCGAGTTCCTTTCTAACTTAGTCTTCATCTCTTCATTACGAGTACCTTCCTGCCATTGCTCCCATCTATTTGTCTCAGCATCATATCAGTTACCTCTAGCTTATGGACCAGCTCTCACTTCCATACAGCAAGGTATACAGCGAGAGTTTCGTCGCTACACTAATTTCTCTCTTGCAGAATACTGTAGATTGCTACTGAGAACTCAATGTATTGGCTTTTCTACACCTGGACTCTATTTCCTTCCCCACACAACCATCCTGAGGGAATACACAGCTCCAGTACTTTAAATGTTCCAGCTGCTCCAATCTAGTTCCTCCTATCTGGCTTTCTGTTTTCTTGCATTTCTTCCCTACCGACATAACCTTCTTCTTTGAAATGCTGATCATCATACCATATTCCCTACATTTCTCTTCAAGTTTAAACATGTTGGCTGCAATCTTTCGATGGAGTCTGTCTTTACAACCAGGTCATCAGCATAAGTCACACTGCATACCTGGTTTCCGTCTAATTGAATCCCAACCAGCCAGTTTATGCCCATCAGCAAATGGTACTCATTCATTCATTCATTTATTTGCAATGGGGGGTGTGTCCCCCAGTGGCAAATTGGATATACATAACAAATAAATAATTATACATAACAATTCAATAACAATTATACAAGAATTAAACTGGAGTATTTACACAAATAGTCAGCCTTTTCTTAAACACACCTATATGTTTGGGAAAAGGCTCTAAGACTGCGGCAGGTAGAGAGTTCCAGTTATCAATGGCACGGTTTACAAAAGAATATTTACCATAATTTGTTCGCTGTGGTCGGCCCTTAACTTTGAAAGGATGATCGCTCCTACCCATGTAAGTGGGCTTTCCCAATCGTTTGCTAAGCTCACCCCATGCTGGTTGATTTGTATACGTGTTGTACATAGCGCAGAGTCTAGATTTCATCCTCCTAGCCTCCAGTGATTCCCACCCAAGTTTCTTTAACATACGGCTCACACTGCTCCTGGGATTAAAGTCACTGAGCACAAATCTAGCGGCCTTTCTTTGTACCATTTCCAACTCATTGATGAGCCCTACTTGATATGGATCCCAAACCGCCGAGGCATATTCCAGAATAGGTCTTACAAGTGACAAATAGCCTAATTCTTTAGCAGAGGTACTACTTCCTTTTAATACCCTCATTACAAAGTGCAGGGATTTGTAAGCTTTTGAAACTACACATCCTACATGACTAATCCATTTCATATCATTCCTTATGTGAACGCCCAAATATTTGCAAGAATCTTCTTCTACAAGTATTTCCGAGCCAATGTTATATTGAAAATCCTGCCTACGCACTTTCCCTATTTTTAAGAGACTACATTTTCTTGTGTTTATTTTCATTATATTTTCAATCGCCCACTTATAGACCAGGTTCAGGTCCTCTTGAAGCACTGCATTATCTTGCGAGTCATGTATCTTTCGATATATTACACAATCATCCGCAAACAATTGACAGTCACTGCGAATCCCATTTGGTAAGTAATTTATAAACGCCAAAAATAACAAAGTTCCGATTACGCTGCCCTGAGGGATACCCGACGTTACGGTAATTTCATCTGAGAATATGCCTTCGACTTTCACTTTCTGTGAACGACCCGTCAAAAATTCTTGAATCCATAAAATTACTCTTCTATCAATCTTCGTTGAAGCTAATTTATGGAGTAGCATGTCATGCGGCACGACATCAAATGCCTTCGCAAAATCTATAACCACGGCGTCGACTGAAACTCCATGGTCTAACGATTCGCTAATGTCTTGAAAAAGTGATAGCATCTGACTCTCGCATGAGTAACCTTTCCGAAATCCATGTTGCCTATCATTAAACCATGATAATGTTTCCCACTGTTCCCTCAAGTAGTCGCAAATGAGATGCACCATCTGTTTACAAACGATGGAGGTAAGGCTAACCGGCTTGTAGTTGCCCAATTCAAGTCTGCTCCCTCCCTTAAATATTGGGACTACCGTAGCTCTTTTCCAGTCATCTGGGATTTGCGCATTGTTAATGGACACATTAAACATCACCTCCAAGTATCGTGCCACGGCCCTACCTCCTAGTTTAAGTACTTCACTAACAATATTATCAGGACCCTTTTATACATTGAAACGTAGTTTTTGTATTAGCTTTACAATTGCTGACTGGTTTATTTGGAACAGGGGAGCCCCTGATTCGTCGTTAAGGTCCAACACACAGCTATTGGATTTATTGAACACACTACCGCAAAAGACATTTAATTCATTACCAATGGCCTGTTTCTCAGGAATTAATTTACCGTCACCGGACATTATCATCGACAAATTATTTGAATTTCCCTTTCTTCTCCTAACATAACTGTAAAATTTTTCCACCCATCACCTCCCGAACCAAGTAAACCTTGCATATAACTGTCATGAACAGCCCTCTTTTTTAAGACGAGCTCTCTTGATAAGGACTTAAATTTCAACATATACTTGTCACTATCATGTCTTTTATTGTATAATTTCCTAATTTTCCGTTTTAGACTCCTAATTTCCCGTGTGTAATACTCAGGATCTGGGTTTTGTTTCAGCAATTTAAATGGGACAAATTTGTAAACAGCGCTATTTAAAATTTTCAAAAAGTTAGTCCACAGGATATTAATGTGATTTCCTTCCGATGCCCATCCTACAAATAGCTCATTCAAATACCCCTGAAACTTGCCCTGATCTGCCCTGCGATACTGGAATATGATTTTTTTTGCTACATCAGAGTCTAATTTTGTAATGTCACCATATCTAATATTTAATTCAATCCCAGAATGGTCACTAATTCCTGGTACTTTCAGACAGTTAATATACAGCTCTACAGGCCTTACGAGATAAACATCTAAGGTATTATTGTCTCTAGTTGGGAAGTCAACTACTTGGGAAAATCCCCCCTCCCTTAAGAATTTATTTCCAGCGCTCTGAGCTTGACCACAGCTAGTTGACTCACCAGACCAGTCTACTTTGGGGAGGTTTAAATCTCCAGCAATTATTATGCTCTTTTTCATAGCATTACCCGTACAAGTTTTATCATACAGTGTTTCGAGGAGAGAAAAGTTATCTTTCGGTGCTCTATACGCCCCTATCACCTGAAGAGGGAATTTATTTCCTTTATCCGAAATTTGTACACATAACATTTCATGATCCATATCAGCCCACTTTAAGAAACTAGCTATATTTTTGCGCACACAAATAAATAGCCCACCACCTCGCTTCCCCCGATCCCTTCAGTACATTTCGTAGGTCCCTTGAATTATTTCGGTACTATTTATGTCCTCATATAACCAAGATTCAGTTGCAATGACAATGTCCGGAGAATACGTCTCTACAAGATTCCAAAATTCAATTAATTTATTTCCTAAACTCTGACAATTAACCTGCAGTAATCTTAGAGTCTTACCTCCGCAGCAAATATCTCGAAATAGCTCCTTCTGTTCCCATCGGCTGGCAACCTCTGGACCTGCTCCTCCTCACAAAAGCCGGCACGAACCGATGACCCTGTCATGTAGGCTCCCTAGGTTAAAAGCGCCCCGTCGATTTAGATGCAGCCCGTCTCGGGCGAAGTCACGGCCACCAATCCAGCAGTCAGCATCTATGTACACTAATCCCAGTTGTGCACAAACCCAGTCCATGCGGTCATTTACAGTTTTAACTCGCCTTAACGGAACATCTCCCTGCCGAACAATGGCACTCATTATAATTTTTGCATTTCTAAACTTGCTTTTAGCTTTTCTGCCTAGTTCGTAGAGCTCCCCCACGATGTAATCAGCTGTAGCCCTCTTCTTCAAATCGTTCGTCCCAACATGTAGCAACAACACTTTAACTTTGTCACAGCCCTCTACATTTGATTCTTCCACTTGTTGGGCAAGCTGGTCAATTTTCATCCCCGGATAACACCGCACTTTCGCACCTGATTTCCTCGAGATATTCGCACTCCATCGTATCATTGAATCACCCATTATGATAACATCATCTTCAGTTTGCTCCTGCACGCCCTCTTCCACACTGATCCCAGTAGAAAGCCGTTCAGTCACATCCTTCACCGTTTCTTCTGATTCACGAAGCTTTGCTCTAAGTTCCTGTATTATTTGATCCCCTGCTTTGATTTGCACCCTCAAACAGTCCGGCGTATCACATACTTTACAAAACCAATTTCCGACATCACAATCCTCCTTCTTGACCTTAATACAGCCGAAGTGAAACCATTTCTCACATAGTCCACACTCAACACCATTCTTCAATGTTTTACTGCACGTCGAACACTTTAAAGCTGTCACAGGATCATTTGCCTGATTCACATTTGGAGTAACAGGCCCTGGATTCACTTCCACTCCACCAATAACTAGCAATGCAGCTATCACTAGGGCTATGAACCACAAGTTGCTAGGTCCCGTACGCACACACAAACACCGGAAATCCCGACTACCCTTCGCATACCACAGTCCAATCCTCGCCCGATAACACTCCAGAGAACAACCCATTTCAGCACACCTGAGAGCTCGGGAAAAACACGACCTTTCACTTTGACTGCCAACTGATAATACATATATAAAATAAACAGTAGTGGCCTTCCCTCACTCCTGGAACAAACTTGAACTGAGAACTCATCCTACCGTTAACTCACACATAAATTCTTCAACATAAATACTTTTGATTGCCTGTAGCAGTCTTTCCTCGATACCATAATCCTTTAAGATGCTAAGCATTCTCTCCCTGGATACTCTATCGTACGCCTTCTCTGATCTCCAAAACAAAAACACAACTGTCTAATCCTCTCGTTATAACCCCCCCTGGCACAACAACCCGCGAAGGGCCTAGGCCGACCAAGCGACCGCTGCCCAGCCATTTGGCCAGCAGATATTGGGGTGACGCGTGATCAGCGCATCTGGTCCCCTCGGCCGTTAATCTTGGTTTTTGTGATCGGGGCGTTGCCTCACTGTCAGACAGCTACTCAATTGTCCTCACGAGGCTGAGTGCACCCCGTTCCAGCCTTCACGTCAGTTCCTAAAATCCCTGATGGAGCCGGGAATCGTACCCAGGGCCTCCAAGTGCGAGACAAGCACTCCACGGGCCGGGCACAAATATGTATACAATATTTAAATTACAAATGTGTGTAAAATTCCTGTAAGGTGTCATGTTAAAACTTATTGAATTGTTTATCCCAAATTTAGAGTAATTCTTACAAATAGGTTTCAATATAAGTGTGCAACAGGTTGAATACAAGATTTTTTAAAATTTCTCGGGCACTTCTTGGTAGTTTTGCCCTTATATGGTAATAATCCAGGGGCTGAAACTATCATAGGTCCTTTGCTTCCAAAGCCTTCCGGCCGACTGACTACTTTGCTGCACCAAATCATGGAACACTTGTTCAACTCGACTGCTATGGCTTGAAATTGATACAGTAGATACCCCCGGTTACATTTAAACATGTGGCTGGAAACTGGCTATCCTACTCGTAGTTATGTGTGTTTTTGTTCATCATCAGCTTTTGATGCTGCCAACAAGATCATCCTTCGCAGGACTTTGCTCTAATACAGTACCGTACGGTAGGTATTTATTTACTTCAATAGTTCTTTTATATTCGTATTTGTCATGGTTCCGTATTGATTGATCAATTATGCACTAAAAGGGGGATAGGTTCCGCCTGATCAATACAACGTAATTCACATTTAAAGGGTTGTATTAACAACCTTGTGGTACATGTTTCGGGTCCTTATTATGGCCCCTTCATCAGCCTCAAAACAAAAATAGATATCAGTATCAAATAGGATTCAATAAAGGTAAAATCTAACATGAAATGTATGAATGACATGAATGAAAATGAAACATATTAAACAATTATGGGTGATGTGGTGAAACATATGAAAAAACATATCATAGATGGGGACATAAAACTATTATGTTCAAGACAAAGATTAAAAACACATTAAAATAGAAAGTTACAACTACAAGCACTTCTAGTGCATGTCGAATAATGTCTTGCAAAGTTCGTATTGGAATCCTATATTGTAACACATTGATTGATCCAATTCTGCTTCCGTGTCATAGAGTCCATTATTATTAAATGGTTGAAACTTGTAGAGAAAGCCTTATGGTATTTGTAATCTAGTCTAATAG
>OX336397.1:41274230-41446690 GCA_946902985.2 Meconema thalassinum
ATGGGACCACCGGCTTTACTTCCCCGCCGAAAGAAGGCATATTGAAGAATTTTTAACGCTCTTAAAATCCGACGACTTCTGCCGGGTTTGAACCCGCTATCGTGGGCACAGCAGTTCAGCATGCTACCAACTACGTCACCGAAGCCGCTATTACACGAATGCAGTTTCAAATTGTGTTTTAGAGATGTATACCATAACGTTGAAGTTCCTTTCGTGGCTTACGCCGACTTTGAATGCCTCTTGAAACCTGTTCAATCTTGTCCGCCTAGGGACGAAGCGAGGTGCAATATCTATCAGGAACATGAATCCACGAGCTTTAGTGTATATTTTAAAAGCAGATTCCTCAATCGATGCCACACAATTCGGTTTACCTAGAGAGCCGAAACTATACAGTGGACCTAATGAAGTCGAGGAGTTAATTAATTATTTAACAAGCTTGGCTCGCACATTAAGTTTTGTGCATGAAGAAAAACTGTCTTTGAACGTGACAGAGGAGCAAGAACGCGAATTCCTAGCGGCTAAGGCTTGTTGCACATGTGGAAAAGAATTTTATCATGACAATAATTACCGAGTGAGAGACCACACCGTGGCTGTGCACATAACAAGTGAGAGACCACTGTCATATCACCGGAGAACACCGTGCACATGACAATAATTACCGAGTGAGAGACCACTGTCATATCACCGGAGAACACCGTGCACATGACAATAATTACCGAGTGAGAGACCACTGTCATATCACCGGGGAACACCGTGGCTGTGCTCATAACAATTGCAATTTGTAATGTAAAACAGTCACATTCTTGTCCTTGTTCATACATAATCTCCATAATTATGATATGCATTTTACTGTAAGGGAACTACGTTCAATGCCGGGGAGAGTGACAGCTATTCAGAACACTAGTGAAAATACATTTTCGTCATGAAATATATTCAAGATGAATCTGTACGTATTAAATTTATAGACTCATGTTTTTCGTGGGTCCGCAGAACGGCCTCCAAAACGCCTCCAGATACAAATCGGAGATGACATTCTCGATGATATTTAGCCTGCGGACCCCGAAAAACACGACGCCTTTGAAAAGCTCTGTACATTCTTGGAGACCAATGAAGATTGCCAGTTCGCGCTTGGTGATCTTCATGACTACCTTGAGAAAGTATGTAAAGAAATTGAATGTGGCCCATACGTGCAAAAGTATTTCAAAGAAAAACTACTTAGTCACTATGGACAATGAATCTTTATCACCGAGCTGCCAGGTCGAAACTGCGTTAAAATATGAAAGAAACGGCAAAAACATCTTGCACGACAAATGGTACGAGGAACGTGGGAAGTCCGAGGCCGATGAACATCAGCGAATCGTAGAAAAGGCCGCTCAAATTATAAAAGAAGCTATTCGGACGCGTGCATATAATCTGGAGGAATATCCGTCCGCAGAAGAGCAGTCGTTAGATGCCGACGTTCTGCCGAATACTCTAGCTCTATTTCTTGATCGGATCATCACGACCAAGTTAGAGGGCGCAACCGGCAAATCCACCAAGAAAAAAGCCATTGGGCAGGCAATTATTTCAGCTTGTCGTCCGAAGTCCTTTTTATCTCCTATCTAGTTGGCAGTTGGCGTGTATGTCCACCGACACTACGGGTCGCGGCAGCTTGTAGATTTCTTCATAACATGGGTTTCTCCGTGTCCTACAACGAGGTTCTTTGTTGTGAGAATAACGTAATAGCTTTCACGAGAGTGAAAACGACAAGGCGAAGAACAGCTTGGCGAAGCAGAGCCGAACAAAGAATTTGTTCAATATTCCTTTGATAACACTGAATTTAATGTGCGCACGCAGACCGGACACGGGACGTTTCACAATATGGGTGGTGTTGTGACGTCTACACCAGCCCCTACTTTACCACGTCAACGAAGTATCAGCTGCTGCTGTAACATTTAGTTTATAGATTTCATGTTTCAACATGATTTTATGTGTCTATAAGCCTAGGACTTATTTATAATTTTATACATATTTCTGTCATTGTAATCATTCGAACGAAGAGCTATTAATTTTCTTTTACTTTCCAGGAAGAGGCCCTGCCAGCCATAGACACCGACGTAGGACATTAGTCGACCCTACATGTACAATATTGCACCAAATATTTTTTAAATTTCACAAATGTTAAAACCACAAACCAAATGTTCATTAAAATGCATGTTATCAACTGTATATGTGAGTGTGTTTTTTTTGTCGGTCTTTGTTATTCATTTAGCAAATCTTGCGTCGTTTTATGATTTTTACATGGGCGTCGAGTAACTCAACGTGGCGTTCAACTTATTCTGGCTGTAGCTCGTACATTATTAGACGTACGAACAAACAAGAGACACTTCTGGAAAGCTAAGACATGCTCTTTCGTTCTGTTAAGCTTATTTTCCTTTAACCCCATGTTTTGGTCACTTAAAACCGCGTTGATTGAAAACAAATTTAAATATTTTTTTTTTGCGCGTTTTTTTTATCGACCGGAAGTGACCGAATGTTGCTTTTCTTAGGTTTTTTAGAACCTGCATGTTCTCCTCTTTCATTTGATACCATACTTTGTCAATTTTGGATAAACGATTCGGTTTTTACGGGCGCTCCTGGAATATCCTGGAATTCCAGGTTTCTAGGTCTGGAAAACAAGGAAGCCGGCATCGGAAGCTTGGAGAATTTTAGTATGTTGTTCCCCAGGGTCAAATTGTCAAATTCTCAGAAAATTACCTTTACATGATTTTTTTTAACCTTAAATCCTAAAATGCCTGGGCTATTAACGTTGGATTGAAACGCTCTGTCACACTTGCTTTTACGTTGCTGTACGTGGTGTAAACTCCACCGTTGTCCGGTCCCAAGCCCGGAATGAGAAAGGAGGAGATATAGCTGGGTTGGTAACTAGCTTGTAAGGACAGCTAACGCCGAGTGTTGAGCGGCGGTAAATAACTCAACTCTTAAGTTAGGCCAATGGCTTTAGGCGGAGGAGCGTCCTTAGGATTGGGTGTTAGCCCCCCAGTGGAGGAAATGCCACCGAAATCTAATGTGTTTCGACCCAACTGCAAAGCAGGCGGATGGGGAACGGCTGTGGAGGTGGAGGTGGTCATGCCAGATGACTTGGCCGTAAAGGCGCAACTCAATTATATTTTGAGTCTGCGGCGTTCCTTTGCAGTTCTGGTGCTAGAAACTGCATGTCTCATGCTCTATGTCTCGCAGTGAATGGCTCTAGGACCATACTGTGTGGTTCTCTCCCTGTCAAGTTGCTATCCACCTTAAACAAACTCATGCGTTTGGCATTCTCTCCTGCTATTTCTCAACAAGCCCAACGTCGATGGGGTATGTATGACGGAAGCAGCATTGGGTAAACTGGCGGCAGATGTGTGATGGTCGCCTTCCTGAGACCTGTGACTACTCAGGGATCCGGTCCTGCATCTGTGACTAGGGAGGCCTATTTAGGATCACCGCTGCCAACCCTGAAGGGGGAAGGCCCTAGAGAATGTGGCCTAAACATAGGTAGTCACTTCCAAATCCTGCCTTGGTAACCGCACTCAGAGGGTTACCCCAACTTGCGGTCGAAATCATGAAAGAAAGATATCTACGTTCATCACTATTGGTGCATGAAACGTCAGACCATAATTAGACAACAATAACAGCTCTCATCAGCCATGAGCTGAACAGACTTAACTTTGATGTCATTGCTGTCAGTCAAATCAGATTCGCGGGAGAAGGAAATATCATTGAGGCTTCATAAGGCTACACCATCATCTGGAAAGGAAACGAGGAAAATGAACGTCGCGTCCATGGTGTGGGTTTTTCAGGAAATACAAAATTGGTGAATGATCATCGACTCGTTCCCACTGCAGTAAATGAAAGACTCATGAATCTCCGCATACCTCTTGAAGGAGGCAGGTTCATTACTCTCATCTCTTCATATGCCCCCAATCTTTCAGATGACGAAGTTTCTAAGAACCACTTCTACCACCAACTGAACACCGTCCTCACTAAGGTGCCTGCTACAGACAAGCTTGCACTACTAGGAGATTTCAACGCCAGAGTGGGGAGGGACAACCTCTTATGGAGAAAAGTCATGGATAAACATGGCATTGGGAACTGCAATGCTAATGGTCTGTAAATTCTTGGCCTATATGCGGAGCACGAGCTCTTTATCACCAATACCCAGTTCCTACTGCCAAATCGCTTCAAATCGCACATGGATGCACCCACGCTCTAAACACTGGCATATGATTGATTATGTCATTACCCGACAGTGCGACAAGAGTGATGTCCTGGTCACGAAAACAGCCCGGAATAGTGATGACTGCTGGACAGACCATAAACTGCTAATTAGTCGATTCAGGATTTCTATCCATAAAAAGCCACGTATCCATTTCATGAATCAAACGAGGAAGATGTTCAACACCTCTAAGCTTCAACTTGATAGCGTTGCCACAGGATACCAAAACTCTGTTCTAGAACAACTAACTCACAATTCAATCACCTCAAAGGATGTACAATGTGAATGGGCCACACTTCAAAATATCATTACAGAGTCTGCACAGAAAGTCATTGGCTATGAGGAAAGGAAGAGACAAGACTGGTTTGAAAATAACAATGAAGAGACCTTGAACCTCATCATAGATAAACGGGATGCCTATCTGCTTCTCAAGATCCATCTTCCAGAAAGAAGAAATTACGGTTTCAAGAACTAAAACGGAAGTGTCAGTCTGCAATCAGGGAGTCCACGCCGAACGGCCTGCTTAGGATGAGACGGTGGCGCAACATAGCGGCGAGAAAAAGGAGTAATAATCTCAAACAGGAACTTCATTGGCGGCAAGGCTGCAGCCTTTCATTCTGGGTCGTTGGCCCGATTGCGTGGAAATGTAGGAAAATTATAAAATGTTTTTCTAGGCAATGATGACACCATCACGTGATTATGAAAGCCGGACGTCCTTGGAATGGAAAATATCTTACAGCTGTAAATGCATTACTCCACACATTTTTTGAGAATTCATAGGCAATGCTTAAACCATCACATAGTTATGAAATATCTGTAATAGTTTTCTTGCACTCGTCCGCTTCGAATAGGCTGGCCTACCCTTTATAAATTTTTTCACCCTGGAGTAAAGAGCCCCAGACTGCCCTTTGCTATAGGCCCCGCGCTGGATTACTCCTGTACTGTATCTAGCTCTTTCCGTTTCGTGATGTCGAGATGCCAAAAAAGAAGAAGAAAGGTCTGTTTAACCTAAGACGTATGATAACCTTTATTATTAAATTGTATGTCAAAATGTGAGGCTCATTCTAATACGTGCATGCCTTTTTCATTAAATACGGCTGTACAGGGTGGCGCCTTATCGATGTATTTAGCGGGTATCACAGAAACGAATTAAGATAGAGCAAAACAGTTTTCGCAATTCCATACCACTTTTTTGTGAAACAAACCGATGGTGCAATTGAAATCATCGCGGCCCTCTTGGTTTTCGAACTACAGGGTGATTGTGAAAAGTCTGCATTTTGGGACCCCCATGTATTTCGAGCATTTTTTAACTTATTGAAAAGGTGAAAACGGGTAATTATAGATAATTTTCCGTAGAATTCAATTAGACGAAAAGTTGAATTTTAACAAATTATTATATACATTTGGGCCCCAATTTTTTTTTAACCAAAATCATTTAATAACATCAAAGCGGTGAGAAATATCAAAATATGATAAGGGGTAGAATAGTTGCTAATTACTAAGATCTTACAACTGTAGATTTAACTTTTTCTATAGGACCGACGGTTTCCGCGATATAACGATTCGAAAAAAAGGATGATATTCAGGGCCCCAAAAATAGAAAACGTTGAGATATCAAAACCACATTCGGGGTAAAAAGTTGCAAATCACTGAGATCTTACACCTCTAGATTTAACGTTTTACGGTAGGATCGCCGGTTTCCGAGATATAACGATTCGAGGAAAATGATGACATTCAGGGCCCCAAAAACAAAAATGGTGAGAGATATCAAAAAATTATAAGGGTTAAAAAAGTTGCTAATCACTGAGGTCTTAAACCTGTAGGTTTAACTACGTTCGATACGACCAACCGTTTCCCAGTTATAACGATAAGAAGAAAAGAGATATATCGATTCAAAAAATGGATGAAAATCAGGGCCTCAAAGAAAGTTCCGGCCCTGCACCCATTTTAACGGCCAACAATCGGGTTCCTCACAGGCCCTAAGTCTTTCACCGTACCAAATGTCAGCTCGATATCATGAAAATTGCGACCTGTACTTTGCTAAACGCAAAAACGTCGAGAAAATAGGATGAAATTCAGGGCCCCAAAAATAGAAAATGGTGAGAGATATCAAAAAACCATTCGGGGTAAAAAGTTGCAAATCACTCAGATCTTACACCTGTAGATTTTTTTTCGATAGGACCGACGGTTTCCGAGATATAACGATTCGAAAAAAGGGATGAAATTGATGGGTCGTAAAAAAGAAAATGGTGAAAGATATCAAAAAATCATCAGGGTTAAAAAGTTGCTAATCACTGAGATCTTAGAACTGTAGGTGTAACTTTGTTCGATACGACCAACCGTTTCCCAGAAATAACGATTCGAAAAAAAAAGAATTAAATTCAGGGCCCCAGAAAATGAAAACGCTGAGAGATATCAAACAATCATAAGGGGTACGAAAATTGCTAATCACTACGATCTTACTCCTGTATGTTTAACTTTTTTCGATACGAACGACCGTCAACAATAGGGTTTCTCATTGGCCCTAACTCTTTAACCGTACCAAATTTCAGCTCGATATCTTGAAAATTACGACCTGTACTTTGCTAAACGCAAAATCGTCACACACATACGTACATACATACATACTGTGCCTTTTTTCCAATAGCCCATATTTTGGGTCCAAGGCACGTGTTTAAATCGCAGGAAGATTTGACTCCCGCGCGGACTTCCTTCGAGAATCCAATAGATGGTTACTGCAGGTCTGGTGATGCATCCTACGTCATACTGGGATTACATTTTCGATTAACTAGTTTCCGATGGTTTTCGAACTTGGGAGTTATACCATATTTCTGGCACAAGAAATAGAAGAAGAATGCACTATATCGCATGGAAATCGGTCCACTGGAAGCTGATATATCGGCGAGTATTTGTTTGATATTTTCTTTCGCTGTGACGTCAATAGATCTTTCTGGAAGCGCAGAGCGAGTATAAATTGAGGCCCAGACGCTGTAAGATTTCACTTCACACTCGGGCTAGGTTACAATCACTTCACGTTATACGCTACGCTAAATTGCATGGTCACTCTACGCAACGTTACTATCTTCGTTAATATAGTGAAACATACAAACTGTTATAATCGCCGGACCAAAGTTATGGTCATATTTAAAAGTGATAGTTTATTTTCACGAAGTGTGGACTTTGAATATTTTGAAGCAACTTCAGGTAATAAGCTTCAACTGCAGTTGACACTTAGTCAGGTTTTCACTGCATTGGACATATGGTAGACTTTGTCTACAAATTCTTCATTTTTATGGAACAATTTGTGTTTCCAAATATCAGTGATGAGATATTTAATCTCGGTAGTTTGAAGTATCAGCCCAGACTACATTACAATGTTAGTAAGATACCAGTCTTGCAATGGTCAGATCATTTAGGCTACGGGGGACCAGTTATGTCTAACGCTATCTGAAAGGTGCATAACCTTACCTATAGGAACATTTATAATAGAAACTTCGGAATCTGAACCATCTGCGTATAAGATTGTAAGAGTATCGAAACCAGATTGTATGAGTCGCAGCTGCATCGCAACTACCACTGACTTAATATCATGGATCCCTTGGATCACATTACCCTTCAACGTATAGCACCAGCTATCAGAACTTTGAATATGAACAGTCTAGTTCGACGAGTGTATTTCACGCCAGCTACAGAAATGACAGTCATGAGCTGTTAAACTAACTGCGGGTAGTAATGGAGGCCGATACAAGGATTTACTGACGAGTCGAATAGGACTGACGAATGGAGACATTCTGGGAAAAGGAAATATAACGGAGCCGACCAGAAGATCAACGTCTACTAGAACTTCTTCAATGTAAGTTACAATTGGAATATTTCTTATAGTTATGGTATTTGGAACATTTCATTTACAAGAAATATCAACACACAACTATTTTCGATTTGCGGAGGCACTTCGAGCAATCTAGGATATTGTTAGAATGTTTTCAGTGTTCAGAAACACTAATTTCGCAATATGAGTCGATGGACAGCATCATGAGCACTTTATTTAATTCTTCTATTTTTGATCACGGTCATCAGCCGATGACGCTTCAGATTTCAAGTATTTATTTCGAAGAATGGATATTTTTTTATCCGAGGATACGAGTTTGAATGTTTTCAAGTAGTTTTGTCCATAACTCCAGTTTGGAAAATGACAGAAATAATTATAAATAATAATAATAATAATTTTTCATGAGAAAAAAAATATTTATTTTTTGGATTGATTGATAATAATAATATCTTGCACACAATGAGAATAAAGTTTTCTAACAGTTGGGACGTTAATTCCGGAAGTTTGGCACAGCCTAACTTACAATGGATTTTGTTTATCCAATGGTTAGTGATTTTATGCACGCCCACATGATACACTAAGAGAGCATGATTTTTCAATCATTTTACGATTGCATTTAAGGGATGGATATATTTTGAGACGCGGAAGGCCATCAGAGGATTACAGAAACCTGTGTAAAATAGGAATAATTTGAGATTATATAAAAATGGTTAGATGGTGACGTCACATTTTGACGCTTTGTGAACAGGATCAGGACCGTGGAGAGCGACGACGGACCCTGGGGATGGAATTTCCCGGGCCCCCCTCTATAACCAAACTCTCTAAAATGTATTTATAATCCTCGTAAATTTGCACAAACTGATTTTTCTTAATTTCTTTTTGCACAAAATGTTCATCATGCAATCAATCACAAGAACAAAAACATCCAGAAAGCAATAATAATAATAATAATAATAATAATTGTAGCATGCTGAACTGCAATGCCCGAGATCGCGAGTTTAAGTCCAGTCGAAGTTGTCGAATTTTTAAGAGCGTTAAAATCTTTCAGTATGCCTTTATTCGGAGGGGAAGTAAAGCCGGCGGGTCCATGTCTTAGATTTTGGCATGTAAAAGAACCTACCACTACAATTGGTAGCGTGTAGCCAAAATTTGTATGTTATTTGGTTGGAAACGCTCTATCACGTTTGCCGCTGGGTGTCAGTGACAGTGGCGTCTGGTGGCCAAAGTTGGAACTACCTGAAATTGAACTTGTTGAGGAGCCTGCGGGCGTTCAATTGAAATGTTCTGATATGACCATTGACTGCAATAAATACTGTATAAATAATATTTCAATTATATATTTATTATCATAAGCAGATAGTGAATTACTATCAATATAAATCAGTTAATGCTGGTATGTAAAATTTACAACAGTGAAACTGGAGGAATGCATTCAAAATGATTTGCAAATTCAATGTTTATACCTGACAACTGCGTACCAATGCATTAATTTCAGTTAACAGAAATAAGTATAACGAGTAAAACCATCGAAAACTAGGTAATATTTTTCATTAAATTCACTATAGGCTACTGTTTAGTTTTGGCGTTTGCCAGATTTCCTCCTCAATTCTATCCCAAATTAATTAAAAATATATGATTAACTTCAGATATAGATTGTCGGACAGAGTTCTACGCGCACAGTAAATACACACATCAAAAAAAGTTTTGCATCACCTCGGTTCCAAGAGTTCCGGAACCTTTAAATACAAAGGGAATAGAGATCAACACAAACAACATTTCAGCTCGTTTTATTGCTCATGAGACCCACACATTGCATGTTGTACCATCATACAGCTAGACTTTCAGCATTTGTGGTCCAGATTGCAGTACACACCACTACCTCTAATACCCAGTAGCACGTCCTCTTGCATTGATGCATGCCTGTATTCGTCGTGGCATACTATCCACAAGTTCATCAAGACACTGTTGGTCCAAATTGTCCCACTCCTCAACGACAATTCGGCGTAAATCTCTCAGAGTGGTTGGTGGGTCAAGACGTCCATAAACAGCCCTTTTCAACATATCCCAGGCATGTTCGATAGGGTTCATGTCTGGCGAACATGCTGGCCACTGTAGTCGAGCGATGTCGTTATCTTGAAGGAACGCATTCACAAGATGTGCACGATGAGGTCGAGAATTGTCGTCCATGAAGACAAATGCCTCTCCAATATTCTGCCGATATGGGTGCACTATGGGTCGGAGGATGTCATTCAGGTATCGTAAAGCCGTTTCGGAGCCTTCCATGACCACCAGTGGCGTACGTCGGCCCCACATAATGCCATCCCAAAACATCAGGGAACCACCACCTTGCTGCACTCGCTGGACAGTGTGTCTAAGACGTTCAGCCTGACCAGGGTGCCTCCAAACAAGTCTCCGACGATTGTCTGGTTGAAAGCATATGCGACACTCATCGGTGAAGAGAACGTGATGCCAATTCTGTGGGGTCCATTCAGCATGTTGTTGGGCCCATCTGTACCGCGCTGCATGGTGTCGGGGTTGCAAAGCTGGACCTCGCCATGGACGTCGGGAGTGAAGTTGCGCATCATGCAGCCTATTGCGCACAGTTTGAGTTGAAACACGACGTCCTGTGGCTGAACGAAACGCATTATTCAACATGGTGGCATTGCTGTCAGGGTTCCTCCGAGCGGCAATCCGTAAGTAGCGGTCATCCACTACAGTAGTAGCCCTTGGGCGGCCTGAGCGAGGCCTGTCATCGACAGTTCCTGTATCTCTGTACCTCCTCCATGTCCGAACAACATCGCTTTGGTTCACTCTGAGACGCCTGGAAACTTCCCTTGTTGAGAGCCCTTCTTGACACAAAGTAACAATGCGGACGCGATCGAACTGCGGTATTGACCTTCTAGGCATGGTAGAACTACAGACAACATGAGCAGCGTACCTTCGTCCTGGTGGAATGACTGGAACTGATCGGCTGTCGTACCCCCTCCGTCTAATAGGCCCTGCTCATGCATGGTTGTTTACATCTTTGAGCAGTTTTAGTGACATCTATGAACAGTCAAAGGGACTGTATCTTTGATACAATATACACAGTCAACGTCTATATGCCGGAGATCTGGGAACCGAGGTGATGCAAAACTTTTTTTGATGTGTGTAGAAGGGACTGATGACCACGACGTACTAAGACCCAAAAATTATTCAACAGGAAGTTCAGTTCACTAAACTGCAAGTTAAAAGAGTTGGAAAGGGTTTACTGTACACTGTGCAGCACTACGGTCTCTGTGACATATGACGTAATCTCTTTTCATAATGAAAACATGATTTTTACACAAAGTCAAGACGTATTTTAAAATACGTTTTACATATAGGGTTTTTATGTTGACATTCTTAATACTTGCTGCCCTTGAAGAGTCGCGCCCTCGGGTCTAAGCCTAAACACTGATACGTGTTTGGGTTGAACGGCGATCACACAGCATTGTACATTAAACATTAACCACAGGTATACTCATACGTAAGTCAAGTTACGTATTATGTGATATCAGCAGATAGCAGCTGATCAGCGATTGTTTTCACACAAGAAGAAAATGTGAATTTGAACTATATTTTGTAATTTGAAGTCAGTGGACTTCTTATAATTTCATATTGCTTTGCAGTAACCAAAACTAGAGCCAGGTTCTCCTAAAAATCGCCAATCCTATCTATGACTGGTGACCATCGGGGGTGGATTTAACCCAAGATTATGCGGGAGTGGACACACCGGGTATCTGGTGGTATGGAATATCACCAAGCTCAGAGTGGGGTCCGGGGGTCCTCCTACGGAAAATGTTGCAAAAATTAAGTCCAAATTATTGAGTTATTGGACATTTGGGTGATTATTTTCGTGATATTTTGGAGTAAAAATTTGGTGACCATTGACATTTAGTGGCTATAGAAAAGAATCTCCGAAATTGAAGTAAAAGCTCTCGCACCTTCAAGTAAGACTCCTTGGTGTAGCTCACCAATGACCATGATGGGAGTCTACATCAAGTCTGCAGATCAGAGGTTCGAATCCCGGTGCTGACAGCGGCTATCCTGAGTTTGGCATTTCTCACTCCCACCAGACAAATGCCGGGATACTACCTTATTTCAAGTCCGGGGACACCTACTCTACTCTTAACCCTAATAATTACAGTAAGAGTCACGACGGGAAACGCATTCCGACTTTTCCCAGTCGGCAACTAACAATACGGCATGCGATTGATCGTGTCACAGAGGCCATAGCACAGCTCAGTGTATACTCTGCTCTTCGTCCAGCAGTGGGTGGCTTTAAGAGGGTCTATGTTTCTACTCACCAAGACAAATAGTTACATCAACAAACAGTTGCAACAATGTTGCCAATACACCTCTCTTATTATACAACAACCACTAGCCTCCCCTCCAGTCTACATGTTTCGCACGTTTCTTGGTTTTCTATTTTGTTCGCTGTTTGAGAATCTTATAATTCACTTCATTAATATTTGTGAAAACTACTGCTTTACAGTCAACTTCATTCAATAATGTGGAGACTTCCAGAAACCAACCGGAAAATTAACGCGTCACCAAATACTGAATTATATCAAGAGTACTAGCTGATACAAACGATTCCCAATCGAGCACCAATGGTGCATTGCCTGGCAGTGATACTAGACCTACTAGCTACCAAGTACACGGGTTAAATGTCGCAAGCCCCTAAATGAATTAACAACTGTAACGACAAAATAGGCTTATTATTAACTGGTGAGTAATAAGACTATGAATGACACCGCAGTCGGGAAGCCGAATCCTACATTACTTCCGCAGCTTCGTCAGGATCCGGAGTCATTTCTATGTCGTAGATAAAGAGAGCAACTCATTCTATGTTTAACGGTACTGAGACGTTAAAGCGTATCATGAAAGGGCTTGATTCGCAAGGGAAAGTATTTCTTCGCTTCTCGAAAAATAAGCGCTTTGCAGATCGATGCTACTCTTTGGAATAAACGGCGTAGAAATGTCCAATAATAATAATAACAGCCACTATAGCAGCTCAAAACAAAATTGTATTTATATTAATATTCGGCAATACTTCATCTTAATTTTCTTTGAATTAAGCAGAGTTCAAACATTTTGTCTTATGAAAATCTCCGCGGTTGCCTACATGAAATATATTAATGTCTCCATCGCTATGCACACCACTGACGTTACTTATTTTTGTTTTAAGGAGTGGAACAGCTAGGCCATCTCCCCCTACCACTGACGTTACGTATTGTTGTTTAAGGGGCGGAACAGCTACGGTAGGTCATCTGTCCTTACCACTGACGTTCCATGAGAGGAGTTGGAAAACATAGTTGAGTGGTTCAGTGCCCTAGCTTAATTGCCATTTTTCTCCTGGCTATTTAAACACTCAGTCAGGAAGAATACTGGAATGTTACCTTAGTTTCAGTCTTTGGATACATCTCCCAGCTCCAGCACCAATAGTAATACAGGATTTCAATAAATCCCTTAATCAGAAATGATTTGCGCACGATCTCAAGGACCTAGGATTCTTGATCGTATTGAATATAATAATAATAATTATATTGTACCTAACTAAACGTACAGATTATTCGAATGTTACCATTGTTTTCTCAATTCAGAACGGTAAACAAGAAGATGAACAATTTCGCAAGCATTTCTTCTATCTACTTTTTACAACAGAATCATCCCACCCTTTCGCAAGATATTTAGCCAGCAATGATAATTTTTCACATAGAGCAAAAGTGAATCACTAGGGGAAGATGACCTCGCTGCTCCGCCCTTTAAATCAACAATAACTATAAAATGAATTTCTGTTGGACGCTACTTTAAAATTTATTTTACTTACCTGCCTGCACGGCATACGATACGTCTAGCTAGATAATATATAAATTTCTAAATATCTAGGCTCGATGTGACGCACCAAATATGAAACTGTTGAGCTAGCTGACCAAACACACCAGGGCAGCCCAGGCTCTCGTGGCCTTGGCGAAATGAGTGAAGGAAAGAGAAAGATATATGAAGAATTGGTGCATAATCCGAATAAGCTAAATTTAGAATAATGAAATGCTCTCCCTGTCATCAGGAATATTCTGAGGACAATACATCACGTAGCTCCATCGCCTAAGTTGACCACTTTGTGACAGGTTTTTTTTATTCCACAAGCGCTTTGTAAAGGAAAATATTGTCCACTTGACAGAATAAGGTTTTCAATCCTTGTGTTTTCAAATATGAAAGATATGTGCTGGCAAGACATGTTAAACCTTATTAGGTTGGTAGTCCCGACTACTCATGTTTTAAGCCGAACATATGATCAGGGATGTGAGATGCTGTAGTGATCGTCTGCTAGGAATGTTTTGGTCGTCTTATTGTCCACGTAAGTAACCAGTTTTACCTTTTGGTGTTTTTGGGCATACGGTTATTTTCTTTGGTGGGTTTATTTCTTTACTTATAAGCCAGATCAGACATAACTGTCTGTGTACTCTTGGCGAACTTCTTGTCGTTGTCGAGACAGTTTCATAACCTATATTATTTATTAATATTTAATTTATATTCCCCCCCCCCCTCTGTCTCGTTATGTAGTATGCTCCATAAGAGCTTGTGCTAAAGCATCTATGATGTTATATTCCTTTTATATTGTGGTCAGGTGTTCGCTTGGTAACCATTATAGTATTGTTTCACCTTAAGTGATTATTGTGAATCTATTTTATTAAAAAACATATGAGAATATATGACTCCATCTTGGGAAATGATATCGAATAGATGCGTTTCGAAAAATCTCCGAGTTTATTAAGGATTTAATTGATATTCTTGGGTGATTAACTTATTACTTTTCGTCCTCCAATACTGTTGGTCTCTGGTCGATTTTGGGTGAATGTTTGATATTTATTTCTTCGTTATGAGAAAGGTTAATTGATTTGATATGGGATACCCTGATGGATGATACTTCGATTTTGTTTGGTTTCCTCGTCTCTATAAATATTTCTTCATATTAGCTGGTAAGTTAACTATGTTAATGTACATTCAATATTGTTAAAATACATATCTTATTTTGTCAAAACTGACTTACTTGTCTTGCCTTCTCAGTTTGGGTGATTTGACGCTGATTTCTCACGTCATATTTTATTTATTTTACCCTGCATGCGGTGCGGCGTCAATTATGATTCAGTTCTCACCTTATTTAGCAGTACGAATAGTGGGGAACTTTGTAGAATCATGTGTTCCTTTAGATTCTCGGGATTATCTTTCTTGGCTACAAAGGATTTTTAATGTTAAGAGCTCTGTCCTTTGAATCGTGGTGTAAAATCTTTGGATTTGTTTCTATGCTGGTGAAACGATGGGTATTCTCATGCGCTTATTCACAAATAGCTGAGTGGTCACTGTCTTTTATTGTATTTTGTGTTCTTTATATCGTGTTGCAATCTGTCCTTCACCTTGACCTACATAGATACCTTTACATCCTTCTTCTTTGGATGTGAATAAATACACACCTGACTTCGAATGTGGGTTTATCTTCGTTAGGTTGCAGTTATGTATGTGCTTACCGAGTGTGTTGTTCGTTCTGAATGCTATATTGAGTACTTGTTTCTTGAAAATATTCGTTATTATTTTGTGTCTATATTTACGAATTGAACCGCACATAATTTCCCCTTTGGGGGCAGGTCGTTATTAATGTCCCCTATTTTGTTTTGATGTTTCATTAGTATTCGGTTTACCTGTTGGGTGTGAACTTGTTTTATTATTTCATTTTCTTTCTTAAGTTCTGGATTGACATGGGAATGCCGTATCAACGTCGTTCCCTTCTTTAAAAAAATGTCAACTAAATAATCTAGTACATTTATTACAATACATTTAAGTCCATGCTGCAATCCATGCCTAGTCGGCTTTCTCCTGCCACTTACTCTCACATGCATAAGACTACACTGTAATTCACTGTTTAGAGCACATGTATAAAGAGATAGTTATCTTGAGCTACACTATAATACAATATTTAAAGCACATATCTAGTGATAGTTGTCTTGACCTATTCTATAATACACTATTTAAAGTACTTGCATAAAGTGATAATTGTTTTGGTTTACAGTACTTAAAGCACATGTTAGCTTTTATGCATGTATTAGACTATATTGCACTACTCTACAGGACCTGTCTGCCCAATGTTTTCCTCTCTACCAGTCAGTTCTACCCACACTGGGTAAGCTGGGCTTGTGAAAAAGTAAGAACATACCGGATTTTACTTCCTGCATTTTTGGATCCGGAGGAGGCTATTTACGCTTTTAGCAGGGGTTACAGAAGAATCATTTGGGGTTAAGGACACAGTGGAGGGGGGTTTGAAGTAATGGATGTTCCCTACAAGACTCATTCACATTCTTATCACTGCGGCATGTGTACTTCCTCCAAGCATACTTATACAAGACAGAAATAGCTCCCATCAACAGACTGACAAATGTTTCTGATACTTCAAGACACAGAGAACTCTGAACGAGAAAGCATAAGTTGTGGGCTGCTAAATAGAAGTTAATATCAATATCTACTTCAATGACGAGACACATACAATAAGAGACACATCTAACATTACCAACAGTACTTTAAAACTTACAGCTATCCACGCAGCGGAAGATAATATTTTATGTATGTTGAACACTTACTCATTTAATGGATTTCCACTTCCATCACCCTCGTGTTCCTGGATTTCTTTATTCTCATCCTAGGGATAAGGCGGAATAATTTATTTCTGTGCTATCACCCTATATGTTTACACACATAACACACCATGTAATAGTACAGCACTGTTCAGCTGAATTGAGGATGTATATGCTTAACGACTTTCGTACAGTCCATCACATCTTACTGCTAGAGATGAACATTATACAGATAAGTGGTAATAATCCTCAGTTCAATGAAATGCTAGAGGGAGGCAATTGTAGAGTTTGTAACATAAATATGGTTGCTATATTATGCTGGTAAATACAAGAATTATACGTCTGCTAGAGTACGGGAGCACAAAATGGGCAACTAGTAAAACGTGATTGTGGCAAACATATGCTAGCTTCACATAATATACCTTTCTAAATGACATATAAAATGCATCCCATAGTAGATCAGTGATCCAAGCAACATCGCACAAAGGTGGCGGTCGCGGGTAGAAGTATCGCATGGGACAGAAATTTCAATTCACTGTCCTTCTATCAAAAATGGATTTCTGCTGGCAGTACAAAATGCAACCACACAATATTATCAACACAATTGTAAAAATACCTCTCTTTATCTTGAAATGCTATTATGTAATGAGGAGATGTCTTGGAAAGAGGCATAAAGATACTTACCTCTTCCTGATCTAAAGTTGTATCTGTTTTGATGCAAGGAATCAGCTCAGGAATAGAACATTCCTCAATCTTAATGTCCGTGTGAAGGTCTGTATCATTCTGCAAGGAAATGAGTTATTTTACAAATAAGTTCCTTTGCGTAGGTGGAATAATATCCATCAGATGATTTGCACTGAAGGTATCAATTAATAAATTAACATACCAAAGGCATTTGAAAACCACTTTCATTCTTCTGTAACGTCAACCTGACAGTTTTTGTGGAAATTACATCAGAATGCATTACAGTTCATATACACTCGTAAAACGTAGGACTGGCATATTGTCACTAGCATCGTGTGTGTATGTTGCGACTTCACGGCGCAGTTACTTAGAGTTACCATATAACGTTTATAAAGACAAGCATCGTTGATAGATATCGTGATTGTTTTACCCTCTTGAGACCAGATGAAATCAAAGATGCTTGAGGCAGAGAGAAATTAGACGAGAACGAGAAAGAAATCCAGGTTTTTCGTAACAACAGTGGCAGCTACTAGAAATTTAATTGCATACCAATTCATTTGTAATTCATAATACATGACCCATTGACGTAGCCAAGATTACGTTTTGTATTAAAAATAGAGAACTGAACATGAACATTTTTATAGGTAGCCTAGACAAGGGCGAGAGAGTTTTTCTAAATGAAATTGCCGACCACGGTCAAATAAATGCTGAGACACAGCGCCATATACCATCTCCGGAGTGTTTTTCAAGATGAATTCGTGCCAGTCAAAAAAAAAAAACATTCGTCTTTCTCCTCCGCACGACGCTCTGAGAAGAGCCGAGAAAGCCTGGCCATCAAATTAACACTATGTGTGCAACATTGGAGGCTATGATAAAGGTGGGGGCTGGGCCATCACCTTACTTACAGTAAGAGCTAGCAGTGAAGGCTGTCATCAAGTGTGTGTCAATACCAAGTTGTTGGCCATGTGAAGCAGTGGAGGTCAACCCAAGTCTCACATTCATTTTCGTTTGAGTGTTCGGATACTGGTCTCATAATGTAGATTTCCAGTTGAAGCCCGATGCGCTCCAGCACACACATGTTTTACGTCTCCCGGGCTAGTCTAGGTTTTGGCATGAACAATTATTTTCGTACAAATGGTCGCCCTGCCTCAACATTCCTGTGTGTTTCGTCCTGAACTTTGGGACAATTTTAAAGGTACTATCAATAGTGTTTAAAGATACCATGAAAACAATAATGGACAACTGAACCCATTCCAGAAGGGATTTTTCACCTTCAATTCAGCTCCTGACCCAGTGCTTGTAAATGCCGGCAAGGGAGGCAGCCAGATATTTGTCGTTCAGAAAACATAACAAGACACAATTTGCAGAAAGTGATAAGTATTCACCGAACACCTAAAAGTTGCCAGCTTACGGAACAATACATTGCGCAGAGCTTTAGCTTATAGTTGGTAGCATGCTGAGCTTCTATTCCCAAGATCGCGGGTTCAAACCTGGCCGCAGTAGTCATATTTTTGAGAGCGTTAAAAAACGCTCAATATGCCTTCCTTCGGAGGGGAAGTAAAGCCGGTACCCCCTGTCATAGATTTATGGCTTGTAGAAGATCCTTCCACAGACTAAACTTGTGTGAAGCTAAATATCTAGGTTATATTTCGTTGGAACGCTCTATCAAAGTTCCAACGTTCACCACTAGGTATCAGTGACACCTGGTAGTGAAAGTTGGATCTACTTGAAATTGAACGCAACTTGTAGCTCACCCTATGGATGTCCGCTTAAAGCAGCTACAGTCCCCGGACACTCCCGGCACTAAAAGTTATACGATAAATAAATAAATTAATTAGAAAATATGGTTGGTTCCTCAGTTAAGGGGCTGCGACAACACGGTCATGTAGCCCCGTGTACTTTGGGTGTGTGTAGAATCTGTCAGATAACCGGTGTTAATTGTGATGGCAGTATTGGTGTGTGTTATCTGTTTTCAATTCAAGTGACTGCAGACAATGAATTTCCAAGTAGTTCCTACTTTTGCTACCAAATGCTACCGTTAGGTATTAGATGCCACTGCATTCGGCTCCTGGTGACAAAAGATGGAACCTAAGAGTGTTAATCAAATTAAACTTTTAATTTAGCTTCACACAAGTATAATTAGTGGAAGGTTCTTTATCATGGCATACATTGGACCACCGGCTTTACTTCCCCTCCGAACGAAGGCATACTGAGGGATTCATAACGCCCTTAAAAAATCCGACGACTTCGGCCGGGTGTGAACCCGCGATCTTAGGCATAGAAGCTCAGCATGCTACCAACTACGCCACCGAAGCCGCCTATTAGAAAAGAAATAAATAAACATTTAATGCAGCCAATGGCCAAAGAACATAAATACTAACTTAATACCTAAATACATGAATTATAACGTTAAAAAAACTCGCAATGTGCATTGGTATAACTAGTAATCATCCAAGCAGAACCGTGTTAGAGTCTCTCTCCTGTCTGGACACTTCAGCACATGATATCGTTCACAGAAATTGTTGCAACGCTTACACACGCATTCTGAGCACGGTGTGTGATACGATTTAGTCAAGCATAGGCGGTGATGGAAACCGTGTACTGCTAATCGGGTCACCAGGTGACGCAGCTCGTAGGTTGCTTGTGTCCAATCCTGTGTCATCATAGCATCTGTAGCGTAGAACTCGCTCCATATATCTTCCTTCTTCCGCTGCAGCACAGCAAGCGCTTGCGTGTAGCTGGCACTAGATGGCAAGAGCATTTTCATTCGAAGTTCTTCAATAAGGAACGGCTCTCTAGACAGTTCGTATACTGTGCGAGATCTGGTTGTTTTAGATACCCCCAATACTCTTTTTAAAAATATGCTTTAACTTTCTCCAGTGTATATAGATTATTTCTGGTAAGATCAGGCCAGATAACTTCTATACCGTAAGTTAGTACTGGTAGTATTTTCACTTGGAATAGTCTCATAGCCGTTTTGAGGCTTAGAGTTTGTAAGTTTCTTATATCTTTAATTGCAATTATTGCTTTGGCAGCTCTTTCTGTTGTATGTTTGGTGAAGCACTTGCCACTAGGTTGCAATGTGACACCTAAATATTTAAAGTCATTTACTATTTTAAGTGCAGCGTCATTTATGGTGATTTGTATACCGGACGGTATTTTGCCCCCATTTCTAAAGACCATCATTTCTGTTTTTGTTTGATTTATGTAGAAACTGTTGTCTTGACACCATTTAACCATAACATCGACCGCCTCTTGCAATATGTGCGGGTTACTAGAGCTAACTGCTATGTCGTCAGCGTAAGCATAAATGTAAATATCCTTTCTGTCTTGGATGATTCTTATTAATTCTTCAGATGTAAGAATGAATAATAAAGGGCTCATAGGGTCTCCCTGGAGTACACCATTAGTCTGTAGAATTGTATCTGATGTAGAAAGGCCATCCGATATTTGTATGGTGTTGTAGGCGAGTATAGATCTAATAATTTCAATCCAGATTCTATCAATTCCTAAGGTATTCTCCAGCTTCGATATTATTAGTCCTCTGTCCAGTAGGTCGAAAGCCTTCGTGAAGTCCAAGAATACAGTATAGAATTTTTCTTTCTTTTTAAGTGCATCTTTGATGTTATTTAATAGTAATTCTACAGCCATTAACGTAGATCTGTTGTTTCTAAATCCAAATTGAGCATCGGGGAGTGATTTGTCGATAGGTTCCTTCAGTCTTTGTGTTATTATGTTAGTGAATATCTTGAAAGTATTACTTTCCAATGCGATGCCCCTGTATTTGTTGGGATCTTCAGGATCTCCTAGAAAAGAAATAAAGAATCTATGATCACCTCTACTTGATGTTCCACTTTGACCGCCGTGTTTTCGTATTCAAATATATCACAAGATTCATCCAGCAGGTTAGAAGTGGGTAATTGGTCTTTGGACTCCTAGAAAGAATTATACAAGTATGACCCAACATGAAACATACCGACAGAATAACAGTTATAAGTTACGTGTAAGAATATAAAGAAGAACATGCTGGTTACCTACTATTTGGTAGCAAGCTCGTCATGCACATCATGTTACACGATATATGAATTAAATAATACTCACAATATCAAGGAATTCTTCCGGCTCACTCTTAATTAATGGTTGTTGGTCCATAATGTTTAGGAAGCTAGAACACACAAATCATTATCATATATAACACATGAAATGAGGTAATTTCAGAACACCGAATTCAAGTTAGGCTACTGGTAAACCAAATATAACCCTCCAAGCGCACAGTGAGAAGAAGAAGTTAACAACAAAACGTATTCGACAATGAAGCTCGACTTTATGAGATATGAGTTAGTGTATAATATCGAGTAAAATATTATTAGATTGAGGAATTACTGGTGCCAGCTTTTGGAGCAGTGAAATGAAGCAACCTATAATTGGTTTCTCTATTCCTAAGTAGGCTACATACAAACCTGAGCACAATGTGAAGCAGCACGCGGCAAAATTTAATTATCCGACGCTAATTAAATTACAAACTTATCAACATGAAAGTAAACTCAAGTTACTCCACGAGTAAGATATTGACAGCAACTGGACCCTCTGTGTTTCAGAAAACACAAGACAATAGTTCCGCCTCGTGTTACAAGGAACGCACTTCGAATGAAAACCATACAATGTCCTTCATAGAACCAACATTGAAAAGAAGGGACAGAAACAGTGGCGTAGCCAAGGGGGTGTTAGGGGGGGGGGGGGGGTTAGAACCCCCCCATTGGCAAATCAGCAGGTTGTGATTTGTGTATGTGGTGATGTACTGTTGTCGCCTTTCGGCCCGGGTCCCCATTTGTGGCTACACACGTCTTCATGACAACGTATAACCACAGTCTACCTACAGATCGCGAAGCTTGGCTCATATTTTTCTACCGCCAGACAATAATGCTCTCATGCAACCAGCAAGAATGTGCCGACTGCGCTATGTTGGTGTATGTTATTGTTGCTGGATTTACTGTATGTGAGCATTGTGTAAAGGTTATGTCTTTAATTTAACATGTGCTTAACAAGAGGAGATGCGCAGTTCAATAAACAGATCTAATATTAGAAGTAACCTATATGATCACTTTTCAGTCGGTCAACACGAGTCTACGGTACCCAATTAGATTAGGTGGGCAGTGACAATTTATCTCCGAATGCCTGAAGTAAAAATACATGAATCGTTTATATACTCAATAAAACACTTCTCACATTAAGGGGGGGGGGGGGGGGGGTTGGTCGTATGAGAAGTGTTTTATTAAATATATAAATAATTAATGTATTATGAATTGCACAGGGAAATTAATTGTTACTCCTCGCCCAATCTAATTGGGTGTATTCGTGTTGACCGACTGGGAAGTCGGACTGTTCAAGTAGCAAGACGACACCCGAGTTTCCAAAGGACCCTAAATGGTAAGATTTGATCTATGAATTTTAGGCTAGTATTATTAAGCTTTTCAAGGGGAGCGTGATGGTGCAGTGGCTTAGCTGCTCGTCAATCACCCGGACGGCCGGAGTTCCAATCCCGGTGACAGTGGGGTGGAATTTTCACCTAAAAATTACGTGGCGTCAGGAAGGGCATCCGGCCTTAAATCCCCGGCCAAAACCAAAATGAGCCTGATTGGCTCTGGCGACCACAATTAATTGGGATATGCAGTAGAAAGTATTATAAAGATTTTCAATCAAACAACCGAACTAGGTCTTTAATTGGTTATAAATCAATAATAATGTTATTGGTTTTACGTCCCTTTTAACTACTGTGGCTTTTAGAGACACCGGGGTGCCGGAAGTTTGCCCTTAATGGGATCTTTAACGTGCCAGTAAATCTACAGACACGGTTCCCTCGCATTTGTGCACCTTTAAATGCCAGCTGACTGCGCCAGGATAAGATCCTGCAGCATGGGGAACAGCAGGCGAGAACGTTACCGCTGAACCACGGAGCCAGTCGGTTATAAATCAGAAGCATGTCTTGGTAGGATATCTATGCATGGCTTTGGTGGTGTAGTCGGTAGCATGCTGAACTGCTTTGCCCAAGTTCGCGGGTTCAAACCCAGTCGAAGTCGTCGGGCCCCTGTCATAGATTTATGGCACGTAAAGGAACTTACGGCTACAATTGGTAGTGTGTAGTCAAAATGTGTAGCCTATTGGGTTAGACACGCTCTATCAAGTTCAAACGTACGCCGTTTGGTCTCAGTGACAGTGGCGTCTGGTAGCTTAAATTGGAACTACTTGACATTGAAATTGGAAAACCTACGGAGTTCATGTGAAATGCCCTGCTATGGCCATTGGCTGAAAATCAAATATCAATATCTATGCATTTTGAAAATTAAGACATACGGTAGGCTAAGTAAACGTAATAGATGTCATCTCAAACACGTGCCGACATTTTAAATTTCAGATGTAGAAAATGGCTTTTTAATAGTCAGAGAGCTGATTTAATGAATAAAGATTTTGCACAATAATATAAGCTTATACTCGAACTCTTTGGAAGCAAGCCAATTTATGTCGTCAGGATAATGCTCACAAACTGTTTGTTAATCTATATATATAAAGCACAAAGTTTGTCTGTCTGTCTGTCTGTCTGTCTGTCTGTTATGTATACAAATCTACACCGTTTCACCGATCTGAACCAAAATTTGTATACTTACCCTTTGGAACCCTGCGGGTAACACTGACCACTTAAAATTTCGGACAGACCACCCCATTCCCTGCATTTAAGCCCTTTGGTCCAAATCCACACCGTTTCACCGTTCTCAACCAAAATTTGTATATTTACCCTTTGGAACCCTGCGAGTAACACTGTCCACTTAAAATTTCGGACAGACCACCCCATTCCCTGCATTTAGGCCCTTTGGTCCAAATCTACACCGTTTCACCGATCAGAACCAAAATTCGTATTCTTACCCTTTGGTGCCCTGCGAGTAACACTGTCTGCTTGAAATTGCGGACAGACCACTCCATTCCCTGCATTTAGGCCCTTTGGCCCAAATCTACACCGTTTCACCGATCTCAACCAAAATTTGTATATTTACCCTATGGAACACTGCGACTAACACTGTCTGCTTGAAATTTCGGACAGACCACGCCATTCCCTGCATTTAGGCCCTTTTTGCACAAATCTACACCGTTTCACCGATCTGAACCAAAATGTGTATACTTACCCTTTGGAACCCTGCGAGTAACACTGTCTGCTTGAAATTGCGGACAGACCACTCCATTCCCTGCATTTAGGCCCTTTGGCCCAAATCTACACCGTTCCACCGATCTCAACCAAAATTTGTATATTTACCCTTTGGAACACTGCGACTAACACTGTCTGCTTGAAATTGTGGAGAGGCTACTCCATCCCCTGCATTTAGGCCCTTTGGCACAAATCTACACCATTTCACTGATCTGAACCAAACTTTGTATACTTACCCTTTGGAACCCTGCGAGTAACACTGTCCACTTACAATTTCGGATAGACCACCCCATTCCCTGCATTTAGGCACTTTGGCACAAATCTAAACCGTTTCACCGATCAGAACCAATATTCGGAAACTCACCCTTTGGTACCCAGCGAGTAACACTGTCTGCTTGAAATTGCGGACAGACCACTCCATTCCCTGCATTTAGGCCCTTTGTCCCAAATCTACACCGTTTCACCGATCTCGACCAAAATTTGTATATTTACCCTTTGGAACACTGCGACTAACACTGTCTGCTTGAAATTGCGGAGAGGCTACTCCATCCCCTGCATTTAGGCCCTTTGGCACAAATCTACACCATTTCTCCGATCTGAACCAAACTTTGTATACTTACCCTTTGGAACCCTGCGAGTAACACTGTCCACTTACAATTTCGGATAGACCACCCCATTCCCTGCATTTAGGCACTTTGGCACAAATCTACACCGTTTCACCGATCAGAACCAATATTCGGAAACTTACCCTTTGGTACCCAGCGAGTAACACTGTCTGCTTGAAATTGCGGCGAGGCCACTACATCCCTTGCATTTAGGCTGTTTGGCACAAACCTACACCGTTTCACCGATCTGACCCCAATTGTATATACTTACCCGTAGAACCCGACAAGTAACACTGTTCACTTAAAATTTCGGACAGACCACACTATTCCCTGCTTTTTGGCCCTTTGGCAGAAAACTACACCGTTTCACCGATCTCAACCAGATTTTACATAATTACCCTTTGGAACTCGACGAGTAACACTGTCCACTCGAAATTTCGGACAGACCACTCCATTTTCCGCATTAAGGCCCTTGGGTACAAATCTACATCGTTCACCGATCGAAAACAAAGTGTGTATACTTACCCTTTGGAACCCGATGCGTAACACTGTCCACTTGAAATTTCTGACATACCACTCCATTCCCTGCATGTAGCTCAGGAATTCCTCGGGGTTGCCAGCTTCCTAACTCACCAGTCATGAGCCCTTGAGGGTGTACCAGAAGTGGTGGGTCTACACACACCCTGCCTCTTTGAGGGCCTTGAGCAGAAGACAGGAGATATTATGAAAAGGAAAAGAAGCCAGACCCCTCGCAGAATGAGGGTATCGGGAAAGATGAGACAAAGCCAATTAAGGCGGAAAATTGAAAGACTCCCTAGCCCTCGGATACCCTAATACAGTCTGGGTCGGAAGAGTACAAGAGTTGACCAAGGGAGGCCGACAGGAAAGAGAACTGAAATGAGCCCGGCACCAGGAAGTAGAAGCGATGCCAGACTCAGCTGGGGTTCCGTGGTCGCCAATCCACGTCCCACAAGTTGTGAGACCCTGGGGGGCGTCAGTTGTGAGAATAGCTTGCTGATTCATCGCGAGGTGACTTGAGAGTACTTTCCAAAGCCCGCCGTGTTATCTCCTGCTGTCTATGCTGATGCCAGCACAGGGCCGTTGCGAAACAGTGAGTGATTCCCGGTCAATCTGTATAGGACGGGGAACCCCGAACGTGTGTCATCATATTTCGTCATCATCTGCGATCATCTCAGGTTCGTGCAGCTTGGACCTACACACATCAAAAAAAGTTTTGCATCACCTCGGTTCCCAGATCTCCGGCATATAGACGTTGACTGTGTATATTGTATCAAAGATACAGTCCCTTTGACTGTTCATAGATGTCACTAAAACTGCTCAAAGATGTAAACAACCATGCATGAGCAGGGCCTATTAGACGGAGGGGGTACGACAGCCGATCAGTTCCAGTCATTCCACCAGGACGAAGGTACGCTGCTCATGTTGTCTGTAGTTCTACCATGCCTAGAAGGTCAATACCGCAGTTCGATCGCGTCCGCATTGTTACTTTGTGTCAAGAAGGGCTCTCAACAAGGGAAGTTTCCAGGCGTCTCAGAGTGAACCAAAGCGATGTTGTTCGGACATGGAGGAGGTACAGAGATACAGGAACTGTCGATGACAGGCCTCGCTCAGGCCGCCCAAGGGCTACTACTGTAGTGGATGACCGCTACTTACGGATTGCCGCTCGGAGGAACCCTGACAGCAATGCCACCATGTTGAATAATGCGTTTCGTTCAGCCACAGGACGTCGTGTTTCAACTCAAACTGTGCGCAATAGGCTGCATGATGCGCAACTTCACTCCCGACGTCCATGGCGAGGTCCAGTTTTGCAACCCCGACACCATGCAGCGCGGTACAGATGGGCCCAACAACATGCTGAATGGACCCCACAGAATTGGCATCACGTTCTCTTCACCGATGAGTGTCGCATATGCCTTCAACCAGACAATCGTCGGAAACGTGTTTGGAGGCACCCTGGTCAGGCTGAACGTCTTAGACACACTGTCCAGCGAGTGCAGCAAGGTGGTGGTTCCCTGATGTTTTGGGGTGGCATTATGTGGGGCCGACGTACGCCACTGGTGGTCATGGAAGGCTCCGAAACGGCTTTACGATACCTGAATGACATCCTCCGACCCATAGTGCACCCATATCGGCAGAATATTGGAGAGGCATTTGTCTTCATGGACGACAATTCTCGACCTCATCGTGCACATCTTGTGAATGCGTTCCTTCAAGATAACGACATCGCTCGACTACAGTGGCCAGCATGTTCGCCAGACATGAACCCTATCGAACATGCCTGGGATATGTTGAAAAGGGCTGTTTATGGACGTCTTGACCCACCAACCACTCTGAGAGATTTACGCCGAATTGTCGTTGAGGAGTGGGACAATGTGGACCAACAGTGTCTTGATGAACTTGTGGATAGTATGCCACGACGAATACAGGCATGCATCAATGCAAGAGGACGTGCTACTGGGTATTAGAGGTAGTGGTGTGTACTGCAATCTGGACCACAAATGCTGAAAGTCTAGCTGTATGATGGTACAACATGCAATGTGTGGGTCTCATGAGCAATAAAACGAGCTGAAATGTTGTTTGTGTTGATCTCTATTCCCTTTGTATTTAAAGGTTCCGGAACTCTTGGAACCGAGGTGATGCAAAACTTTTTTTGATGTGTGTATATTCTTTGTCTTGCAGTACGCTCTTTCACTAGACGCATCCAGTACAGTCCTAAGCCAGAAAATAAGGTTGAGACTTTGGAAGACATCGAAGCTAGACACCTGAATTACCTATATCAGTTTTAAAATAATACCATGTTCGTTTAGTAGTCATTTTTTCATTACCTTATTATTATCATCATAAGTGCAAATGACCTAGATGTTACGCGCATCATACCAATAATCACCGCCGCATAAAGTCTTTCTCGACTGTGATTTTTAAAATATTTATTTTTGGTTGGTTGGTTCTTAAGATTAGGGGCTGCGACAACGCGGTCATGTAGCCCCGTGTACTTTGGGTGTGTGTAGAATCTGTCTGATAACCGGTGTTATTAGTGTGTGTTATCTGTTTTTTAATTTAAGTACAAACTGCAACTTAGAATTCTTCAAATAGTTCGTACTTTTGCCGCCAAGCGCCACCGTCAACGACTACTAGGCCAAGTTCGGAACTTAGCTACTAGACGCCACTGCAGTCGGCTCTTGGCAACGGACGTAGATATCTATGAGCGTTGTTTATCTATCCAATTTAGCTTCACACAGGTGTAATTAGTGGAAGGTTCTTTAACATGCCATAAATCTGACATGGGACCGCCGGCTTTACTTCCCCTCCGAAGAAAGGCATACTGACGGATTTTTAATTCTCTTAAAATATCCGACGGCTTCGGCCGGGTTTGAACCCGTTATCTTGGGCATAGAAGCTCAGCATGCTACCAAATACGCCACCGAAGCCGCCATATAGTTATTTTTATTACAGTACATTGTGTACATTATACGTTGAAGTGTCAATTCAATACCGGTAGTAGTTTCCCTTATCATCCTCATCATAAGAGCAAATGACCTACAGTAGATGTTACGCCCATTACACCATTAATCACCACACACAATAAGTCTTCCTCGCCTGTGAATTTTGAAATATGTATTTCTATTACGGTAATTTGTAAGTTTGACGTGTCAATTCAACAGTATTTTTTATTATCATCCTTATCAAAAGGGCAAATGACCTAGATATTACTCCCTCATTGTCTTTGGGGGCAAATGACTTACATTTTAAGTCCATTATATTTCTAAGGAGACCTTAAAACATTATCATCATTCCACCGGGCGAAGCCGGGTACTACTGCTAGTTCTCTTATAAAATACCTGATCTCCCACATGATTGCTGTGAAGGTACGGTACACAATATTATTGCCGATATTTTGTAAAATTGGCATTGTATTATTTTGTCAAATTCTGGAATGAAAGGTTTCAAACCCACATAAAAAATACGAAGTACCTACAATTGAGACATTTAAGACCTTAAGATCCTTTTATACTTTTCGTCTCACAAATCACACTGGTATTTTTACTAATGAACTATAATATTAACTGAATAACTAGCTTTTGATATGGTTAAGAATTTGATATTATATTATACCCATACTATCAACCCGCACCGGCTTCGTCTGGTATCTTCAAGGGGTCACTCAGCGTAAGCTTAAAAGGCGCACGGACGGTAGGTCTCAGACACAATTCAGAAAAGCCGAGGTGAACAGCGAAACTCCAAACACTTATAGTCTACTCTTCTCTGAAGTCTTAATTCGACACGACTCGACAGTTAATGCTGGCCGAAGCTGAGGTGATGGGCTCGGTCTCTAGCTCTTAAACTCGCTCCGAAGCTAGTAATTTAAATTTCCACTGAATAGAGATTGTTGGAAGAAATTAAAACGTAAAATCACTTATAGTTGGCGATTTATTAAAGATAAAGATATGCTGTCGCGGACTTCCTTGTAGAATTTTTCATGCTGACCAATTCTTACACTCATAGTATATATATTTTTTTAATGGTTTACCCAGCGCACGGACGGCAGGTTTTCCTTCGAAACGATTCACTGAAATCGTTACTGCTTGGCTTCCTTTGGTCGTAAATAAATGTTTTCCAATAGAAACCTTCCTCAAGAAATTCTTTACTGAATGGTGAAAACCGCATCAAAATCCATTCAGTGGATTTAGAGATTACCCGTTACATCCAGGAATCATGGACTTGGTTTTATGTAGAGATGCCAGCGACTATCATTAAAACAAATACATGCACTTATAACTAGTATGGACTGTGAATTCTACGTAAGACTCATTAAATACATCATACAACTGTACCTAGGGATACTTATAGAGGACTGAACTAATAAAAACAACGCATTCTTTTTATGTTTCTATGAATTAAAAGTGTACAGTACATCAACATTGTGGCTTTTTTCTGTAGTAGTTGGTGATTTAACGTGACTTATGTTTACAATGGAAATAATCACTCAGGTGAGTTGAAATTCAAAAAGCCCTTGCAAAAGTGAAATCATCTGTCCCGCGAATAACGTGCTCAGGGCAGTTTGCCAGCTTGCTAGCCGCCGTGAGCGCTAGTGTCGCTTCACCTACAAAGAGGATGCAATTTCGTAGCGCAGCGAGCTTCGCGACTGAGTATTTTAGACTCTGGTAATACAACTCCGTCCTCCCAGAGTTGCCAATCTAACTTTTCCCTTGCGAAATAGCTTATTTTAAACTGAGGCTAGCGCCAAATAATTTTGAATCCCACACAGTGGAACAATATTAGATTTTTTTTATCTTTTCTTGGCGGGAGAGAAGTTATATGTAAATTAGTCTAGTTTTTGTTAAAAATAACGCGATTTAATAAAGACTTAGAAAATTCTATGGGTACATTAACACTAATTTTTGGATCATTACTAACATCTTGAGCATGAGATAAGCGTCAGCCGAGTTGATTCATATTACGTAAATATATGTCCAGCAATTCCCCGAATTACGGTTATCTCCCAGATACGAATGATTGAAATTTGTCGCCTGAGTAGTGTAAGCAATGAAACATTTTTCCGGCTGCACGTAGCATTTGTAAGGTAAGAAGGACCTTGGTAGGAGACGAAAATCTTCGAAAATGATAGTTTAGGAATTCAGGGCTAATTGCAATATAAAGCACAGGATCTTGTTGGAAAAACTGAATAAACATGAAAATCAGAACCGGTATTGAATTACTCATAAATCAACATGATACATCGTGAGAGGACATGCCCACTTTTGCTGAGACCACTGTAAATAATTTCTCTTGTTGAGAGATACGCAGTCTTCATGTTCGTAGCACAGATATATTTGAGTTTATTTTGTTCCTGTCATGGGAACAGGAATGTTCTAGATTTACCATTGAGGTGAGACATTTTAGTCAAAAATTAACTTGAATTTTTAAAGAACTGATTTCTTCTATGCCCAAGATAGCGGGTTCAAACCCGGCCGAAGCCGTCGAATTTTTTAAGAGCGTTAAAAATCCCTCAGTATGCCTTCCTTCGGAGGGGAAGTTAAGCCGGCGGTCCCATGTCATAGATTAATGGCATGTTAAAGAACTTTCCACTAATTACACCTGTGTGAAACTAAATTGTATAGGTTAAGAATGTAAACAACGCTCTTAGGTTGCTACGTTCGTTGCCAAGAGCCGACTGCGGTGGCGTCTATTAGCTAAGTTCTGAACTATGCCTAGTAGTCGTTGACGGTGGCGTTTGGCGGCAAAATTATGAACTACTTGAAATTATTGCCTACAGACCTTACTTGAATCAAAACAGATAACACACACTAATACGGTCATCACAATTAACACCGGTTATCAGACCGATTCTACACACACCCAAAGTACACGGGGCTACATGACCGCGTTGTCGCAGCCCCTAAACTAAGGAACCAACCAACCAAAGAACTGATTTGTTTTTGTCTTTTGAGCATATTGTATTACTCGAATAATTCGGGATCAAAATACATGAAACTTTTCCTGTGTAATAATGTCTCATAAAGAAATGGAAATACTTGTAGAGTTGTTGTTAATTCATTTGAGGGGCTTGAGACACCTTGGTCATCAGCCCCGTGTAGTTGGGAGTGTGTTGAAGCTGTCTGGCAATCTGTATTGCTGTGATGATTGTATTTGTGTGCGTAAATGTATCTGGGACAGGGATGGAGTAGACGCTCCGGGACTTGAATAAGGTACTATCCCGGCAATTTCCTGTAGGGAGTGTGGCAAAACCCGGGGAAAACGCACTCAGATCGCTGTCAGCACCGGGATTTGAACCTACGATATCCGTACTTACCACAGCTGCCCTCGCGGCCATGGTGCACGTTTGACGGCTACGCCGCGGGCCGAAATGCTTGTAGAATTTGGCTTGAGTACCTAGAACCCCTCCCATTGGCCGATCCTGGCTACGCTACTGGACAGATAGATGTATTTAACTTATACATACTATCACTGGGTAACTTGTATAATTGCCGTCATAAACTAGTCCCTAGATACACATTTAAGTCTGTGTATCCTCGACAGTTAAATATTATAAAATTATCCACACAGGCAAAACTACGATTGTAAAATATTACTATTAAAGTATTATTGTTATTTAACTTAGACCATTGAACTCAAGGTAATATCTAAGAGTTCAATGACTTAGTCACGTCTGTAGAGAGCATTTCAAATATCCCAACATGACACTGAAAATTCGCAGAACTTAATATTTCGCCGCGAGTTTCATCAAAGTCAGGAAGTCGATGTTGAAATTGCTAGCAACGCACTCGCACTCCACCGTTGACAAATAGGCACGATGTGAAGAAAAATTGTAATATATTGGATGCATTTCTAGCACAATACAGAGAATATCAGTTATTCTTTGAATTTATGTTCTTACGCCTATTTCTACTCCAGGCAATTAACCAGATGGATCCTAAATTAAGGCCACGGCACATACACACACTCTAATACAGACACCACAGTAGCACTGATTATCAAATTCTACACACAAGTACAAATGACCAAGATGTCCAAGCCGCTCAAATTAAACGACGACAACATGACGTAGGCATAATCATCACCCCATGTCATTCTGGGTAGCAATGCTACATGAACTCTTTATAAGGTACTGTCCGTCCACCAGCTTAAGGTCCGTGGAAGGAATGAAACGAGTCAGCTGGAGACAGCTGGCCTCTGCGCGAAGGAGAATAGTGCCAACCTACTACCGATTCGTACGATTTCACAATTGAAACTAAACGAAAGTAGCAGTGAGTAACCATAGCGTGAATAACATCGGTGCTGAGTTGGCAATACCTGCAGCGACACGTCGACTCAATCAACGCAGCTGGAATGTCTCTGCTCTCCCCTTCAGCCCCCTAAGACCATGAGCTGGTGGACGGACAGTACGTATCGTAATAGAAATACAGAAAACAATTCAATTTGATCACCTTCTGGTGTAGTGGCTAGCATATTAACTGTCCCCCAAGAGGTTGGGGTTCGATTCACGATTCTGTCAAGAAATTTAGATCCGGTCTCAGGGTTAGAAGGTACACTAGGCATCGTGAGGTGAAAAAGAAAAGAGTGAGTGAATTTCCTCGTCTTCATTACAAAGTCACACGCACACAATTGCAGCCACCATCAAAACACAGGTTGTCGGAGAAATTTTAGTTATCACGTATTTCTCTATTCGATAGCTTCTTTAAAATAACACACCGGTAACTTACATAGCCTACAGAAAATTATATTTTTTACCTGGCTGTGCAGGACTGTTCGGCTGCCAAACGGTTTGCTAGCTAAGGTACATTCTATGAGTTCAAATCTTTAGCTCACAGCACTTTTTAAAGCTCCACTACTGAATTGCTACAGCCTGTGGCAGATCTAGGCCTTGCGGGGCCCTGGGCAATATGATAAGGTGAGACCCACAACAATAGGAAATAAAAACACAAAACAAATGGAGGTTGGTTTTGTAATAATAATAAAATAAAGACTAGTTACAATATTTTGAATACACTAACGTACATTTTTTTAATAATAAGAAAGAAATCTTTAAGTCTCCTTGAAGAAAATTATGCAAACTATGACATATTAAAATATTACTTTAGCCTACGACTTTTTTCCCGGCTGAAGTCTCCTATCATTTCACTGAAATCTAAACTTGCTAAACGGTCAAGGAAGGTCATAGCTGCACCGAAAAAAAGAATATGAATTATAAATTGGTTTGAAAAGTTTGAAAATAATACCGTAATTAAATACCGTATCCATGGCGCGGGGCCCCCTGGAATGCGGTGCCCTGGGCGGTCGCCCTCCTCGCCCTCTCCTAGATCCGCCCCTGGCTACAGCAATACTGTCACTCTAGTTTGTATTTCCCCGGCGAACCTAAGTTATATACCGGTATTTCATCATAACATCTTTCAAACTCTAATTATCACGTCTGTTCAAAAACAGATGTTATCTCCCGAACGGCTGTTCGTAGCGTCACAGGGTTTCTACAGTCATCTTCTAAATGTTTACCTTTGTAGCATAGGTTCATCGAAATAATTGAATAATTAATTATTTACGTGCGCGGAGAGAAATAAAGATTTCGTCCGGCATAGCGTGCCTAGCGAGTTCAGTTATGTAGGCACAGTCACAGTATGCTATTGGATGGCGCGAGCGAGCGAGTGAATCTGGCTCCTCCCTCATGTTCAGAGTTGTTTTGTGTTTGGTATAACATTGAACCGAAGGGACTGAAATATGTATTTATCCTTACAAACTTATAATTATCATTGGGTAATTTGTATAATTGCCGTTATAAATAAGTTCCTAGTTACACATTTAAACCTGTGTATCCTGGACAGTTCTCTCTCTCTTAAGTTAACAGCCCTGAGGCTGGTTTGCAGCAACTCGCCAAACTTCTCTATTCTCCGCAATCCTCTTCAATTCACGATATGATTTTGTGTTCGTGTCTGTCATTAACTGTGTGATGTACGCAAGTGGTGGTCTTCCTCTTGTATTTTTCCCTTTTAACATCCCTTCGATGACTCTTGCTAGCAGGCTATTATGTCTGAGAATATGTCCCAACATATTTGCTCTTCTTGTTTTCAGACTCTTCATAGAGCTTCTACTTTCTCCTGCTCTTCTGAATACCTCTTAATTTGTCATATGCTGTATCCAACTGATTTAAGCATTCTTCTCCAGCACCAAGCCTCAAAAGACATCAACTTCCTCTCTTCTAACTTCCCTATAGCCCAGGTCTCACTACCATACAAAGCCAGACTCCACACGTATGTCTTCAACAGTCTTTTCCTTGGTATATTGGCTTTCATGGCCGGTGAATTAAAACTCAGCAATTCTTCTAGGTTTGTGCCATGTCTTGTGTGGGGTTTCGCCTAGGACACCAAGCTGGCTCATCGGCGGGCTCTTGGTGTCCCCGCCCGAACCCCCACAGGAGTATCGAACTGCGCGATACCTCCCTTTATATATAGTACAACTGCACTCCTTGACTGCGAGAACAAAAAGCTCAAGCAGCCTTAACCTCCTTAATTCACCGGCCGTGAAAGCCAATATATCATCTTTTTGGCAGCCTTCATAAGTACATGTAACTCAAAATTCTCTTATATTAATATTTCGCCACGAAGCCATCATAAAACTAATCAACACACCCTCATTTCCCTTCTACCCTTGCCACTTCTGACGAAATGTTTAAACTTTCTTATGTATACTGGATGGTCTTTGACTAGCAGTTTCACTCAGTTTAACCTTGTCCTTGCCACCTTCATTACAGGATACTCCCAAGTAAACCCTTGTGCGCTAGTTTCATACCCCTTTCCTTTATTACCCCTTGGGAAACTGCGAATTGGAACATGGAATATAAGATACCGTACCTCTATAATAAGCAGCGAACTAGAAAGATAGCTATCCACCTTGTTGCGTAGTGGTTTCCCACTTCTACTCCACGCAAATGCTGGGATAGTACAAGGGTTGAAGTGGCAGTGGGCAAGGAGGGGCGAGGTTAAACTGAGTGAAACGATTAATATTGCAGCTTACAGTGGTTTCCCACTTCTACTCCACGCAAATGCTGGGATAGTACAAGGGTTTAAGTAGCAGTTGGCAAGGAGGGGCGAGGTTAAACTGAGTGAAATGATTAATATTGTAGCTTACAGTGGTTTCCCACCTCTACTCCACGCAAATGCTGGGATAGTACAAGGGTTTAAGTGGCAGTTGGCAAGGAGGGGCGAGATTAAACTGAGTGAAACGATTAATATTGTAGCATTCAGTCGGTCGACACTTATTACTAGAATATGTGAAGAATAACCTGAAGTAAATTACATTTATAAAACTTATTCACATGTATTTTATTTCAGGTTATTTTCACATATTCCAGTAATTGTTGTGTTGACCGACTGAAAGTTACAATATTAATTGTTAATAAAGCAACAATGAAATATGGCTTCAAAGCTATCTTTACTGAATGGAACGGCCACGGCCACTTCCTGCCTAAATCCTACCTAAATTACAAATAACAACAATTACAACACACTAGTTCAGGCATCACAGTAACACAGGTTATTAGATACAATCTACAGACACACAAGTACACGAGGCTAATGAATCAAAAGCAACGACTAGTCATTCTACAAGGATCGTAGCGGCCGTTTTGAGGACAATTCAATCCGGTGGTGAATTCAGAGGTGAATCCGTTGAATACGTTCCCTGAAATGAAATTAAAATGCATTATAAACACGCTAGGTAAAAGGAGTACTCAGAAAAAATAATTCGCCGGCACCACTAGTTAATTGCCACAGCCCTCCCCGGTTGTATCTAACACGCTAAGGATTTAATCTGGTAGATGATCTATCCTTTATTATTGTAGAGTAGTATAGGCGGCAGTCAAGTTGTAAAATGACGAAACTGAAGAGTTTGGAATATACGGTGTTGAGTTTTCGTTTGAGTGATTGAAATAATGGATTCTTGATTTATGTTATTGTTTTGGTCCGTATCATCGTGCATGCAGCCCTTAATATGAAACACGGAGGTATTTTACCTGGATTAACGTAAATTGATAGATGTTTCCGGCTAGCGGGATAAAAAGAATTACATGAATGTAACTAATGTGTGTTAGGGAAACAATAAAACGTATCCTGTAAACGGTGTGTTTTTATTGATAAGGTGCTAACAAATTTACGTTCCAAAATTCAGAATATTTATATTAACTGCTTATACCGTTGTATGCGTAAATAATTGCCTTAGAGAGCATAGATCATGAAGTTGTATTTTAAGATTGAAAATGAAAATCCACAGCCTGCTTCCAGTCTCCGACCGGGTCAGGAATGGAATGAATGAAGCCCCCATCTAGCGGCGAGGATATGGATTGTGCCGGCTGCCGAGGCCTGACGCACTCCTCTGGGGCAATGATTAAATGGATGACAGGTGAAATGAAATGATAGTGGAGAGTGTTGCTGGAATGAAATTTTGACAGGGAAAACCGGAGTACCCGGAGAAAAACCTGTCTGCCTCCGTTTTGTCCAGCACAGATCTCACATGGAGTGACCGGGATTTGAACCACGGACTCAGCGGTGAGAGGCCAGCGTGCTGCCGCCTAAGCCACGGAGGCTTACTATTTTAAGATTAAGGACTAATATAATTAGGAACCAAGCCACATTGATAAGAAATTCCACATTTCTCAGGCTGTCAGGAGAAAACAAACATCGTCCTTTCAATTGGTAATATATTGCCAAAATATTTAATTATTAACAATTGTAAAAATAATAGTTATGTTTTAAACAATTGTCAATGGTAATGAACAATTACCAAATCTAAATCTAGATGATGATGTTAGAAATAATTATAGTCCTAATAAATATATTTTGTTCAACTAAATAAATGGTAATGTTATAATAAATTGCCACGACTAATATTATAAACATTTGATAAAATAAATGCTCATGTTATAAATAATTGTCCATTTTTATCAACGTTGCTAATCTAAATTACAAATGTTATAATCAATTAGAAATTTGATAAACAATTACAACATTTATAAACAATTACAAATTGAATAAACAATGTCTAATTACAAAATGTTATAAACAAATAAAAAGTTTTGATCAATTACAAATTATACAGATCTACAAAATTATTATTATAAACTATGAAAAATATTACAAACAATTACAAAGTTTTTTAAACAGTTAGAAATGTTACAGATATAAACAATTATAATGTATAAACAATTACAATAACGAGATTTTAGGAGGAACGGAGGAGACGCACCTCCATATGACATCATGTTATCAAGTTTAATCGTTCTCCTGTAGGGAAATATTGGCTTAAATAAATAAATAATAATAATCAATTACAACTTACAGGAACAAGTGTCCTAATTATGAGAATTGGTGTTAAGTAATGTAAATATTGGCGGGACAAAGAAAGTGATGGCAGGTAGGAGCTAATCAATGGCTGATTAAAGTTCTAATGAAAAAGTATTTTATAATAAATAACTGGATGTGGTGCGTCCAATCCAATCAGTATGAGGTTCAGAAATACCAGAATTTATTAAGATGGTCGTTTGTAATTAAGGATTGTAAGTGTTGCAGACAAATAGTTTGTTATTGTCAGTTATTCAGTTTTAAATACTATTTTCTTACTGTTTTATTTTTATCTTTTTACGAATTCAAGTCTATATCACGGACCAAAGGTTACAATATAAAAGTATCTCCAAACTCACAGACGCAATACGTCTGCAACGAATCAAATTGATGGGGCACTTAGAAAGAATGAACCCAAATAAATTACAGTAACTTATAAAATTCACATATCCCAGAAGAACAAAACAACCGGATCATATTGGTACAAACAGGCTGAGAAGGACCTTAAAGAATTAGGTTGCCAAATGTAATAGACCAAACTAAAAACAAGAAAACTGCACTTACATAGAGTTTCGAATACAAAGAGATCAGGTCTAACCACCACATGTTGAGTATAAATGAAAACAGGGCTAAAATAAAGACCAACCATTGTTGATTCCGCGTGCTACTAAGTGACCCTTTCGCGACGAAGAAGAAATAATTTTTAGAAATGCTTAATAATGAGATTGCATTATATCCTTTAAAAATAAAATAAGAAAGGCTTTCAGATTAATACATTATATTCAACAATTCTTGAATATTCATACAGAAACGGATATCCTTCTAAAAATTACTTTAGATAGGCCTAATAGTTGAAACATATATGATGAACACTATGAGAAAAAGCAGCACAAACTAGTGTTTCTAAAATATAAATGAAGGTTGTATTTTTAAAACAATTCAGGTGACTGCGACAACAGTTGTCGAATTTTTTTTTCTAGTAGATAGCAAGTATAACCGTGTTTGCTTATGTAATTACTTATATTTATAATTTAGAATTACAATTCTTTTGATAAATGCATAATAGGCTAGGCTATATATAAATTGTTGGAGGCCATGAAACGTTACTGCATGTGAGTTCCCTAGATACACAGTATATGACTACAGATCGTTGGATTTTCGTTACTAGAGATGTTCTAAACTGGTTTGTTTTGTTTCAGTTTTATGAAGTTTGATTCACGTGTGAGTGTGTGTATTTAGATTTTAATATTGGTTGGAACGTTGAATGTTTTGTGCCAGAATAATTTTGTCATTAGCGGCCATTTTGCATAGTCTGTACATTTGCAGAGGTAGCACTCTCTGTGCAAATCGTGAGTTTCCAGCGCTCAGGTTCATCGTGGTCCGAAGTTAACCAAGATATAGAACAAACCTTTCACGGACGCTACCTGGAAGTGACGAAACACCAAAGATGTCAGACAATAGAACCGACCATTGAGACATCTACCGGAAATTAGTTGAGAATAATGAAAATTTCTGACGGGTCGATCCCAGAAAGTGAAAGTCGAAGGCAGATTCCCGAATGAAGTTACCGTAACGTCAGGTATCCCTCAGGGCAGCGTAATCGGAACTTTGTTATTTTTGGCGTTTATAATTGAATTACCAAATGAGATTCGCAGTGACTGTCGATTGTTTGCGGATGATTGTGTAATATATCGAAAGATACATGACTCACAAGACAACGTAGTACTTCAAGAGGACCTGAACCTGGTCTTTAAGTGGGCGATTGAAAATAAAATGAAAATAAACACAAGAAAATGGAGTTTCTTAAAAATAGGGATAGTGCGAAGGCAAGATTTTCAATATAACATTGGCTCGGAAATAATTGTAAAAGAAGATTCTTGCAAATATTTGGGCGTTCACGTAAGTAATGATATGAAATGGAGTAGTCATGTAGGATGTGTAGTTTCTAAAGCTTACAAATCCCTGCACTTTGTAATGAGGGTATTAAAAGGAAGTAGTACCTCTGCTAAAGAATTAGGATATTTGCCATTTGTAAGACCTATTCAGGAATACACCTCGGCGGTTTTGGATCCATATCAAGTAGGGCTCATCAATGAGTTGGAAATGGTACAAAGAAAGGCCGCTAGATTTGTGCTGAGTGACTTTAATCCCGGGAGCAGTGTGAGCCGTATTTTAAAGAAACTTGGTTGGGAATCACTTGAGGCTAGGAGGATGAAATCTAGACTCTGCGCTATGTACAACACGTATACAAATCAACCAGCATGGGGTGAGCCTAGCAGACTTACATGGGTAGGAGCGATCATCATTTCATAGTTAAGGGCCGACCACAGCGAATAAATTATGGTAAATATTATTTTGTAAACCGTGCCATTGATAACTGGAACTCTCTACTTGCCACAATCTTAGAGACTTCTCCCAAACATATAGGTGTGTTTAATGAATGACTGACTATTTGTGTAAATACTCCAGTTTAATTGTTATTGAATTGTTATGTATTATTATTTATTTGTTATGTATATCCAATTTGCCACCGGGGGAATCACCCGCAATTGCAAATAAATGAATGAATGAATGAAAACGCTGTTGAGAGTGAAGGGTGTTGCAGATGGCAGCATTCAGAATGCATTGGTTTAACGAAAGGAGAATATGAAATGATAAAACGAAAACATGGAAGCTAACATGACCTTGCGTGGTATGAGGGCCCAAGGTCATTTGTAAACCGAAGGATGAGGAGAACAAGCTCGGGATACTTGCTGACAAAATAGAAGAGGTGAAGCTTTATTTGGAGAAAAGAATAGAGGAACAAATTAGAAAGAAAATGAACACTGCCATATTGATTGAACTGGAGAAAGATGCTGTGCTAAAATCTGTTATAAAGGAGAGAGCATCCCAGCCTCCTCGCACTGCTGTCAAGAGTGACAAGAGTAGAGCACGATCTAATACAGAAGGAATCTCCCTAGGTAATTGTAGGGATTTACCACAACAGAGGCATGACTTTATAGATACAGAGGATGCTGTCTCAAATGAATACATCAAATTTACTGAGGATGATCACATTTTCTCAGAAGTTGTATCCAGAAGAACTAGAAAAAGAACAGCAGTGTTGTAAAGAATGATGAGAGTACAGCACGATCTAATACAAAAGGGCTCCTCCTAGATACTAGTAGGGATTACCACAACTGAGGCAAGACTTTTTAGATACAGGGGCTGCTGTCTCATAGGAAGACCTCATCCCTACTGAGAATAATCACCTTTTCTCAGACGTTGCATCCAGGAGAACTAGGAACAGAAATTTCCAACAGCCCAAATTAAATTAAATCACTACAAGACGATGGAAGAGTATGTTAGTGAGGTTAAGGGACTTGCTCAGCAACCAGCCTCTATGAATAAGGCACTGGATGATGAGTTTGTGGCAGCTCAAATGCTGAATGATCTACCAGATGAGTTTCAGGCCATGATAATGGCTCCGGAAAGCTCCAGAACAGACCATACCGTAGTCACAGTCCGAACCAAATTGCTACTGGGAACTTCTTGTAGTGGGAAAAGTATTTCCAAGCCATCCAAGGATTCTGTTTTGTTTTCACATGAAGACAAGACGAAGAAGAAGCCCTTCTGCTGGAAATCCAAAAAGCCAGGACACTAGAAGCGGGATTGCAGGAAAGAGGAGATGCAGAGCAACACAAGTCGAAGAAAGACAAGATGATACTGGTGACCGATGGACAGGCATGAAGTGCAAGAGCCTCTACAGGAGACTGGTTCGTTGACACTGGTGCTACTAAGCATATGAATTCAAGGAAGACTGCGATGGCGAACTTAACTGCTGGTCCTAATCTGGAGATCAGTAGCGCAAACAATCAAAAGTTGTATGGCTAAGGATCGTGAAATGTAACTGTTCAATTAGAAAATGGTATTTCATAAACCTTGTCCAATTTAGAATATGTTCCAGGTTTCTCTGCTAATCTGTTATCTGTGTCTGCTGCTACTCAAAAGGGTTATTTGTGGTATTCACCGACAATACTTGAGTAGCTTATGACAGTGAAAACATTGCTGCTACAGGTAATGTAGCACCGACTGCAAGTAATGTTGGGGGTGTTTACCAAGTAAATTCTCTGAGTGTTCAAGTTAATATTTGTAAAGATGACTCAGAACTCTTATGGCATAAATGACTGGGCCAACTTAAAAACCACAGCATGGAATTAATTTATCAGATAATGGCTTTAAAAAGTGTTTTTCATGTGCTGATGGTAAACAACCTAGACAACCATTTAAGTCAAGTAAGAGATAAACTGTATGTAAAAATAATCTACATCTTTTCCAATCAGATTTATGTGTGCCAATGCCAGTTTCATCTTGGAGCAATGCTCCCTATTTCTTGACCTTCATTGATGATCTTTCTAGAAAGGGTTTTGTGTAGTTCCTTGCTAAGAAATGCGATCTTTTGGATTGCTTTATTGATTTCAAGACACAGGTCGATAATCAGTGTGAAGGACCTATTAAGGTCCTACGCACTGATAATGGTCGCGAATGTTGTGGCAAAGCTTTTCAGAGCCTACTTAAATCAGAGGGCATTCAGCATCAAACTACAGCTAGTTATTCACCACAGCAGAATGGTGTAGCTGAACGAATGAATAGAACGTTACTTGATAAATGTAGAGCCATGTTGAGCGAGTCTAAAGTAGATACACGCATGTGGGCTGAAGCAATAAATACAGCAGCCTATCTTGCAAACATATCCCCAAATATAAATATTCCAGGTAAAGCTCCAGAGGAGATCTGGACTGGTAAAAAGGTCAATATGGAGCATCTTAGAATTTTTGGTTGTGTAGCACAAGTTTATGTCCCAGGTGAAAGGAGAAACAAGTGGATCCTAAAAGTGAATAACACATTTGCTGTGGTTATTGTGAGGACAGTAAAGCCCATAGATCCTGTTACGCATAAACGTGTTAAGTCCAGGGATGCACAGTTCTTCAAAGATTTGTTCCAGGAAGTGTCTGATGTGTCTCCAGGTAATTTTTGCCCATCCTTGCAGGTCAAAGAACCTGCAATGTTTCAGATCTCAGTTCCTACTGACAGTGAGGCATAACCCGACAACTCAGAGGTTGGAGCAGAGAGCATTTCGGACCTTTAAAGCGTATCCCCCGTCAGCAGTGCTGGTGTAGCTGATACTGTTGACTCAGCTGATTTAAGCTATGTCCCTAGTGGAACAGATTCAGCCTGGAGTGATTTTGAGGGCTCTGCCACCATCGTCAACGAGCCAATGGAGGGGGATGCTGAAGGTAATTAAGGGTATCCTAGTCGCCAACCAAGGCCTGTAAACATGTCAGACTATGTGACAAACTTTACTCTCACTGATGACTCTGAACCTAGTACAGTTAAGGAGGCACCGCCCATGCTTGATAGGGTTAAGTGGGAGCAGGCTATGAAAAGGGGAATGGAGACACTTCAGTTAGATGACACCTGGGATCTAGTTGATAAACCCCAGGGCAAAAATGTTATCAGTAGTAAGTGGGTTTTTAAAGTAAAAAGAGACTCTAATGGTAACATTTAAAGGTGTAAGGCCAGAATTGTGTCCAGGAGATTCACCCAAATGTACGGAGTAGATTTTACAGAAAGTTTCTCTCCTGTTGTTCGACACAGCACGTCAAGGAAGCTGCTTGCCTTGGCTGTCCAAACAAATCTGAAGGTGGTAGGCTACATTGGGATGCTGAATCTGCTTTCCTCAATGGAAAGTCAGATGAAGAGATCTACATGTGTCAGCCTTAAAGTTTTGTCAAGAAAGGTACAGAGCATAAATTTGCAAGTTGAAAACATCTATTTATGGCTTAGAACATCTTCTCGTTTGTGGAATGAGATAGTTCACTCTTTCTTTGTCAAATTGGATAAAAAATGTGCTGATGAACCCTGTGTTTACTTTAAGAAACAAGCCCAAGGTATGTTAATTATTGCAGTAGACCTTAATGATTTTATTGTGGCTTATAATGATGAGTATGAGATCAAGTCATTGAAGATCAGTATTGATTAGGAATTTACGGTACGAGATCTTGGACCAATTTTTTATATTTTACGTATTAAAGTAAGGCAAGATGATAAGAATGATGCAATGTATCTTAGCCAAGAGCAGTACATCAGTGAGATTGCAAAGAAATATGGTATGCACGATACTTGGAACTCCCTTGGAAACTATAACAAATCTTGATGATTCTGAACAGAAACTAGTGAACTCATAAGTTCACTCATGTATTTAAGTGTTTGCACGCGTCCAGATATAAGCTATGCGATATCATATCTCAGTCAATTTAATCATTGTTACAATGAATCTCACTGGTCCGCTGCAAAGCGAGTGCTGCCTAATTTAAATTGCACAAAAGACTTGTAACTTGAGTATGTAAGGAATGGCGGTCAATTCAAGGGATTTGTTGATGCTGACTGGGCTAATGATAGCACTGACCGAGAATCATACAGCGGTTTTGTGTTCAGAATGGCAGGTGGTGCTGTATCTTGGGGGCTCTAAAGCAAAAGTTCATTTCCTTATCATCTACTGAAGTAGAATATGTAGCACTGATCGAAGGTGTAAAAGAAGATGTTTGGTTGAAACGTGTTTTGTCATTTAATAGATCTCCAGTCACCCATCATGTTATTGAGTGATAGTCAATCAGCACAAAAACTGATTAAAAAAATCCAGTCCACCATAATAGGACCAAACATATTGGCACTAAATATCACCATGTTAGAGAATCTTTGGATTCTAAAGTCATATACATCACATATGAGTAGACTTCAAAAATGACTCCAGACATCCTAACAAAGCCTCTTCCTAAACCTACGCACATATAATTTTGTAAAGACTTGGGTCTTGAATCATGTCCACTACTCCCACAGGTTTTAAGAGGTGAGTGGAAATATGTGGCCATGGATTGGGGTGGTCACACTGTTATTTGTAAACCTGCTCAATAGGGATATGCTTCTCGTTTGTTTTTCTTTGGTAGGTATAAAGTATTTTGTATCACTTGTTTCCAGTTTAGTAATTGTAAAGTTCCAATTCAATAAACGTGTGTTCTCTATTGCCTCATCATTCAACAGTCACTACTGTCACAACACTCAAAAAATAACTTGCGAAAGATGGAACAGACGGTGACATAGATGTCGAAGAGATTGTAAATAGAGGAAGAACTAAAGCCTTCAGATTTGGTTCCTACTTTCCGCATTTGGAGAAAACTAACTCTGTGGACTACTTGCAAGAGGGAGTTTTAGTTCGTAGATATCGTTTTCGAAGGACAAGCGACGAGGTAGGTACACTTGACGCATAAGAGACGCGTAACGATAATGCATTGGAACGTCGAAGGCCTAGTCATGGCTTTCCAACGAGTAAATCCAAATATTTTAGCCGGCAAAGACGTGATTGTTCAAACAGAGGCTTTCCTCGCCAAAGATTGGTCTTCCCCCAAACATTACACTATACATTCCTTGACCTCATAAGGAGAATTAGGAAGACCCAAAGGAGGAATAACCATACCTCTAAAACCTTGCCTATCACGTCGGCTTTCAAAGAACTAGTCAGAGAACACATAGTATAGCAAAAATATATTAGGATGGAATTTTTCACAACTGATGCCATGATAAAGACGGACTGGAAAGAAGCAAAGTGTCAGCTGAACGGTCTTACCTTTCACGCAGTTGTAGTTGCGGCAGTGGAAACGTGCACCTTTAGTCTTGCGCTGGGCCCATGAAACAGGACTAGGAGTTAAAAGGAGAATGACCCAAATAATGGTAAATAAGGTGGAGTGAAATGTATCACAGAGGCGTGGACTGAACGTGCATTTACATAGCAGTGAACGCAAGTTCAATACGATGCCGTACTCATAATGCACTATGAACCTAGCCTACTATCAAATGACATTACGTAGAAAAATAATCCAAACACCAGTCTAAATAAACTACTCAGACACAGCGCCGATAAGGCGGGTAGATAGTATATTGGTCTATAACCAAGCAACGTCAAAGACGGGGAAGCGATACATGCTAGAAGTAAGGTTAAGGTGATGTCAAACATATGAAATTAAGTAAGATAATGGGAGAAATGATCGAGACGTTATTGTCATGAGCGTAGGAGTTAAAGGGAAGGGGAGGGATTCATTAAGGGGAAAGTATTCTCATGTAGAGTAAAGTTAAATTGGGAAAAATAAAGTTTAAAGGGGCTAGACAAGGAAGTCAGAAAAATGGGCATACCGACAAAGACACGAACGATATCCCGAATAGCCCAGAAGGAACAGAGGAGGTGGGGGATTTGGAAAAGGACGGAGACATAATTGGAAATACCTGTTCCCGGAGGAAACAGGATGTAAAATTGTCCGATTGAGCTATGTACATTAACAAATTCACAAAGAAATTTGATACAATGGTCCGGCTAGCTCAAAACAGTTGCCTGCGTTTCGCCCTAGTTTACCAATGGGCTCTTCAGTTGGTTGGTTGAGCTAGCCGGACCATTGTATCAAATTTCTTTGTGAATTTGTTAATGTACATAGCTCAATCGGACAATTTTACATCCTGTTTCCTCCGGGAACAGGTATTTCCAATATGGATTAGCAAGGTACGCTAACATTATTTTTGAAAGGAAGTTTTGTATTCCGTAGTACATTGTCGCTGCTCGTGGCAACATTTGTGCCTTGCAGCGGCCTTCACAGTATGTACTAGCCACGCGTCTAGGTGAGGTGTACCATAACCAACTGAAGAGCCCATTGGTACACTGGGGCGAAACGCTGGCAACTGTTTTGAGCTAGCCGGACCATTGTATCAAATTTCTTTGTGAATTTGTTAACGGAGACATAAGGAAAAGTACGCGTTGGACTGACGTAAATGGACTAAATAAAAAGGGGACAAGCAACCGAGTATATAAATAATTACGAGAAAGGTAACGAACAACAAAATAAGAGAAATCCATAAAATAAGTCACGACAAAGGGATGGGAAACAGGTTGAGTGCAGTGGGGTAAGATACGTACGATAAAGGGAATAAGATAAACTCGAAGACTTGCGTGAAAAGACGCAATCATGAGATAAACAAGGGACAAAATAAGGTAAGATGTAAGTGGCGTACTGCATAGGTCTTACTTCGGGCGAAGAAACCACTTAGTAAACCGAGACCAAAATACATACACAAAACCAATGGGACAAAGGTAGGAAGGTAAAGGTAACGGGAAGGACTTAAGGAAGCAGACAAACACACTATGAACATACTAAATAGGTGAGACACCAAAGTATTCCACAAATGGCTCACGCACACACTCACACATGCCAATGAAGTAAGCTGAGACTTACCTTGATGGAATCGGGGACTGTCAGACAGCTCAGGATTACGATTAAATAAACGAAATTTACGTCAGTACGTGCAACTTTATAAACACGTAGATAAAAGGGGATAAAAGGAAAATGGGAGCAAGGCATCCCGAAAACGGGAGCGGGAGCTCAAAAGAAGTCAAACCTACATTAGGAAAAAACAGAAGACTGCCCAGAGACAAACAAGGGGTTGTCCCTGGTAACAGAAAAACAGAGAAGCAAGAGGGAAGAGGTGCCACTAATCAGTATTCGGCATAGCAGAAGTTACCATAACGAACCTTGATCAGCAATTATAGACATGTCCACTGATCTGCTCAGTTATTCTGGCCAGTAACAACCAAGAAGAAAAGAGAACAATTCCGATAATTGGCACACAAAAGAAAAAGGGGGAGTAACTAAAAATGGAAGTAAACGGTTCACAGCTCAGACATCTCGGTACCAGATTTCCAGTGCATCGTTTTCAACACAAGTGTTGTAGGACCATACGTTTTCACGAGCCATCCGCGGACTGTGTTTGCCGTATGTGTAGAAAACTCTGTGAGAGATATCTTGTGATGGGTTTTACAGATATAATGTTATCAATGTCTGAATTCTCTTGTGAATCAACTTGATTGAATATGTATATAACTGGCCATTTGGGTGCAGTATTAAATTATTTAAAACCTTGGCTATGTCCATTTCGTATCATTCACGAAACAGGAAACATTCTGGCTGCAAAGACCAAATTCAATGTCATGGTGGCCGCATATTTCCAACCAGAGTTAGAATTAAAATATATTATTACCGAAACGAGCCAGGTCATAAAAAAGCGAAATAAAGATGACACTGTAATAATAGCTGGTGATTTCAATTGTCGCATTGATATAATACAAGAAAAGGCAGAAGCTGTTATTTCCTATTTGGAAGAGGAAGGCCTTTCTTTAATAAATAATAAATGCGATAAACCCTACCTCTGCCAGAATGGCAGCAGCTCAATTGATCTAATTTTCACAAATTTGAAGAGACTGCAACTAACAGACAGGAAAATAGCTAATGCTGTAGTGTTAAGCAAACACCTGCCAATCATCGCGTCCTCCCCTAATCGCAGTACAAAATCATCAAGGAAACTTTTATCAGAACAAATGAAGATTAACGACTGGAGAATAAAACAGCGATAAATTACATCAATTGGGGTAATACGGATACTGGATTAGAAACTATGGAAATATCATCAAATCTGCCATCATTCAGGGAAAATCAGACACGAGAACGGCTTAACCCTTGAACGACGCAAGATGCTATGAAGCACCAAAGACAACACAATACGCCCTTCACGGAGCAAGGGAATCGGGTCTTGCAGATCACTTGAAGGAATACTCAGACAGTCGCAAATTATATAAAACGATACTCAAGGAAACCAGAAACCAATATATGGCCTAGGAAGGAGCCAGGCTTTTACTGCACGCAGTAAAAGGCTCTAAAATGTAGAATTCCACGTCTCCCAGGAGATATACTTACTTACTTACTTACTCCATGGCGCTACAACCCGGGGTGGGTTTTGGCCTCTTGGACAACTGCTCTCCATGTTGGTCTATCCATCGCCTTGCTCCTCCATCCTCTCACTCCCATTGCGACGAGGTCTGCAGTCACACCATCCAACCATCTCTTCTTAGGACGTCCTTTCCTCCTCCTGGAGAATAGCCTCCCTTTCAACATTCTCTTGGGCATCTGGCTCTCCGGCATCCTCTCTATATGTCCCAACCATTGGATTCTCTGTGCCTTTATAAACTTTACGATATCTTGTTTTCCAATCAATTCGTTTAGTTCATGGTTATATCGTATTCTCATCCATCTTCCTCTCTAACAGGGCCTTATATTCTTCGCAGTATTTTCCTTTCAAAACACTTCACAGTATTCTCATCATCCATAGTTAATGTCCAAGCTTCAGAGCCATAGGTCACTACTGGTCTTATCATTGTCTTATATATCTTCATTTTGGTTGTTCGCGATATAAGTTGATTCCTGAGCATCTTGATGTTTGCATAGTATGCTCTGTTTCCAGCCTGTAATCGATCTTTAATACAGTTTGTCATATCACACTGGTTTTTAATAAGTACTCCTAGATACTTAAATTGTGTCACACCCTCAAATGTCTTATCGCCTATTTTAATATCATGCGGGGCTCTTCTTGTATTAGATGTGGACATTACCTTGCTCTTAGTTTTACTCTCATTCACTAATAACCTAATATTTGTAGCCTCTTTCTCTAATTCTAAATATACTCTTTTCAGTGTACGCTTCTCTCTTGCTATGATCACTGCATCATCTGCATAAGCACAGATCTGACTTGATTTGTTAAAAATAGTGTCTCCCTGGTCCACTTTACTGATTGCTTTATGTAGTGCAAGATTAAAGAGTACTGCAGACAATCCATCTCCTTGTTTTACACCCATATTCATTGTAAAGGGTTTACTCAGCTTATTTCCTTTTTTCACTCGTGCCCATGTGTTATCTAGTGTCATCCTTATCAGCCGGATTATCTTTCCAGGTATCCTCATTTCTCCTAGTAATTCATATAGTCTTTCTCTACATACACTATCGAAAGCTTGTTTAAAATCTATAAAGAGCATGTGGAGGTCAATATCTTGTTCATAAAACTTTTCCATCATCTGCCTAATTACAAAGATTTGATCCGTTGTACTCCGGTTGGGTCTAAAACCACACTGATATTCACTCAGAATTTCTTCTGAAAATATCTTCATTCTTTCTTTCAGGATACCTGATAGGATCTTGTAAATAACATTCAATAGAGTAATTCCTCTGTAATTCTCACATGCTAGTTTATCTCCTTTCTTAAATATAGGACATATTATTCCCCCCCCCCCCTCCATCCATCTGGCATGTTCTCTTCTTCCCATATTCTTTCCAATAGTTTATGTATTCTATCTTCCAATGCCGCTCCTCCATATTTTATCATTTCTGCTACTATACTGTCTTCCCCTGGTGATTTGTTGTTTTTCATTTTCTTCATTACATTTGCCACTTCAAATCTTGTAGGACTCATAATACTTGCATTCTCATTCTCTGATTCTGTAGGACTCGTAATACTTGCAATCTCATTCTCTGATTCTGATCTAATTACTTCTTGTCGCTCGTTTTGTTGCATATGTTGTTCAATTTCTGGCTCTACACTTTCACTTAGAAGTTCCTTAAAGTGTTCAGACCATCTATCTAACACTTTGTTCTCATCATTCAGTATCATCCCTTGTCTATCCTTGCATCTTCTTTCCCTAGGTTGGAAACCTTTCCCCATTTTACCAATTGCCGCATAGAATTTTCTTACTTCACTTCCCTGGTTTAATTCTTCTATTTCTATAAATTGTTTCTTTATGTGTTCCTTTTTCTTTCTTCTACATACTTTGTTGGCATTCAACCTCAGTTGCCTATAATGTTCACAGTTGCTTCTTGTTTCTCTCAAGATCATCTTTTCTCTTGCTCTATTCTTCTCTTCTATTGCTTCCCTACACTCTTGATCAAACCATTCATTCCGGATTTGCTGCCTCTTTCCGATTATTTCTTCTGCAGCCAGTTTAACTACTTCCTCTATTTTCTTACACTATTCATTGAGATCATCTCTCTCTTTTTCTTCTTCTAATTTCTTTTGTATTTCACTCTGATATTCCTCCTTAATTCTTTCATCTCCTAGTCTTTCAACGTTTATACTGTTCTTCCAGGTTTCAGTTTCTGTTTTCGTTTTAGCCAGCTTTTCTCTAAGTACTGCTTTGACTAGATAGTGATCTGAATCACAATTTGGTCCTCTACAACTCCGCACATCTATAATTGACGAAGAGTATCTTGCATTGATTAACACATGGTCTATTTGATTCACGGTTGTAGAATCAGGAGCCTTCCAAGTACCTAGATGTATTCGTTTATGTGGGAAACATGTGCTTTTGATCACCATATTGTTCGTGATGGCAAAATGCCCAAGTAGTGTGCCATTCTCGTTACTAACATCATGTAGTGTATGTTCCCCTGCACATCTCATCAATAGATCCTTCCCAATCTTTGCGTTAAAGTCACCCATTATTATCAATGTATCGTATCTCTGTATCTCACCGCATATCTGTTCCAATTGTTCATAGAACTCTTCCTTCTCATCCTCATCTTTCTCTTCAGTTGGTGCATACACTAACAATATGGATATGTTCCTGAATCTTCCTTTGATGCGCAATTTACAAAATCTTTCATTTATGGCTTCATATTCCATAATACTATTCCTTACTGACTTGGATACCATAAATCCTGTACCATGTTGTCCTGTTCTGCTATTTGGACCACTATACAATAGTGAATATTCCCTTTTATCTATCCTTCCTTGTCCTTGCCATCTTACCTCTTGTAACGCTACAATGTCAAAATTAAATTTAGTTATCTCTTCACCTATTTCATTCATCTTTCCTGGTCTCAACATCGTTCTTACATTCCACGTCGCAATATACAAATCTCTTTTCCGTAATCCAGGCCGAGGTTGTCTTCTGTTAAATCCGTCCTTCCGAGGCGATTGTCCTTGTTTCGTAACAGGTTCTTTTTTATGGTGTGGGGTTGTTAGCCCCACGTCCAACCCCCAACCTGGAGGGCCAGAGTATCCCGTTTAGTCTGGATCATCACCTTCGACCTGTCCGGCTTGGGAGACCCTACCAGTAGCTAAGTTACCACCGGCATAGCTCTCAGGATCATTTGACCACGCAAGCTCCACCACCGCGTCAAGGTAAGGATACCATTGGTGGAGTTCCAGGAGATATACCCAATCAAAAGTGGGAAGACCACTCATGGAGACTCTTCTCACAATGGATATAAGTACAAATACGCGGCGGTTAGAATCCACGAGCCACACTCAGGAATGCACAGTAGCGGAAGTCACAGAAGCCATACGCTCGACAAGACGTAACAAAGCAATGGCACCCAATAATATCTGCAATGAGCATCCCAAGGCTTCTCTACACATACCCGAAAAAGCGTGGCCAAGGCTTTTCATAAAATGCAATTCAGCAGGCAGTATTCCAGTTAGATAGAGAACTTCCTTTACGAAAGTATTATATAAAGGAAAAGGCGGCCAGGGTGATATGAATGCTTATAGAGGAATCGCCTTAGAATGTTCCGCGTTTATGGCTTTAAGAAAACTACTACAAAAAAGACTAACCGTGTTGACTAACAACATGATACCGGTTGAACAATTTGGTTTCAGACAGGGACGGTCAACCATCCAGGCTGTCCAATGTTTACTAAACTATGTCCACGAGACACTCAAACAAAAGGAAGGGAGAATGATTAACCTACTAGACAGTCAAAATACGGGTCATAAGCTAGCAGATAACTTAGGACCGATGTATAATATCACATCTTTAATAAAGCATAGGCCTATCCTATTCTCCAACTACATAGAAGTGAATGGCTATCTGGCTACTTCCAGTCCCATAAGACAAACCATCGGTGTATTATATTGAGATCGATTAAGCCCGGCAATGGTATCTCTTTGTCGCAAGTTTATCACTTTTGCAACCTTGGTGTCACTTTACAGCCATAATGAATTTCTATATCTAAGCATGTGAAGGAGAAATCTAGGGGTGCCATAGTAGCCATAAGCCGTAAGAGTGAGTAAACTGTCTTCGCCCTTTTTAGAATGAAAATTCTACCACTACTGAGTTATGGAATAGAACTCACATGGACAAACCTCACGGAAGGGAACTTAGCTGTAGTGGAGAAAGTTAAAGTTAAAGCGACTTACGTAGAACGCGCACTATTTCTGTCATTATCAACCCCATCGATACTGGTCTATGAACTCACTAGCCAGCCCTTTCTGGTGGAAGATATAAGAACCCAGTGTCTATTGCCATCTACCAGCGCGAGTACCGTGTTTTTACAGAAGTGCAAGTAGAAGGAACTATACATTTGGTCTGAGTTTTACTGTGCCGAAGCGATGACATCAGACCTCAGAACGCAAGGGAACTACGAGTTGAGAAACCTAGTAACGAGAATGGCTGTGCAATGGCTGCAGTAATACACACCTCCACTCATCACATGGAAATTGTGTATGTGTGTTGTGCAAGAGAGCGTGTGATAGATACCATATTCTGTCGTGTCCTGAAAGAACTCAAACATTACGAGCATAATTATAGTGGAGATAATGTCTGTAGGGCAAAGCCCTAATACTTTCCCTTTCCCTATTGCACGAAAGTGCGCATTCTCTACTTTATTACCGTATATGTTTTAATTGAATTATCGTTGTAATTTTGGTAAGTAGATCCATTTACTTTAAACTTACACCAATAATCAAAACTTTTAGACATTTTACTAATCTGTAAGACTTCCTTGTATTCGTTTTATTGGCTATTATATAAACTCATGATTATTAAATTTTAAGAATATATTTATAAGCTTTGTAATAATAATGCATTTTCTTACATGTAAGCTGACGATGACTCCGACGATTTGTCGTAAACATCTTACAATACATTACTTATTTATATAAATGTAACAAAAGGAACTGACTTGTCGGAATGAGAACTTCTCCTAATGGACTCGGAGAGCTCCAGCGCGCTTGATTGTCCTGAATAACATCCACTGTAACACAGCATCGACACCTGGAATATCTCAGAAACTTAGCAAAAATAAAATACAATTTTGTCTGATAGTATTAGGGTAATTGGCTGTTTTATTATATTCTCAACTACAGCATATAAACAATATTCTACACCTAAAGAATGTACTTGTTTTGTTCCCAAGGATGAACCAGCAGCTGTAACAAAAACTCATTGCTCCTAGATACCCACCCCGACTGTATGCAGCTGTTCACTTTAATGGAATGTACGCAACCAGAAGCGTTAATTAGCTAATATCTTACACTTTGGAGGTCCTAAAGCCAACCCAGACTGTGAGCGGATGGATCCTCTGATTGACACATCTGGAGCGTCTAACGGGATACGGAATGGTTACAAATGTCAAAATCAACAATGTTTTATATTTTTTGAATCTCTGAAGTCTGTCCTTTAAAATGATATGGAATACATTTTAGTTTAACCATTATGAATTGCCATAATGTATTTACACTTGAGCTGACAATGAGATAATCATTATGTGTGGAAAGTTTTAAATGCAGTTTTCTCAGTTCCATTCTTTAAAAGATGTGTGTTCCCTTCTCTAGGCGACTATTTATCCCCGAGCTGTGAAATATACACCATGTTATCTTATAGTGTTTAATGTTTTAATGGACCAGCTTACTTGTTTAAACTAAAACGGTTTGGGGTTTGGCAGTATTTTAAAGAGAAAGTAGATATATTTTTTGACAAATTATAAAAAATAAATTTAGACCTCCCTGAAGTTCTATATAAAATTCCCTCCATTACTATGTTAAGTAACATTTGAATGAAATGTGATATAAATTTAATTATCATACCTTTATTAGATTCTGAGAAACAGGAATATGAATTAAATAATTTTAACATTGGTAAGATAGGCGATTCCGTATCCCCGTTAATATACGGTACCATACTTCAGTTTAGAGCACTTAGCTACCCACCACGACTGTGAGCAGATGGTTCCTCTTAGAGGTATAACACTCCTGTCTTTGTGTTTTTCTGCTAGTTTCCAACCATACTGTAAGTGGATGATTCCCCTCACACTACATTTGAGGTATAGACAAACCAATAATGTCTTTGAGCTAATATCATTCAGATTAGAGCTCATAGGTACACACACATACTGTGAAAAATGGTTTCTGTTAGACGTATTGATATAATTCAGGTGTCACTAAGCTATGATCATTCATTTTAATGCTCCTATGCACCCACCTATACGGAAAACAGATTGTTCTTCTTAGAGGAATTATCACACTGGATTGTTTTAAGCTCAAAGCATGCAGTTTAGACCTTCTATGTACCCACCCTATGTAGCCTATGTTCCTCTTAAGATATCGACCCATCTGGATCGTCTTTAAGCTAATGACATTCATTTTTAGCTCCTAGGTACCCACCCTACTGTTTGCAGATGCTTAACCTTACACTACTGATTAGGTATTGACGAACCTGGAGTATATTTAAGCTAATATCATTCAGGTTAGTGCTCCTAGGTACCCACCCTGTTAGCATATTGTTCTTCATAGAGTCATTGACAAAATGGTGTGTCTTTAAGCTAGTATTATTTAGTTTAGGGCTCCTAGGTACCTACCCATACTGTGCGCAGATGGGTCCCCTTAAGGATATTGACACACCTGGAGTGTTTTTAAGCTAATAATGTATTATTAAGTTTAGAAGTATTAGGTACCCTCTCAAACTGTGAGCTTATGGTTCCTCTTAAGAGTATTGACACACCTGTTGTGTTGTTAGTTAATATCATTCAATTTAGAGCTGCTCGGTTGCTCTCCTGACACTATTTATAACGTATCCACAAACCTGGAGTGTCATTAAACTAATATCATTGAGTTTAGAGCTCCTGTGAACCCTCAGGAGTAATGGCACATTTGGAATGTCATTAGGCTATCAGCAGGTTAGAGCTTTCCTACATTTCAAAGCTGCTCTCCATTCTAGTGCCAGAGTTTAAAACATTAAGTTGGAGAGATATTAATATACAATAGTGCAGATTTAAAGATTTGATTCTGAGGAAGTAATCATATTAATTTATAGTTAACGATGCTTTGGTCTGATGAATTGTACAATGTTTGGAACGTAATGATAAGGAATTAATCATATTTAGAAGATTTGCTTATTGCTAATATAATGAGAAGTAAAATACCGTAAGAATTTTAAATTTAATCCACATTAGTCAATAAATAAAAATCGAATATATTATCCGAGTTTTAGTCACATTTAGGCTCTCTTCTCTAATTGCCTTCAAAATACATTAAAACTAAATTAATTACGAGCAAAGGTGATCAATATTTACCTTGTCTTTTCCAGTAATGTAATAAAAAATCATAAGTAGTATTCAAAAACCAGATCTGTGACAAAGTGTGATTTAAATTGATGAGAGTATAGCATAATTTTCTAAAAATTCGTAAGTCTAAAATACCTGGTGATGGTAAAAATTAAGTTATAAATAGATTAAATTTCTTTAAATTGTCTTGGGATGGTTTATCACAAGATGAAATAAGGATCTTTGCTGAGGGGAGCATGGTTTGGAAAAATATTGTATTTATTCCTTGCTTAATTGAAACTTTTGTACTGTTTCTGGCGTGGATGGAGCTTCATGTTCATTAACTGAGGAATATTTGTATATGAAGTTAGATTCGATGGGTGTTACTGCATACGTTAGTTCTGATTGAATGTGCCATTGCAAGCCATGAAGCCATGTCCCTTTATTGAATTTTCATGTCTATTCTTGTATTTCATCCGTCATTATTTTCTATCTCCTTCTTTGGCACTTATTTTGTAAATTCAATGGTGAACCTTTCCTGCCAAAAATGAAATTATTTTCATTTTCTTTGAACTTACTCGATTCCAACTCTTGTAAATCGCGCTATTCTGAATATTAGATTAACTTTGACCTCAGGCTCTAGCGGGGGGATTTCTATCGCAGAAATGGCCGTTGCATGCCGTCTAATCTCTTCGTCACATCTTTACTGATATGTTCCACAGAGTCTGTGATTGACTAACGGGAAAGTGGCTGTAGGTGGTAGTTGTTCTCACATTGCATGACATGCAGGTGGAAAAACCTTCATCCTTTGTCGTTGACAAATACATTTATCTTGTCCCCTCTGGACCTTTAGCCTTCTTCTCTGATTCTCCCTGAATCACATTTGTCCAAATTTGAAATCCTCAAGATTTTATCAAGCCAGCGCGAATAACTGCCATGAAATGTAATATTGGTAAAAAGAACTTGGTTTATGGATGTCTATTAGCAAATGCAGCTGATCTCATAACACAGCTCATTGATATGCTTTTTTTTAACAATATAAACATGCTGTAAATCGGTAGTCATCTACTCATTTATCTCAGAATAACTCTCTAAACGTCATATGACTGATGCTGTACTAATTTCTTACTTAGATGTGACTTTTTATATAAATATATACTGAGTAAATTTCAACAATGAACTCTTCATAAAATGTGGTATCATAAACAATACATTATTTCAAAGTACACATAATATGCGTACGTGCATACCAAGATATATATATCATGGATCCGTGAAACCCTCCGCTCTCCCTAAGAAATTTCCCAACACATATTTAGATGTACACAAATACCCTCCACAAATTACACAAGTGTACAAAAGTTAAGAATATTCACTAAACGAGGCCATACCGCTTGATAGGAACGTCAGACGGATTGTTGAACAAACGGAAACTGAATTATACACCATATTTCACACAAGTTGTCCAAAAGAACGGCGTCAGAGAGGTACTGACAGGTAAGGTACACCTTTGACAACTAAGGAAACTTGGCAATGTCTTCCACAACAATATATGCTGTTAATAGGGTGTATGGTTACCCCTAACGGCCACACATGCTTCACAGCGACGTCTATCAGATGGCCCAAGAGCTCTTGTGGCAGTGGCAGTCGATCCAAAGGTCTTGGAGGATCCTTGTTAGAGGCTGATCGAAAGCAATTCGCCCCCCCCCCCCAAAGCTACCTAGGCACGTTCTATAGGATTCACATCCGCAAACCTCGCAGGCCAGTCCATGTGATGAATGCATTCACCAACCAGAAATCCATCCATCAGAGCAGCACGGGCATTATCGTCAATTAAGAGGAAGTCTGGATCCACACCACCTCTGAAGAGTTGAACATGTGGTCTCAGTACCTCTTCCCTGTATCTCAGAGCATTCACAGTGATTCTAGAACCACCCATGAAGACGAGCCGGTCCGTGAGGCTATTCAACATGATGTCGCCTCACACCATGACGCCACCACCACCATACTGCTCCATTCCACGATGTTCCTGTGTTTGTATCGGCTACGCGGTTCTCTCCAGATTAATTTGCGACGGGTATCGTTCTGCTAATTAGAGTACACGCCTCCATTCATTCATGGACCTGATTCGATGTTGACGGCTACCCAGTTAACGGGACCGTCCCTGTGCTGGGATGGGTCACATACTACTGTACGTAGGAATTGTCTACCACAAAGAGGCGGCTTCGGTGGCGTAGTTGGTAGCATGCTGAGCTTCTATGCCCAAGATTGCGGGTTCAAACCCGGCCGAAGTCGTCGGATTTTTAAGAGCGTTAACAATCTCCCAGTATGCGTTCCTTCGGAGTGGAAGTAAAGCCGGCGGTCCCATGTCATAGATTTATGGCATGTTAAAGAACTTTCCACTAATTTCACCTAAATTAGCTAAAATAGGTTAGGTTAACGTTTGACAAACGCTCTTAGGTTCCGACGTTCGTCGACAGGAGCCGACTGCGGTGGCATCTGGTAACCAAGTTCTGAACTAGTAGTCGTTGACGGTGGCGTTTGGCGGCAAAAGTATGACATATTGAAAAAAATTCAATGTGTGCAGTCCTTACTTGAATTGAAAACAGATAACACTCACAGTCATCACAATTAACCGACTAACAGCGGTTATCAGACAGATTCTACACACACACAAAGTACACGGGGCAGCCCCTAAACTGAGGAATCAACGAACCATCTACCACAAAGAATCGTGGAAGGAAAAAGAGGAAGAAGAAGGTTTGTAATGTTAAGAGATGGGAAGAGAGGAAGAAGTTACAAGCAAATGAAAGAATATGCTCACGACAGAGATAAATGGAGGACGTCGAGTTGAAAACTGTCTGCGAACAGACTTACTGACGGAAGAAGTTAGGTAGGTAGGCCTCATTTTTATGTGGTGCCCGTACCACCAGATGCCAATTTCACTTCTAAAATTGCCCTTGCATTAATCGGGAATCGAAGCTTGGTGGAAGGCCAGCAACTTGACCACTGCTCCACCACGGTCCTAGCTTGACAGCAGGGGTATATACAATTTTATCATTTTAAATGATCTTGTCGACTTCGTCATTACGCTGGGGTCTGGCGCTACGTTACGGTGACGGGACGAAATGTACCCAGATGCACTGAGGTGAGTGACGTCATAGTACCGCTTGGTGCATGTGTTCCCCGACAATCTCTACTTCGTTGGTATAAGACAAAAATCCCCGATTCTTGGATGTCACGGGTAATCTCCCTCAACTCATCTCCTCTCCTACTTTTCTTACTACCTCCTCATTTCTCATTCTATCGATCCATTTCATTTTCTCAATAACCACATTTCAAAACTTTCTATGTTTTATCATTTTAAATGATCTTGTCGACTTCGTCGTTACGCTGGGGTCTGGCGTTACGTTACGGCGACGGGACGAAATGCACCCAGATGCACTGAGGTGTCGAAAGTCGAAAACAAACTTGGTGTCCGTGCGCTTCTTAAGCTTACGCCGGGCAAACCGTTAAACATATCAATATACTATGAGCGTAATAATTGGTCAGCACGAAAAGTTCTACAAATAAAAGTCCACGAGAGCATATCTCTATCTTCAATACATCGCCCACTATAAGCGTTTTTAGACTGGATAGAAGGGGAAAATCCCCGCGCACTCTGGAGAGCGTGACAGCATCTCCGCTTGACCTTTCTTTGCCCTTGGGTTGCACTTGCCGTTCGCGAGTAATTTGAAACAAGGTAAAGTATTATAAAGCAAGATAAGTATTATGCAGATAATTTTCTAATATGTCAAGAGTCCAGCCTTTGGAGCATTTAAAATGATACAAAGTCTAGTATTTCAGACTGACTGTGTCACTTTCCTTTGTTCTGTCTGTCTGACTGTCCATGCCCATGACTATAAGATGGTATATTGCCTTTCACAGCCAAGGAATTAAAACACAGCCATTTTTTCTAGCTTTTAGTCGTGTCTTGTCCGGACACCAAGAGCCCGCTGATGAGCCTATCTTAGTTTTCCTAGGCGAAACCCCGCATTAGACACAGCATAAACCTAGAAAAATTGTTAAGTTCTACCTATCTATAGTTCTCTCCTTTCCTCGTTAGCGCTCCCCAGGGGCTCTCAACTTGTGGCGACCACGGGACCCCAGCGGAGTCCCGCATTGCTTCCACTTACTTGTGCTGGGCTCCTCTCCCGTCTTCTTTTCTGTCGACCTCCCTTGGTCAACTCTTGTTCTCTTACGACCCCGACGGTATTAGGGTATCCGAGGCCTAGGGAGTCTCTTCCTTTCCCACCTTTCTCTGAACATATAATTTTATTATATATCACCTATACCTAATGTGTTTAGAAGTATTAACATACTTGTTACATCAAACAAATGTGACGAACGATTAAGTTAATCACTGCTCAAACATTTCACTCCATTCTTTGAATAACTTCCGATAGTGGTGAATTTCGTTGCATGACTCTCAGTTTACAAATTTATTAATATTAACATTTAATCCGGCGCGTAGCATATTACTTCACTCCACACCTCTATTATCAAAATTCTACAAATATGTTATTATCTTTTTGAACTCCCTGTACAGAATCTTGCCTCATTGCAATTAACAACTTCACACTCTCGCCTTGTGTACAAATCTAGGAAACATCTACAACATGTTTCTTTCATCAACAATACGTAACTTCATATACGCCAACTTTGCACGGAATCCCAAATACTAAAACCATTTCATAGCGTTCTACATTAACGCATGAAAATCAGTGACCGTATTTCATATTCACCCAACTGTGAATATTTTCCAAGTCACAATACGACAAAACTTCAATTACTTTTATACATTATTTCCTAGTGCTTTCAATAAATCTCCACATTCGATTCACAACCTTCAAACGATTCTGAACAACATTAGTAGTAGACACCCTGTGTCTTCATTTATTTTCTTTAATTCAAACATTAAATTCCATCGTAGTATTAACATAACTTTCTGAGTATAGTCTGTAAGAATTCATATTTAAATACAAATACAAACATTTCCTCCCTTCCATGGATTCAAAATTATGATTAAAATTCATTTAAGGCCATTCTGACTTATTTCTGACACTAGGTAGACTTACATTATGTCACACTGTCATTTCCTTCGATTTTTCCAATTACATGTTATTTTTACAATGAACTTTCTAAGTTCTTGTCAAGAAAAATTTAATTTTAAAATTCATTTGGATTTAATAACGTTCTAATTATTTATCTTTACATTTCTTTATGTTCTTTGAACATATTTCCATATTCCAATACTCAAATAAGACGAGTATAAATTCAGTATAGTTCTCAATAACTATATGCATTTATAAAGAAGGTATGACGTTATATTAATTACCTTGTTATTTCAATTACCAAGAATTACTTTTACATAGTAGCCTATATCTGATGTAGTGTAATACTGCATTTATTGCACGAAATAATATTTAATATTTTCGAAGACTGTTGTAACATTCTAAGCTTCCGAAACATTCTCTATGCTTGCAAAGTTTCACAAACTTTTTAAACATACTGTATTTCGACTATCGACGCATTCCACCACTCTTATAAAACAGATTTACTTCGCTACGCAAGTTTTAAATATAATGAATCTACTGTTTAATTTTACTATATGTCAAAAGCAAAGACTCGCCGACGAAAATATTAATCTGATTAAATTTTATAAGAAAAATAGCAACACAATGACGTGAATTAATAATAAAAATCTACACTTAATTTTACAGCTTATAGAAAAATGTGTTGGTCAATCACTGAATTATGCACTGAACATGACTAAACTACAATTTATAACAATTAATAACACTTTCTACCTTAACTGGAGAGAAAATTCGGCATTGCCTGATTGATCCAAGCAATAAGGATTGCCTGCGCTCCATGTCGACAGATGATCGGGCAAGCCATATGTGTCAACCTGCACGTGGCCTGTGCGGTAATCGCTGGATCGAGGTCACGGCTCGAGCGGACATTCACCCCAGGTGGTCGCCCTGCTTCCTTCCGTAACACGGCTCTCCAACATTCTTCAGGCTTGACACTGCCAAAACGCATGAGCTCTTCTCCTCAATAAATATTCTTCCCTAGTTAGTGTTCTCTGAGAATTCCTGGATGGATGTGGAATCTTATTGTAGTGTGAACTTCGTTTGTTCTGCTCCCAGCGTCTTCTTCCCCACTCCAGGATCATGACGCTGCTCAAGGCTTCCCATCCTCTCCTATGTTGACACGTGTGGCTTCCTCTCCTCTCGCGTTGATGACGACACCGCATAGAACCGGATGTCGGGGTCCGTGTTCGTAATGTCGTGAGCCTGCCTCCTTTCAAAATATATTTTCTCTTTGTTTAAACAATTCAGAGTATTCCAATTTTACTCTGGCCATCAATAAATGTTTATTCCTGCTTTAGAAGCTTATAATATACTTTAATTTACAGTATCAAATACTTTGAAATACAATCTTATATTTTCATAGAGATTTTACTTACGCGCTTTTTTAAAGCCATGCGTCCCAGTTCGAATCTCGGCTAAGGCATAACCATAGCCTTAAATAAATTCGGGTGCAGTACAGGCCTACGACTAACATCTCCTGTTTCTTGAAATCGTCTCAGAAGTCTGGAAATGACACTTTAAAACACATTCAAGGATACGGCTACTTCATTTTGTGTCTGGCCTGTTTCCAGGTGGCCGAGTATTCCACCCTGCAAAACGGGGTCCAAATGGCTTCGGTGTGCCATTATGTTCTCACGTTCACAACAAGGCTGCACTCCACCCACTAAAACATGGGAAATACGACTGAGGGAATATGGGGCGCAGGCACTGGCTGTGTTGACCTTACGGTTACGCCGCCAGTCAAAGCAGGGAATGCTCCTTTCCTATACAGAGCGATCACGTAATATTGGTAGGTGCTTACGTCGTGCGATTTGCGGTCTATTTCCTGTTGCCCTGCTTATTAATAACTTAACCTTAACTTTTGGACACTAGTGTACATTCCCAGAACATATTATTTGTATGTGCACTAAAACTCTCTTCTATAACAACTCCGGAGCATAACAGTTTAATGTGTACAAACCCCACTTCCTAAAATATTCACAGTATTTATCATATGGATGTGAAGAAGACAGCTCTCTATAACGTTCGCAAAACATCTATTGATTGATGTACAAATAACACTAACTACGAGTATAACATTCGCGGGAAAAAAAACTTGCTGAATCATCTCTTACCTCCACTCCCTGTAAAATTTCCAGAATATTTCATTCTGAAGTGTGAAAAATCCTCTCCCCACGTCTCTTCACTTAAAACCTTTCATACCGTGCTCGAAATAGTATGTCAAAGTGCCTTCTGGCGACTAAGGATATACAGGTTGTCTCTTTAACCTTCTCTATCAAATGAAAGCTGGGCACTAATCGCGAACATTTATTTTAGGGCAATACGTTAAATCTATCCCTCCATTACGACGGAAATATCAGTGGATTTACATTCCTTCACAAGTACAGTACTCTCGACTATCCGGCACAATGGGCGGGGTGAATGGCATGGACAGTCCAAAAGCATGTGTTTATTATGTCTTTAAAGTAAACAGTTCCTTATAAAGTAGGCTATAATACATGTATTATGATAACTCACCCACACTATAGTGGTGTCTGTAATAGCTCTCTGCTTGCTTACCTCGAGACGTATTTTGCGTGCGGCAATAATGTCACCATATTCAGAACTTCTTTGTCCCATATAATCTATACACTGAAGAGCCATCTTAACTTGTTAACAGCTGTTGACCAGTCAAGCGGATCCGTCAATGGCATGCAGAGAGCACTTACCTTCCAGCAACCTTGATAGCCTGTCTCAACCTCCTTGTGAAACTTACACTAAGCTATTACAAAACAAGGCTGGACAAAGCAAGAAGTCGTGTACACGTCAGAAAAAAAAACCTCTCCTCCACCGGGAATACGCTTCAAAAATATGTACAAATAAATATTCAAACGTATTCAATTTATATTACAGTTTGAAAAACGGATGTTGTTGTAAAGTATAATGTATTCTCAACAAGTTTTAATTAGGGGAAAACGTGCAAGGCTAATCCGCAAACATGATAATCCAGAGTATACTGTATATCACAACGTAAATTTGATTACGCTTAATTACATGAATGTGCCTGATGGCCACGATAGATTACGAACTTTAAAACTGACTCGTATACTGAACTAGCAGAAGTACCCATTCTTCGAACGGTCGTCGGTATTAATAACCAGACGTAATCAATTGAGCTGCTGTTGCAATGGTTAGGGGCTTGGAACCTGTTTGTCGACAAAGATAAATGATTAGTTGAAATATGCTCTGAAACTAATTTACCTAACGTGTACTTCCTTACGTGAAAATAAAATTGAAAACCTCGTAGACGAAATGCAATTCACGTCACATAAAAACTGACCCACACTGTTGTGTCAAGTGCGCATCCAGAGGAAGACCCCTTTAATAAATTATAAAGGCTTGTGGTGCATGAAAATTCAGGTTTTTTAGCCTCCAATGGCCCAAATTCCTAAAAGCAAAAAAAAAATAAAATAAAAAATAAACTTATTTCAATTCAGGAATATTTGAAAATAATGTTGCTGTTTGAAGATATAATAGACCTTCTGTACGACACATCGCACGTTTAAGTCTTGTGAAAAAATCCAGGGTACTTCTTGACCCCCTTAAGCGCATTGATGAATTTTACAGTTTTTGTTGGTTCCGTGATAACCTTATAGCCATTTGCAAACTTTCACAGAAATTTAATAAATGGAGTGGCATTACTTCTTGCAGAAATAGATGGAAAGTTGGATGTACCTTTTTGAGACACTGTTGTCATGGTTACTGGCTTGCATTCCTACATTAGTTTATTAAATGAAATTAGTTTTCTGGGAATATCTCAGAAACTCTTGGTTTTAGAGCATTAAAATGTAGTTTCCGGGGATCCTTTACGACTGTTTAGGGGCCCCGAGGTTTTTTCTGACACCAGGGGGCTGAAAATGAGCTTTGTCTCGTCGTTGTAGGCCGTAGTATCATCATCATCATCCTCTTGCACAGTTTCCAGCCGTTGGCCGGGTATGTTGGGAACACAGGCCACTCCAACGTCTTCTGTCTTCCCACCATCTCTCAGCTTCCACCCCTGTCCAGTCTTCTCCTCTCTTCTTCACGCTTTCTTCCATCCCTTTCAGCCACCTGTCTCTCGGTCTCCCTCTCGGTCTTCCTCTTGGTCTCTTTCCTTCCCACTTCGTCTCGTGTATCCTCCTGGGTATCCTCTTATCCTCCATTCGTTTTACATGCCCATGCCATCTAAGTCTAGATTTCTCTATACCATCCCGTAATGGTTCCTCCTTTATTAATTCTCTGGTCCTCTCATTTCTTATTCTGTCCATCTTTGTAGCTCCAATACTGCTTCTCAAGAACCTCATCTCACTGGCCTGTATTTTGCTCTTCTCCCTTCCTTTCATAGCCCAGGTCTCCGAGGCATACGTCAGGATAGTGGCATAGAACGTCCGATATATGATCTTTTTCTGTTCTGAGGGACATCCTTGCTCCATGACATGCTTCTCACACTCCTCCGGAATGCTTCTGCCTGTCTCCCTCGCTCATTTTTTCTCTATAGTTTCTTCCATTATCTTGTATCAGGCTTCCCAGATACTTGAAACTCTCCACTTTCTTCAGCTGTTCCCCACCAATTGTTATTCCCGTTGTTGTTCTTTCCTTCTTCTTTGTTGTGATCACTATCTCACTCTTATTTGTGCTAAATTTCATCCCATATCCTTGTATTATTCCTTCCCACACGTCTAACTGTTCCTGTACCTCCTCCTTCTTGTTTCCCCAAATCATCCGCTACCACCATTGCTTTCATCTTTCCTTCCCCAATTACTTGTGCCACTCGGGTCATTATGTCATCCATCACCACAATGAAAAGTAACGGTGCCAGTGCACTTCCTTGTTTCAGGCCGTTTCTCTGTTCCACCCAGTCCGATCTCTCTCCTCCCACTTTCACACAGCTCACGCTTCCTTTGTACATCTCCATTATCCTCCTTATAGTCCATTTTTATACTCCTCTATCCTCCAGGGACTTCCATACTTTGTTTCTGCATACACTGTCATATGCTTTCTCAATGTCCAGGAAGGCCATCAGTAGATCTGTTCCATACTCACAGTGCTGTTCTTGTAACTGCCTTACAGCAAAAATCAAATCCACTGTGGACCTTCCTGCTCTGAAGCCATGTTGTTCTTCCCTCATCCCTCCTTCAATCCTTGTCCTAATTCTCCTTACCAAAACTTTCTCAAACATCTTTGCACAATGACTCATCAGTTTTATTCCCCGATAGTTTCTGCATTCTGTTCTACTACCCTTCTTGAAGATCGGGACAATTATTCCCTTTTTCCAGTCCTCTGGGGTCTTCCTTTCCGTAGTGTAATAATAATATTAATAATAATAATAATATAACAATATAGGGATAGGGATATAATAGACCTTCCGTAGCACACCAGCACGTGTAAATCGCGTGAAAAATTCTAGAGTACCCCTTGACCCCCTTAAGCGCATTATATGTATTGATGAATTTTACAGCTTAGTTTGGTTCCGTTATAACCTTCTAGCCGTTTGCAAACTATCTCTGTAAAGTAATAAATGGAATTGTATTGCGTCTTATATTACAGCAATAGATGGACCTGTGAATTTCTGTTGCCATGGTTACCGGCTAGCTTCCTTTCATTATTGTATTAAATGAAATTAATTTTCTGGGAATATCTCAAAAACTATTGGTTTTAGGGCCTTAAAATGTGGTTTTCGGGGTCCCTTTAGGGCCCCCGAGTTTCGTTTCTCACATTGAGGGGCTGAAAATGAGCTTAGTCTCGCCCTTCTACGCCTATTTCAGCATGTATTTTAAGGGGGTAGGCCCCCTTTTATGAGAGGTACAGAGAAGGGTTACATCAATGATTGGTGTCTTGCCTCTGAAGGATATCTGTACCAAATTTTACGTTGATCCACTCAGCCGTTCTCGAGTTATAAGGACACAAAAAATTGTCCACAGACAAACAAACAGACAGACAGACAGACAAAAATTTCATTTTCGCGCGCATCCGTCATAAAACAGTCTAAAACGCGTAAATAACGCAAATTTCCCTAGAAATTCAGAAAAAACAGACAAACTTTCATTCTTATATATATAGAGATAACAAATCAAATATATTACATGAATTGTAGGTACCGATCGAACTGTATTAAAATATGAGTTGTCAATTTACCCAAACCCTTTTAGTGAATTCTTCTTCCCATGAAAGCGCCCAAGTAGTTCTGGCTAACATGTGTAATTCTATTTCAAATCTAGCTGACTAAGTGATTCACAAGAAATATGGCATTTGCCTGCCGTCGTTAAAGTTGGCTATATCTTAAGATACTCTTTTATGAACCATGTTTTGAATGTACTGGTCAAACATTCAGGATACTCACGTGACTCATTAGACGATTAGACGAACCGTTTGAGCAATCTCTCTTCCAAAAAATATCACTTAAACGTAGCTTCTTTTTTTAAAGTAAGAATGAAGATATGTTTCTACAAGGATACATACGAGCTATGGTATATCATGCCCTCTATGAATTAACATGTGCTTAATGAACACCCCGCTTTCTAACAAACCTTTCTCAGCTTGTATTTCGTGAATTTTCTTCAGTCCGCAATAACACATATTTGTAACACTTATTTTCCATAACATGAATACTTCTGGCCACTATCAATTAAAATGTGCTTCTTGAAATCTCCCTTCGTACCCTTCACCAAAAGTACCACTTGAATATGGCTTTTGCCCCAACGATGATCCAGGGATTTTTTTGAGCCTCCCAATCAGAGAATTTTAATCCGTACCTACTATCTGAATACTGCTTTTGGCAAGTATGAATTAACACATGTGTCGATATACAACCAATAAAGTAAAAAAACTGCTCCGCATGTACTATTTAAATATGCCTTGTGGCAACTAAGTAACAAGCGAATGATAAGAGATACTTGTGAGTAAATGTTGCTGCATATATAATACATATGTTTGCCATACATAGTTCTTCAGTAAAGTTTGCTGGGCATAATCTGTGTAGATGCGCTATTAGCCCCAATCAATAAGCATGTGTCTACAATTTTGCTTCCATATTAACGTTATCTCCGCATGGTTTTTCAAAAGATCTTTTCCTAGTTCTGATTCCGCAAATGTTGTATGAATTTGGCATCAGATACTGGCATGTGACTTAAGGTCCTATCCCTGCAAATATAGCTTTGCATTAACAACATGGAAGCACATTTGGCCACTAATAATTAGCATGTGTCTATCTAAAGAATTTGGCACAGTAAAGTTTGGTCGGGATGTACTAAATAATTATTGTTTCAGCCCACTATGAATGAGGAGATATGTCTTCAAAGAACCCTTTCCCAGTAAAGTGGCTCCAAATGTACTCCATGAAAAGGGCTGTAAGAAGCTATGAATAAGCATGTTTGTCTCAAAATATAGATTCATAGTAAAGTCTTTTTCACATTAGCTACTCATATGCGCATTTTCTACCTTCCCATCAGGAAGAAAACGAGCCAATCTCCAAATAGCGCTCGAGGGTTGATTTTGTTCCTCATGTACCTTACGAATGCGTATTTTTACAAGTATGGACAAGGACAATTTGTGTTACCTAGAAATCTCTTTGTGTAAAGTTAGCTACGCATTTACTACATGATTAAGGTTTGACACCTTTATGTATTAATATGTGTATTTTCAAAAGCGGTTTCAAATAAAGTTCATTCTGTATGAACTACAGGAATGTTCACTTACACCATATGAATAAGCATATGGGTCTTCGACTTTCCATTCCGACTAAAGTTTGCTCCGCATGTACTACACGAATACAGCCTTATATTACTTCTTCTTCGTCGCGAATGGGTCTCTTAGGACCACGCGGAATCAACAATGGTTAGCCTTTCTTGCAGCCCAGTACTCCTTCATACGCAACGAATGGGTTTGCTTCCGTTGTGCAGACCAGATATGGTGGTATGGCCGTCTTTTTTCCTCCTCGAAACCCCGTGGGAGTGCAAGTGTTCTGATGACATTTCGGTCTAGGAGATTTGGCGATCCTAATTCTTGCAAGTCTTTTTCAGTCTGTTTGTACCAATTTGATCTAGTTGTTTTGTTTTTCAAGTATGTGTGAATTTTGTGAGTTAGTCTATTTGGATCCATTCTTTCCAGGTGCCCCAAGAATTGGATTCGTCGCATACGCATTTTGTCTGTGAATTTGGAGATGGTTTTATATATTTCAGCATTTGGCTTTGGAAGATGAACACCATCTTTGATTCTCGGCCCTAAGATTTTCCTCATTATTTTACGTTCCTTCACTTCCAACTGATCTCGAAGTGTTCTATGTTGAAGAGTGAGAGTTTCTGAAGCGTAGAGAGCTTCGGGCCCGATCACTGTTGTATAATGTTGAATTTTGCATTTCCAGGAAAGACTCTTTTTGTTGTAAGTATTTTTCGTTAACTGAAAAGCAGATTCCATTTTTTGAATTCTTGTTGTAATGGACCTCTTCTCATTACAATTGTCGGTAATCCATTCACCCAAATATTGAAATTCTGTCACACAAGATATATGGTCAGTACCAATTTCAATTTCAGATGGGGCATTCTTTATATCTGTCATAAATTTTGTTTTATCAAATGAGATTTGCAATCCAATTTTCTTTGCTTGTTCTTGTAGAAGTTCAAGTTGGTATTGCGCATCAGAGATGTTTTTCGCAAGTAATGCCATGTCATCAGCAAATGCCAAACAGTCTAAGTTTGGGTCCTATCTTATGCGTCGGTGCACCTGCTTTTCGCCATTCTCGTAAAACCTTCTCTAGTACACAATTGAAAAGCAACGGGGACAATCCATCTCCTTGACGGACTCCTGTGTCAATGGGAAATTCTCTGCTCAGTTCTCCCATAAATTTAACCTTAGGTTTGGTTTCCATGAGTGTTTCCTTAATAATATTTGTTGTCTTTTGATCTAATCCAAATTCTTTGAGTATTTCGAAAAGGGATTCACGGTCGATGCTATCATACGCCTTTTGGAAGTCAACAAATGTAATGACATAGTGTTTGTTCGATGTATTGCGGAAATATTTCATTGAGTTATTTAAATTGATAATTTGTTCCACATACGACCTGCCGTTCCTAAAGCCACCTTGGTATTCGCCGATTACTGGATCCAATTGAATTTCTGAACGATTCAGGAGAGCTTTAGACAAAACTTTGTATGTTATGGATAGTAATGAAATTCCAAGATAATTGTTGGGATCCGTTCGATTTCCTTTTTTGTGCAAGGAATGTATGAGTGCCATCTTATATTACTATGAATGAACATGTGCATTTTTATCTTCTTTTCCTGGTAAAATACTTCCCGCGTCTAGTGAATGAATATTGCTTGGTACCACACCAAATGAACAAGAGTGTCATCACACTTCCCTCCAAAAGTGCTACATGAATATGGCATTATATCACTATGAATGAGCATGTTTCACAAACTTTCCTTTTGAGTAAAGTTTGATCCGAATGTGCTACATGAATATCGCCTTATACCACTATGAATGAGCATGTGTGTCTTCAAATATCCATTCCATGTAAAGTTTTTTCTGCATGTGCTGCAGGAATGTGCCTCTACACCAGTATGAATGAGCAAGTGCGTCTCCAAATTTTCCTTTTGCTGTAAAGTTTTTTCCGCATGTGCTACGGATTATGGCTTCACACCACTATGAATGAACATGTGCATCTCCAAATTTCGTTTGGTGGTAAAGTTCATTGCGTATGTTCTACCCGAATATGGCTTCACACGACTATGAATGAGCATGTGTTTTTTTCAAACATCCCTCCTCAGTAAAGTTTATTCCACAAGTGCTAAATGAATATGGCATTACACCACTATGAACGAGCATGTGTGTCTTCAAATTTCCCTGTTCGATCAAGTTTGATCCGCAAGTGCTACATGAATACGGCTTTACACACTATGAATGCGGATGTGTCTCTTCAAATGTCCATCCTGTCTAAAGTTTTTTCCGCATGTGCTACAGGAATGTGGTTTCTCACCACTATGAATGAGCATGTGCGTCTGCAAATATCCTTTAGTGGCAAAGTTCTTTGCGCATTTTCTACACGAAAATGCCTTCACACCACTATGAATGAGCATATGTTTCTTCAAACTTCCTTTCATGGTAAACTTTGATCCACAAGTGCTACATGAATATGGCTTTATACCACTATGAATGAGCATGTGTGTCTTCAAATCGCTTTTCATAGTAACTTTTTTTCCGCATGTGTTACAGGAGTATGGCTTAACACCACTATGAATTAGCATGTGCGTTTCCAACTTTCGTTTAGAGGTAAAGTTTTTTCCGCATGTTCTACAGAAGTATGGCATCAGACTGCTATGAATGAGCATGTGATTCTTCAAACTTCCCCTCTGAGTAAAGTTTGATCCACAAGTGCAACATGAATATGGCTTTACACCACTATGAATGAGCATGTGTCTCTTCAAATCTCCTTTCATTGCGAAGTTTTTTCCGCATGTGCTACAGGAGTGTGGTTTAAAACCACTATGAATGAGCATGTGAGTCTTTAAATTTTTTTTAATGGCAAACTTTTTCCCGCATGTTCTACAGGAATGTGGCTTCACACCACTATGAATGAGCATGTGTCTTTTCAAATCTCCATTCCTTGTATAATTATTTCCGCAAGTACTGCATGAATAGGGCTTTAGACCTTTATCAATTGACATTTGTACGCTCATGTCACTACAGTCTGCTACGTCCCTGTTACCAATTTGAACAAGTGAGGCTCCGAGGGTATAATGTGTAAGGGTGTTCTCCGACCTGCGAAATATAGTACTGGCAATAGAAAATATCCAATGAAGCAATCTAGGTAAGTAGTCACTAACATTGTAATTTAAAAAATAATTGTATATATATTTTTAATCCATTACTAAATTGTGGACATAGATTTAAAACCTAAATGTAGAGCGCTTGTAGACCGTAATAAGTCACCCAAATGAGTTATTTCATTTAAAAAAATTAAGCACAGTGTGCATTAGATGTGATTAACATAATCTTACAATAATTTTTAACTGTTTTTGCCAAATTGCAAGTGGTATTCTCCACAGCGAACATCACACAGTTCACACATACACGAATTAAAAGGTTCATGAAATCTCATATTCGTCCAGACCACATGATGGAAACCATGACGTGCCAACCCGGTGACAACATGTCTCTACACGTAAATAATCGGAGTCCAGTGGCAATTCCTCAACGCGTCAGTGCTTAAGTTACCACCAAATGTCTGCTCATATTGTTCTCGTCTTCTTATAGTATCTTGAAAAGCGGTCAGCGATGACAGAAACATTCTATTTCTGATCTCTTGTATAAGATAGTCTTCCATAATTAGTACATATACGAATCTCGATCGAGTGAATTTCGATACACCAAGTGTTCTCTTGATGAAAGGGGCCTTTGCATTGTCCAGAGTTTCAACACTCATTTTAATTGATCCCAAATAAGTTCGAATCCATAAGTCAAAACCGGTATTATTTCCTTTTGAATGAGTTCCATTTAGGCGGTCAGGAATAGTTTTTCGGGCTTCGTAAAGTCTTTCACAGCTCTAATTACCGCTATTGTTTTGTCTCTAACAAGAAAAAAGTAGGTGGTCTGAGAAGTTTGAAAGCAAATGCCCAGATATTTGAACTGATTCTTAATGGATAATCTGTTTTACTTCTAGGTACAATTGGGCTTGTAATGCATTTCTTACTACCTCCCGGAACGTCATTTGGTGTGTGTTTTTGGTTCTGATTGTTAACTTATTTTCCATTGCCAACTCCAAGAGTCTATCGATCGCCTCTTCGACGTCTTTCAGGATTGATCCACCTATGACAATGTCATCAGCGTACAAGTATTCAAAGATATCCATCCCATGAGTGATTCTTATCACATTGGCTGTTACGATATTGATAAATACGGGACCCATGTGGTCACCCTCTAGAGCACTGTTCATTTGGGTTATGACATAGGATGTTTGAATGCCATCATCTATGACCTCTCGTGTCAGATAGTATGTTTCTGATTTTTACGGCAACATAGATTTCCCGTCCTATAATGCGCTCCAATTTTCCGATAAGTACTTCCCTATCCAGCAAGTGGAAAGCCTTATTAAAGTCTAGGAAAACTGCGAAGAATTTTCCCTTTTCATTTCTTAAGACATCATCAATGTCAGTCAATAAATTCCTTACTGCACGGAGAGTTGATCTTCCCCTTCTATAGCCAAATTGAAAGTCCGGAATAGAGGTATCAAACAACTCGGTCAATCTATTACATAGGATTTTGGTGAACACTTTGGAACCGTTGTTCTCTAATGCGATACCTCGATAGGAGTTGGGAACTTCTGTGTCACCTTTTCCTTTTTAGAGAATTTACTTTGGAGTACCTCAACCACTGTGGCACATCTCCTTTCTCTAAATATTTGTTGACAGAGAATTATGTAATTTCATATAATTTGTCTCAGGGTTAAGAAATAACACCCATTACAATGTGGGCTCAATCGTGTAGGCCAACAGAATAGCATTTAATTTCGCTACGTAACATGATGCAGAGATCTAACTAGTGTAAAATTAATTAGTGTAACTATTAGCAGTAGCATTACTATGCACGTTTTCCGCAAATATGATGCACCGAGCGCGTTTCTACTCTTTAATGATGAAGTATCATGCAGTCTGAATACATAGTATACAGACAATACAGTTTTATATGTCCGAGATCTTGGAGTAAGAATTATTCTGGTTAAACTTGATATTCCTTCTCCTGCACGAAACTAATATCGTGCATGGGGCAAGGTAAATAACACTCACATACGGCTGTTATTTCCTGAAGGCGAAGATGCTCTTTCATCGTCTTGAATAAAATTATATGGTAATTGGGTTCTGATTTATATCTCAATACCGAGCCTTCAATTTTATTTTCTATCACCCATTACTGAGGAATGTTGTCATTGATATTCATTTCTTGTAACAAGAAACACAAGAACTTGACGCTGAAAAAAAAAGGCTGTACGAGGAAATCACGATTAATTCATTGAAACGGGCAACTGAATATCAAGTAACTAGCGATCTATCCTCTCATTCAAGTGACACAAATAAATCTACATTTAATTCACTATAGAATGACCATTCAGGGTAGTTGGAATATACAGACCACATGACTTCATAAGGGTTATTATACTACACTGTTGAAAACATAACGGTAGAATGGATAGCAGTAGGACTAAACCGATTGTGTGCATATTATTGATTTGCTTGTACTGAGCGTTCAACTTTCTGGCTAGCACCTTTTCTTTCAAAAGTTCACTTTTCTCAACACAACGACTTAATCCCCTTCCTCCGAAGTAGTATTACAAATTTCCTACCTGAATTTCAATCCAACAGTTCATACTATGTAAAAAGTATTTCTAAATTAATTTCCGGTGCCAAAGAAATGAATATACCAGTTTCGGGTCTCTATTAAGGTTTGTTCGTTATTAATGCGAGAAGAGTGCACAACTAATTATCTTCATAAAGCAATGACGTTGCCTTTACAATAAAATATTGTCAGTCATGCTCTTTATCCTTGTGTCGAGGATTAAAGGATTGCCTAGTTCTAGTGATTTTAAGTAAAAATTTAGACTTCCACGACCGGCTTTGAAATAGGAATCTCTGTTCGCGGGCTTATAGGCCGTGTTCTAAGGACGACAAAATATCTTTAGAACACGGCCTATAAGCCCGCGAATCAGAGATTCCTATTTCTAGTGATTTTGTTTCTGTGTGGATTCGAATGCTTGATGGCTTGACCTGGTATACATGTTTTGTGGGAATGTGTTCGACTGGAGGTGTTCACATCCCGATGCTTGGGTTTCAGCGTAATCTATTTTTGTTTTGTTTATGGGGTTATGTTTTCAAATGTATCCCCCGCGGTGGTAATAAGCGGTAATAATCACTTAGTGAATGAGCCAAGTCCTCTAGAAATCCAATCCCTCTTCCACGTCGTGGGGGACGGGCAGCATTATGAAGTAGGGGATATCCTGTAAGGGTGAAGTACAGTGGGGACCTTGTGCCTCCAGGACCGCTACGGTAACTGTGAACGCTTTACAGGAAACCTGAAAAGTAATGGCTAACGGGGCTCTGGTGAAGTCCTTAACGGCAACGGAGGCGGAGAAGGAGACGTTTGGTACGGTGAATTGGCGGAGAAGGCAACTCTCCCTCTCTGGGTAAACAAGGAGGAAAACCTCTGCCTTGTGGTGAAGAGGGATCTTCAAAGGCTAAGGGAGAAAAACCCCAACAGAAAACCGCAAGCTTGGAGGCGCATGAGGCAGGCCCACCACCAAGATCGGGTGCTGTGGGCTAATAACTCGCACACCTTACAACAACTTATTAAAGAAACATCAATGAAGAGAAACCGGACTGATCCTAAGACAACGACTTTTGGCTTGAAAAGGTTGACGAAAATTGGATTATGGAATGTGAGAACTCTGCGGGAAAGCGGAAGACTACGGCAAGCAGTGGCATGTATGAAGAATTACGGTCTGAACATCCTGGGTCTGAGTGAAGTAAGATGGAGAGATTTTGGGGAGCTGGTCAACCATGATGGAGTTACATTTATATACCCTGGAAGGCCCGAAGGTGATGGAGCAAGTTGAGAAGGTATAGGTATAATGATGGATAAGGAGGCCAAAAGGAGCCTTATAGAGTGGTATCCTGTGTCGGGAAGGATAATTGTGGCATGTTCTAAGTCCAATATTAGGAACATTGTGATGATTGTTTGCTATGCACCCACGGAGGCAGCTCAGAAAGAAGATAAGCAGGCGTTTTAAGGACATCTAAATAGTACAATTAAGAAACAGAAGAGGAAGGATATCATTATAGTTGGAGGAGACTTGAATGCAAAAGTGGGCCAGGAAAATGAAGGACTTGAGCATATTATGGGAAGGCATGGTTTAGGAGGTCGAAATTAAAAATGGATAACTCATTGTGGACTTCTGTGCCAACCATGATTTCATTATTGGTGGTACTGTATTTCTGCATAAAGATTGCCATAAAGTGGCCTGGGTATCATCAGATCATAAGACAGAAAACCAGATAGATCATGTAGCGATTGAAAGGAGATGGAGACGTTCTTTGTTGGATGTGAGAAATAAGAGAGGTGCGGACATCGGCAGTGATCACCACCTTGTTGTGGCTACCTTCAGAATGAAGATTCAGGCACAGAAAAGGAGGATGGACCAGAAAAGGAACCGGTATGATGTGGGAGAGCTAAAGAATGACATAAAGGTGAAGGAGGCCTTTAGGATAGAGTTAAAGAATCGAATTTAAGCACTTGCTCAAGCGGAGGATGAAACTGTGGAGGAAAATTGGATGAAGATTAGATCTGTCTTTACCAAAGCAAGTGAAAACATCCTGGGTTTCAACGATAGGCGGAAAAAAGAGTGGATGACTGGACAGACATGGGATATCATCAGAGAAAGGAAACAGATAAAGGAGGAAATGAACACATGTAGGACACGAGCAAAAAAGGCAGAATTACAAGCATAATATGCTGCATAGGACAAGGAAGTTAAAAGAAGTGTAAGAAGAGATCAAGGAAAGTGGATAGATGACCTATCTAAACAGGCAGAAGAGGCAGCCAAGAAGGGAAATCTTAAAGAACTATATACAATCACCCGAGTACTGGCAAGAAAGCAGATGCAGAGAAACCGGCCAGTCAGGAACAAAGATGGTACCCTTTTAACAAACCCTGAGGATCAACTGAAGCGATGGCAGGAACATTTTTGTGCAGTTTTAAACCGCTCCCTGGAAGATCAACTACCTATAGAAGAGGGAGAAGGAGGAGATGAAGGAGAGATCCAGCATGATCCAAGGATTAAAACCTGCATACCCACAGTGGAGGATATCAAACGAGCATTCAGAGAGTTGCATATTGGTAAGGCAGCAAGAGTTGACAATATTCCAGCAGAAGTCATGAAGGTTGATATGGAAACCACAGCAAATATGTTGCAGCCGCTATTTGAGAAGGTTTGGACAAATGGAGAAATGCCGGCGGACTGGAGATGTGGGTTGCTGGTGAAGTTGCCAAAGAACGGAGATACGTCAAACTGTAATAACTGGAGAGGCATTACACTTCCCTCAATCCCTAGCAAAGTCTTTACGAGGGTTTTGCTGAACAGAATCAAAGAATATGTTGACCGAAGGCTCCGACGAGAACAGGCAGATTTTCGTCAAAATCCTTCGTGTGTCTACCAAATAAACACCTTGCGGATAATTCTGGAGCAGTGTGCGGAATTGTCTTCTCGCCTCTATGTAGTGTTTGTTGACTTTGAGAAAGCCTTCGATTCGATCAATAGAGAAGCAATGTGGAAGGAAGTGAAGCGTTATGGAGTGTCATCACAGATTATTAGTCTCATTCAAGAAACATACCGGGAGTACACATGCAGAGTCATTCATGAGGGGCGTGTATCCGAGCCTATATCTGTATGTTCAGGAGTACGCCAAGGTTGTATCCTGTCGCCAACCATGTTCATGATTGTGATTGATGCGGTGATGCGAAATGTGACTAGAAATGCGAAACGTGGTATCCAATGGGGATTCACCAATAGACTGGAAGATCTGGATTTTGCTGACGATTTGTGTATCCTGTCTGAGGCACACGGTGAAATGCAAGCAAAGCTTGAAGACCTGGCTGTAGAAGGGAAAAAGTTGGGGCTAACGATAAACTCAAAAAAGACCAAGGCCCTAAGAACTAACACCAACAAAATTGACCCATTTGTCTTCGAGGATTAACCTATAGAGGATGTCGATAGCTTTACTTACGTGGGCAGTGTGGTGACCAAAGATGGAGGAGCGGCAAAGGATGTCTCCCAACGTATCCAAAAAGCAAACGGCACCTTTGCGAGGCTCTAACCGGTGTGGAAGAACAGCAAAATATCCATGAAGACCAAACTTCGCATCTTCCGGAGTAATGTCAGTTCCGTTCTGTTATATGGGTCTGAGACTTGGAAGGTAACTAAGGAAATCACCTCCAGGCTGCAGACCTTTGTCAACCGCTGCTTAAGAAAGATCTTAAACATCTACTGGCCGGAAGTAATCTCCAACCAAGAACTTTGGAGAAGGACGGGTGAAACGGAGATGGTCATACAAATTAAGCGACGGAAATGGTAATGGATCGGACATACCCCGAGGAAGGGAAATGAAGCCATTGAGCAAGAGGCACTGGATTGGAACCCACAGGGTACGAGGAGGAGAGGGAGACCCAACCAAACGTGGCACAGATCTGTTCACTTGGAGGCTATAGAGGAGGGAAAGACCTGGAGTGAGGTGAAGAGGTTGTCAGCAAACAGGACCAGATGGAGATGCTTCATTGATTCCCTATGTTCCACGAGGGACAATAGGAACTAAGTCAAGAATGAGCCAAATCGTCAACAGAAGAGTTAGTGAGACGGGCGCAGGACATTCCTCCCTCAACTCCTTTATAAAATAAACCACTTGAGAGTTGCCAGTCTGCTGGTATTAGCAAGTGAGTGAATGTAAATTAATGTCCATTTGTATAATGAATTTGAGTTGTAATATTATGTTATTTCTAGGAAACTGTGGTTCATTAATGTTTAAGGTTTATAGAATGCCAATGATTAGGAAGGAGAAGAACAAAAGTGTTCCTTCTGGCAGGTGGCTACTGTGCTAATTTTAGAGTGGAAATGTTGTATTATGGGCTATTTCTATATTCTATATGCTACGGAGTTTCAGTTTTAGGTCTTTTAAGATGTTACTATTTATTAAACAGGTTGGATACTGTGGAACTTGGTCGATTCTTGGCACTGTTAGCGGGAGGGCTGGAACGGGGTGCTTTGCAATTTTTTTTGACAAGTTAGCACTTTATTTTCCATGTTGCATAGTAGTTTAAGGTTTTTACCCTCTTCATTTTTACCAAAGTAGATGTAATTAACCTCCTTGCGGACGTGCACCTTTATGTAATACACGCGGCCATGCCCCTTTATGTAATACACGTGGTCTTGTCCCTTTATGTAATACACGCAGTCGCGCCCCTTTATGTAATACACGTGGTCACGCCCCTTTATGTAACACACGTGGTCTTGCCCCTTTATGTAATACACGTGGTCACGCCCCTTAATGTAATACACGTGGTCTTGCCCCTTTATGTAATACACGCGGTCGCGCCACCTTATGTAATACCCGCAGTCGCGTCCCTATATGTAACACACACGGTCGCGCCCCTTTATGTAATACACGCAGTCGCGTCCCTTTATGTACCACACACGGTCACGCCCCTTTATGTAATTCACACAGTCGCGTCCCTTTATGTAATACACGCAGTCGCGCCCCTTTATGTAATACAAGAGGTCGCGCCCCTTTATGTAATACCCGCAGTCGCGTCCCTTTATGCAACACACACGGTCGCGCCCATTTATGTAAAACACGCAGTCGCGTCCCTTTATGTACCACACGCGGTCGCGCTCCTTTATGTACCACACACGGTCGCGCCCCTTTAACTAATACACACGGTCGCGCCGCTTTATGTAATACAAGAGGTCGCGCACCTTAATGTAATACACGTGGTCACGCCCCTTTATGTAATACACGTGGTCGCGCCCCTTTATGTAATACACGCAATCGCTTCCCTTTATGCAACACACACGGTCGCGCCCATTTATGTAAAACATGCAGTCGCGTCCCTTTATGTACCACACACGGTCGCGCTCCTTTATGTAACACACACGGTCGCGCCCCTTTATGTAATACACGCAGTCGCGCCCCTTTATGTAATACACGCAGTCGCGTACCTTTTTTTGTAATACACGTGGTCACGCCCCTTTATATAATACACGCGGTCACGGCCCTTTATGTAATACACGCAGTCGCGTCCCTTTATGTAATACAGGTAGTCACGCCCTTTTATGCAATACACACGGTCACGCACCGTTATGTAATACACGTGGTCATGTCCCTTTATGTAATGCACGCAGTCGCGTCCCTTTATGTACCACACACGGTCGCGCCCCTTTATGTAATACACACAGTCGCGTCCCTTTATGTAATACACGCAGTCGGGGCCCTTTATGTACCACACACTGTCGCGCCCCTTTATGTAATACACACAGTCGCGTCCCTTTATGTAATACACGCAGTCGGGGCCCTTTATGTAATACACGCAGTCGCGTACCTTTTTTGTAATACACGTGGTCACGCCCCTTTATATAATACACGCGGTCACGGCCCTTTATGAAATACACGCAGTCGCGTCCCTTTATGTACCACACACGGTCGCGCCCCTTTATGTAATACACACAGTCGCGTCCCTCCATGTAATACACGCAGTCGGGGCCCTTTATGTAATACAAGAGGTCGCGCCCCTTTCTGTAATACCCGCAGTCGCGTCCCTTTATGCAACACACACGGTCGCGCCCCTTTATGTAAAACACGCAGTCGCGTCCCTTTATGTACCACACACGGTCGCGCCCCTTTATGTAATACACACGGTCGCGCCGCTTTATGTAATACAAGAGATCGCGCCCCCTTATGTAATACACGCAGTCGCAAAGCCCTTTATGTAATAAACGCAGTCGCGTACCTTTTTTGTAATACACGTGGTCACGCCCCTTTATATAATACACGCGGTCACGGCCCTTTATGTAATACACGCAGTCGCGCCCCTTTATGTAATACACGCGGTCACGCCACTTTATGTAATGCACGGGGTCGCGCCACTTTATATAATACACGCGGTGACGGCCCTTTATGTAATACACGCAGTCGCGCCCCTTTATGTAATACACGCGGTCACGCCCATTTATGTAATACACGCAGTCGCGTACCTTTTTGTGATAGACGTGGTACGCCCCTTTATATAATACACGCGGTCACGGCCCTTTATGTAATACACGCAGTCGGTTACCTTTTTTGTAATACACGTGGTCACGCCCCTTTATATAATACAGGCGGTCACGCCCCTTTATGTAATACACGCAGTCGAGTCCCTTTATGTAATACACGTAGTCACGCCCCGTTATGTAATAAACGTAGTCACGCCCCTTTATGCAATATACGCGGTCACGCACTTTTATGTACTATACGTGGTCACGTCCCTTTATGTAATACACGTGGTCGCGCCCCTTTATGTAATACACACGGTCGCGTCCCTTTATGTAATACACACGGTCGCGCACCTTTATGTAATACACGCGGTCACGCCCCTTTATGTAATACACGCAGTCGCGTCCCTTTATGTAATACACACGGTCGCGCACCTTAATGTAATACACGTGGTCACGCCCCTTTATGTAATACACGTGGTCGCGCCCCTTTATGTAATACATGTGGTCACGCACCTTTATGTAATACACGTGGTCGCGCCACTTTCTATATTACACGCGTTCACGCCACTTTATGTAATAGACGTAGTCTCGCCCCTTTATGTAATACACGCAGTCGCGCCCTTTTATGTAATACAAGAGGTCGCGCCCCTTTATGTAATACCCGCAGTCACGTCCCTTTATGCAACACACACGGTCGCGCCCATTTATGTAAACACGCAGTCGCGTCCCTTTATGTAATACACACGGTCGCGCCGCTTTATGTAATACAAGAGGTCGCGCACCTTTATGTGATACCCGCAGTCGCGTCCCTTTATGCAACACACACGGTCGCGCCCATATATGTAAAACACGCAGTCGCGTCCCTTTATGTACCAACACGGTCGCGCTCCTTTATGTACCACTCACGGTCGCGCCCCTTTATGTAATACACGCAGTCGCGTAGCTTAATGTACCACTCACGGTCGCGCTCCTTTATGTAATACACGCAGTCGCGTACCTTTTTGTAATACACGTGGTCACGCCCCTTTATATAATACACGCGGTCACGGCCCTTTATGTAATACACGCAGTCGCGTACTTTTTTTGTAATACACGTGGTCACGCCCATTTATATAATACAGGCGGTCACGCCCCTTTATGTAATACACGCAGTCGAGTCCCTTTATGTAATACACGTAGTCACGCCCCGTTATGTAATACACGTAGTCACGCCCCTTTATGCAATATACGCGGTCACGCACTTCTATGTACTATACGTGGTCACGTCCCCTTATGTAATACACGTGGTCGCGCCCCTTTATGTAATACATGCGGTCACGCACCTTTATGTAATACACGTGGTCGCGCCCCTTTATGTAATACATGCGGTCACGCACCTTTATGTAATACACGTGGTCGCGCCACTTTATGTAATACACGTGGTCGCGCCCCTTTATGTAATACATGCGGTCACGCACCTTTATGCAACACACACGGTCGCGCCCATATATGTAAAACACGCAGTCGCGTCCCTTTATGTACCACACACGGTCGCGCTCCTTTATGTACCACTCACGGTCGCGCTCCTTTTTGTAATACACGCAGTCGCGCCGCTTTATGTAATACACGCAGTCGCGCCGCTTTATGTACCACTCACGGTCGCGCTCCTTTATGTAATACACGCAGTCGCGCCGCTTTATGTAATACACGTAGTCGCGCCGCTTTATGTACCACTCACGGTCGCGCTCCTTTATGTACCACACGCAGTCGCGCCGCTTTATGTACCACTCACGGTCGCGCTCCTTTATGCAACACACACGGCCACGCCCCTTTATGGTATACAAGCAGTCGCGCCGCTTTATGTAATACACGCAGTCGCGCTCCTTTATGTACCACTCACGGTCGCGCTCCTTTATGTAATACACGCAGTCGCGTCCCTTTATGTAATACACGCAGTCGCGTCCCTTTATGTACCACTCACGGTCGCGCTCCTTTATGTACCACTCACGGTCGCGCTCCTTTATGTAATACACGCAGTCGCGTCCTTTTATGTAATACACGCAGTCGCGTCCCTTTATGTACCACACACGGTCGCGCTCCTTTATGTACCACTCACGGTCGCGCTCCTTTATGTAATACACGTAGTCACGCCCTTTTATGTAATACACGTAGGCACGCCCATTTATGTAATACACGCGTTCACGCCACTTTATGTAATAGACGTAGTCTCGCTCCTTTATGTACCACACACGGTCGCGCCCCTTTATGTAATACACGTAGTCACGCCCTTTTATGTAATACACGTAGGCACGCCCATTTATGTAATACATGTAGTCACGCCCATTATGTTATACACGTAGTCACGCCCCTTTATGTAATACAGGTAGTCACGCCCTTTTATGCAATACACGTAGCCACGCCCATTTATGTAATACACGCGTTCACGCCACTTTATGTAATAGACGTAGTCTCGCCCCTTTATGTAATACACGTAGTCACGCCCCTTTATGTAATACACGTAGTCACGCCCCTTTATGTAATACACGTAGTCACGCCCCTTTATGTAATACACGTAGTCACGCCCCTTTATGTAATACAGGTAGTCACGCCCTTTTATGCAATACACACGGTCACGCACCGTTATGTAATACACGTGGTCACGTCCCTTTATGTAATGCACGGGGTCGCGACATTTTATGTAATACACACGGTCGCGTCCATTTATGTAATACACGTAGTCTCGCCCCTTTATGTAATACACGTAGCCATGCCCCTTTATGCAATACACGTAGTCGCGCCATTTTATGTAATACACGTAGGCACGCCCATTTAAGTCTTACACGCGTTCGCGCCACTTTATGTAATAGACGTAATCTCGCCCCTTTATGTAATACACGTAGTCACGCCCCTTTATGTAATACACGTAGTCACGCCCCTTTATGTAATACACGTAGTCTCGCCCCTTTATGTAATACACGTAGTCATGCCCCTTTATGTAATACAGGTAGTCACGCCCTTTTATGCAATACACACGGTCACGCACCGTTATGTAATACTCGTGGTCACGTCCCTTTATGTAATGCACGGGGTCGCGACATTTTAAGTAATACACACGGTCGCGTCCATTTATGTAATACACACGGACGCGCACTTTCATGTAATACACGTGGTCACGTCCCTTTATGTAATACACGGGGTCGCGACACTTTATGTACTACACACGGTCGCGCACCTTTATGTAATACACGCAGTCGCGTCCCTTTATGTAATACACGTAGTCACGCTCCTTTATGTAATACACGCAGACGCGTCCATTTATGTAATACACACGGCCGCGCACCTTTATGTAATACACGTGGTCGCGTCCCATTATGTAATACACGGGGTCGCGACACTTTATGTAATACACACGGTCGCGCACCTTTATGTAATACACGCAGTCGCGTCCCTTTATGTAATACACACGGTCGCGCACCTTTATGTAATACACGTGGTCACGCCCCTTTATGTAATACACGTGGTCGCGCCCCTTTATGTAATACACGCGGTCACGCCCTTTTATGTACTACACGCGGTCGCGCCACTTTATGTAATACACACGGTCGCGCACCTTTATGTAATACACGTAGTCACGCCCCTTTATTTAATACACGTAGTCACGCCCCTTTATGTAAAACACGGGGTCGCGACACTTTATATAATACACGCAGTCGCGCCACTTTATGTAATACACGTAGTCACGCCCCTTTATGTAATGCACGTGGTCACGCCCTTTTATGTAATACACGTGGTCACACCCCTTTATGTAATACACGTAGTCACGGCCTTTTATGTAATACACGTAGTCACGCCCCTTTATGTAATACACGCGGTCGCGACACTTTATGTAATACACGTAGTTACGCCACCTTATGTAATACACGGGGTCGCGACACTTTATGTAATACACGTAGTAAAGCCCTTTTATGTAATACACGCAGTCACGCCACCTTGTGTAATACTCGTAGTCGTGCCACTTTATGTAATACACGTAGTCACGCCACTTTATGTAATACACGTAGTCACGCCCTTTTATGTAATACACGTAGGCACGCCCATTTATGTAATACACGTAGTCACGCCCCTTTATGTTATACACGCGGTCGCGACACTTTATGTAATACACGTAGTCACGCCACCTTATGTAATACACGGGGTCGCGACACTTTATGTAATACACGTAGTCACGCCCCTTTATGTAATACACGTAGTCACGCCCCTTTACGTAATACAGGGGGTCACGCCACTTTATGTAATACATTCAGTCGCGACACTTTATGTAATACACATTGTCGCGCCACTATATGTAATAAACGTTGACGCGCCACTTGATGTAATACACGTAGTCACGCCCGTTTATGTAATACACGGGGTCACGCCCCTTTATGTAATACACGAGGTCGCGCAACTTTATTTAATACACGCGGTCGAGCCCCTTTATGTAATACATGTGGTCACGCCCCTTAATGAAATACACGTAGTCACGCCCCTTTATGTAATACACGCATTCGCGTCCCTTTATGAAATGCGCACGTTCTAATCCCTTTATGTAATACACGCGGTCACGCCCCTTTATGTAATAAACGCGGTCACGCCTCTTTATTTAATACACGCGGTCGCGTCCCTTTATGAAATACACACGGTCGCATCCCTTTATGTAATGCACGCGGTCACGCCCCTTTATGTAATACACGCGGTCACGCCCCTTTATGTAATACACGCGGTCACGTCCCTATATACAATACACGTGGTGGCGGCCTTTTATGTAACACAACGGTCGCATCCCTTTATGTAATACTTGGGGTCGCGCCCCTTTATGTAATACACGCGGTCACGTCCCTATATACAATACACGTGGTCGCGGCCCTTTGTGTAACGCAACGGTCGCATCCCTTTATATAATACACGTGGTCGCGCCCCTTTATGTAATACACGCAGTCGCGCCCCTTCATGTAATACACGTAGTCACGCCCCTTTATGTAATACAAGCAGTCGCGCCCCTTTATGTATTACACGTGGCCACGCCCCTTTATGTAGTACACGCAGTCGCGCCACTTTATGCAATACACACGGTCACGCCCCTTTATGTAAAACACGGGGTCACGCACCATTATGTAAATTACGCGGTCAAGCCCCTTTATGTAATACACGCGGTCGCGTCCCTTTATGAAATACACACGGTCGCATCCCTTTATGTAATACACGCGGTCAAATCCCTTTATGTAATACACGCGGTCACGCCCCATTATGTAAAACACGGGCTCACACCCCATTATGTAATACACGTGGTCGCGCCCCTTTATGAAATACACGCAGTCACGCCCCATTATGTAATACACGTGGTCGCGCCCCTTTATGTAATACACGCGGTCACGCCCCATTATGTAATACACGTGGTCGCATCCCTTTATGCAATACACACGGTCACGCCCCTTTATGTAAAACACGGGGCCACGCCCCATTATGTAATACACGCGGTCAAATCCCTTTATGTAATACACGTGGTCAAATCCCTTTATGTAATACACGCGGTCGCGCCCCTTTATGTAATACACGCAGTCTGGCCCATTCATGTAATACACGTAGTCACGCCCTTTTATGTAATACAAGCAGTCGCGCCCCTTTATGTATTACACGTGGCCACGCCCCTTTATGTAGTACACGCAGTCGCGCCACTTTATGCAATACACACGGTCACGCCCCTTTATGTAAAATACGCGGTCAAGCCCCTTTATGTAATACACACGGTCGCATCCCTTTATGTAATACACGTGGCCACACCCCTTCATGTAATACACGCGGTGCGCCGCTTTATATATTACACGCAGTCGCGCCACATTATGTATTACACGTGGCCACGCCCCTTCATGTAGTACACGCGGTGCGCCACTTTATATAATACACGCAGTCGCGCCCCTTTATGTAATACACGTGGCCACGCCCCTTCATGTAATACACGCGGTGCGCCACTTTATAAAATACACGCAGTCACGCCACTATATGTAATACACGCGGTCGGACCACTTTATTTAATACACGCGGTCGCGCCACTTAATGTAAAACACGTGGTCACGCCCCATTATGTAATACACGTGGTTGCGCCCCTTTATGTAGTACACGCGGTCACCCCCTTTATGTAATACACACGGTCGCGCCACTTTATGTAATACACGTAGTCACGCCCCTTTATGTAATACACGGGGTCACGCCCCTTCATGTAATACAGGCAGTCGCCCCACTTTATATAATACACGCGGTCAAGTCCCTTTATGTAATACACGGGGTCGCATCCCTTTATGTAATACACACGGTCGCATCCCTTTATGTAATACACGCGGTTAAGCCCCTTTATATAATACTCGCGGTCAAGCCCCTTTATATAATACTCGCGGTCGCATCCCTTTATGTAATACACACGGTCGCATCCCTTTATGTAATACACGCGGTTACGCCCCTTTATGTAATACACGCGGTTACACCCCTTTATGTAACACACGCGGTTACGCCCCTTAATGTAATACACGCGGTTACGCCCCTTTATGTAATACAAGCAGTCGCGCCCCTTTATATAATACACGCAGTCACGCACCTTTATGTAATACACGCAGTCGCGCCCCTTTATGTAATACACGCGATCACGCCCCTTTATGTAATACAAGCAGTCGCGCCCCTTTATATAATACTCGCGGTCGCGCCCCTTAATGTAATACACGTGGTCACGTCCCTTTATGTAATACACGTAGTCACGCCCCTTTATGGTAAACACACGGCCACGCCCCTTTATGTAATACAAGCAGTCGCGCCCCTTTATATAATAAACGCAGTAACGCCCCTTTATGAAATACACGCAGTCGCGCCCCTTTATATAATACTCGCGGTCGCGCCCCTTGATGTATTACACGGGGTCACGCCCCTTTATGTAATACACGTGGTCGCGCCCCTTTATGTAATACACGTGGTCTCGCCCCTTTATGTAATACACGTGGTCACGCCCCTTTATGTAATGCACGCGGTCAAGCCACTTTATGTAATACACGCAGTCGCGCCATTTTATGTAATACACGAAGTCACGCCCATTTATGTAATACACGGGGTCACGCCCCTTTATGTAATACACGCAGTCGCGCCTCTTTATATAATACACACGGTCACGCCCCTTTATGTAATACCCGCAGTCGCGCCACTTTATATAATACATACGGTCACGCCCCTTTATGTAATACACGTGGTCATGCCCCTTTATGTAAAACACGCAGTCGCGCCACTTTATATAATACACACGGTCACGCCCCTTTATGTAATACCCGCAGTCGCGCCACTTTATATAATACACACGGTGACGCCCCTTTATGTAATACAAGCAGTCGCGCCACTTTATGTAATGAAATCAGTCACGCCCCTTTATGTAATACACGTGGTCGCGCCCCTTTATGTAAAACACGTTGTCTCGCCCCTTTATGTAATAGACGTGGTCACGCCCCTTTATGTAATACACGCGGTCAAGCCAATTTATGTAATACACGCAGTCGCACCGCTTTATGTAATACACGTAGTCACGCCCATTTATGTAATACACACGGTCAAGCCCCTTTATGTAATACACACGGTCACGCCCCTTTATATAATACACGCAGTCGCGCCACTTTATATAATACACACGGTCACGCCCCTTTTTGTAATACACGCAGTCGCGCCACTTTATATAATACACACGGTCACGCCCCTTTTTGTAATACACGCAGTCGCGTCCCTTTGTGTAAGACACACGGTCCAGCCCCTTTAAGTAATACACACGGTCGCGCACCTTTATGTAATACACGTGGTCACGCCCCTTTATGTAATACACGTGGTAGCGCCCCCTTATGTAATACACGCGGCCACGCCCCTTTATGTAATACACACGGTCGGGCCACTTTATGTTATACACGGGGTCACGCCCCTTCATGTAATACAAGCAGGCGCGCCACTTTATATAATAAACGCGGTAAAGCCCCTTTATGTAATACACGCAGTCGCGCCCCTTTATGTAATACACGCGGTCACGCCCCTTGATGTAATACACGCAGTCACGCCCCCGTATGTAATACACGCGGTCACGCCCCTTGATGTTATACAAGCAGTCGCGCCCCTTTATATAATTCACGCGGTCACGCCCCTTTATGTAATACAAGCAGTCGCGCCCCTTTATGTAATACACGCGGTCACGCCCCTTTATGTAATACAAGCAGTCCCGCCACTTTATGTAATACACGCGGTCACGCCCCTTTATGTAATACACGCAGTGGCGCCCCTTTATATAATACAAGCAGTCGCGCCCCTTTCTATAATACACGCGGTCATGCCCCCATATGTAATACAAGCAGTCGCGCCCCTTTATATAATACACGCGGTCACGCCCCTGTATGTAATACAAGCAGTCGCGCCCCTTTATGTAATACACGCGGTCACGCCCCTTTATGTAATACAAGCAGTCGCGCCCCTTTCTATAATAACCGCGGTCATGCCCCTATATGTAATACAAGCAGTCGCGCCCCTTTATATAATACACGCGGTCACGCCCCTGTATGTAATACAAGCAGTCGCGCCCCTTTATGTAATACACGCGGTCACGCCCCTTTATGTAATACAAGCAGTCGCGCCCCTTTATGTAATACACGCGGTCACGCCCCTTTATGTAATACAAGCAGTCGCGCCCCTTTATGTAATACACGCCGTCACGCCCCTTTATGTAATACAAGCAGTCGCGCCCCTTTATATAATAAACGCGGTCACGCCCGGGGTCACGGCCCTTTATGTATTACATGTGGTCACGCCCCTTTATGTCGGCCCATTTGTGTAATACACGCCGTCACGCCCCTTTATGTAATACAAGCAGTCGCGCCCCTTTATATAATACACGCGGTCACGCCCCTTTATGTAATACACGCGGTCACGCCCCCTTATGTAATACAAGCAGTCGCGCCCCTTTATATAATAATCACGGTCGCGCCCCTTTATGTAATACACGGGGTCACGTCCCTTTATGTAATACACGTAGTCACGCCCATTTATGTTATACACACGGCCACGCCCCTTTATGTAATACAAGCAGTCGCGACCCTTTATATAATACACGCAGTCTCGCCCCTTTATGTAATACACGCAGTCGCGCCCCTTTATAAAATACTCGCGGTCGCGCCCCTTTATGTAATACACGTAGTCACGCCCCTTTATGTAATACACGTAGTCACGCCCCTTTAAGCAATATACCCGGTCGCGCACCTTTATGTAATATACGTGGTCACGTCCCTTTATGTAATACACGGGGTCACGACAATTTATGTAATACACACGGTCGCGTCCATTTATGTAATACACACGGTCGCGCACCTTTATGTAATACACGCGGTCACGCCCCTTTATGTAATACACGCAAACGCGTCCCTTTATGTAATACACACGGTCGCGCACCTTAATGTAATACACGTGGTCACGCCCCTTTATGTAATACACGTGGTCGCACCCCTTTATGTAATACACGCGGTCACGCCCATTTATGTAATACACGCGTTCACGCCACTTTATGTAATAGACGTAGTCTCGCTCCTTTATGTACCACACACGGTCGCGCCCCTTTATGCAATACACGTAGTCACGCCCTTTTATGTAATACACGTAGGCACGCCCATTTATGTAATACATGTAGTCACGCCCATTATGTTATACACGTAGTCACGCCCCTTTATGTAATACAGGTAGTCACGCCCTTTTATGCAATACACGTAAGCACGCCCATTTATGTAATACACGCGTTCCCGCCACTTTATGTAATAGACGTAGTCTCGCCCCTTTATGTAATACACGTAGTCACGCCCCTTTATGTAATACACGTAGTCACGCCCCTTTATGTAATACACGTAGTCTCGCCCCTTTATGTAATACACGTAGTCACGCCCCTTTATGTAATACAGGTAGTCACGCCCTTTTATGCAATACACACGGTCACGCACCGTTATGTAATACACGTGGTCACGTCCCTTTATGTAATGCACGGGGTCGCGACATTTTATGTAATACACACGGTCGCGTCCATTTATGTAATACACGTAGTCTCGCCCCTTTATGTAATACACGTAGCCATGCCCCTTTATGCAATACACGTAGTCGCGCCATTTTATGTAATACACGTAGGCACGCCCATTTATGTCTTACACGCGTTCGCGCCACTTTATGTAATAGACGTAATCTCGCCCCTTTATGTAATACACGTAGTCACGCCCCTTTATGTAATACACGTAGTCACGCCCCTTTATGTAATACACGTAGTCTCGCCCCTTTATGTAATACACGTAGTCATGCCCCTTTATGTAATACAGGTAGTCACGCCCTTTTATGCAATACACACGGTCACGCACCGTTATGTAATACTCGTGGTCACGTCCCTTTATGTAATGCACGGGGTCGCGACATTTTAAGTAATACACACGGTCGCGTCCATTTATGTAATACACACGGACGCGCACTTTCATGTAATACACGTGGTCACGTCCCTTTATATAATACACGGGGTCGCGACACTTTATGTACTACACACGGTCGCGCACCTTTATGTAATACACGCAGTCGCGTCCCTTTATGTAATACACGTAGTCACGCCCCTTTATGTAATACACGTAGTCTCGCCCCTTTATGTAATACACGTAGTCATGCCCCTTTATGTAATACAGGTAGTCACGCCCTTTTATGCAATACACACGGTCACGCACCGTTATGTAATACTCGTGGTCACGTCCCTTTATGTAATGCACGGGGTCGCGACATTTTAAGTAATACACACGGTCGCGTCCATTTATGTAATACACACGGACGCGCACTTTCATGTAATACACGTGGTCACGTCCCTTTATATAATACACGTGGTCGCGTCCCATTATGTAATACACGGGGTCGCGACACTTTATGTAATACACACGGTCGCGCACCTTTATGTAATACACGCAGTCGCGTCCCTTTATGTAATACACACGGTCGCGCACCTTTATGTAATACACGTGGTCACGCCCCTTTATGTAATATACGTGGTCGCGCCCCTTTATGTAATACACGCGGTCACGCCCTTTTATGTACTACACGCGGTCGCGCCACTTTATGTAATACACACGGCCGCGCACCTTTATGTAATACACGTAGTCACGCCCCTTTATGTAAAACACGGGGTCGCGACACTTTATATAATACACGCAGTCGCGCCACTTTATGTAATACACGTAGTCACGCCCCTTTATGTAATGCACGTGGTCACGCCCTTTTATGTAATACACGTGGTCACACCCCTTTATGTAATACACGTAGTCACGGCCTTTTATGTAATACACGTAGTCACGCCCCTTTATGTAATACACGCGGTCGCGACACTTTATGTAATACACGTAGTTACGCCACCTTATGTAATACACGGGGTCGCGACACTTTATGTAATACACGTAGTCAAGCCCTTTTATGTAATACACGCAGTCACGCCACCTTGTGTAATACTCGTAGTCGTGCCACTTTATGTAATACACGTAGTCACGCCACTTTATGTAATACACGTAGTCACGCCCTTTTATGTAATACACGTAGGCACGCCCGTTTATGTAATACACGTAGTCACGCCCCTTTATGTTATACACGCGGTCGCGACACTTTATGTAATACACGTAGTCACGCCACCTTATGTAATACACGGGGTCGCGACACTTTATGTAATACACGTAGTCACGCCCCTTTATGTAATACACGTAGTCACGCCCCTTTACGTAATACACGGGGTCACGCCACTTTATGTAATACATTCAGTCGCGACACTTTATGTAATACACATTGTCGCGCCACTATATGTAATAAACGTAGACGCGCCACTTGATGTAATACACGTAGTCACGCCCGTTTATGTAATACACGGGGTCACGCCCCTTTATGTAATACACGGGGTCGCGCAACTTTATTTAATACACGCGGTCGCGCCCCTTTATGTAATACATGTGGTCACGCCCCTTAATGTAATACACGTAGTCACGCCCCTTTATGTAATACACGCATTCGCGTCCCTTTATGAAATGCGCACGTTCTAATCCCTTTATGTAATACACGCGGTCACGCCCCTTTATGTATTAAACGCGGTCACGCCTCTTTATTTAATACACGCGGTCGCGTCCCTTTATGAAATACACACGGTCGCATCCCTTTATGTAATGCACGCGGTCACGCCCCTTTATGTAATACACGCGGTCACGCCCCTTTATGTAATACACGCGGTCACGTCCCTATATACAATACACATGGTGGCGGCCCTTTATGTAATACAACGGTCGCATCCCTTTATGTAATACTTGGGGTCGCGCCCCTTTATGTAATACACGCGGTCACGTCCCTATATACAATACACGTGGTCGCGGCCCTTTGTGTAACGCAACGGTCACATCCCTTTATGTAATACACGTGGTCGCGCCCCTTTATGTAATACACGCAGTCGCGCCCCTTCATGTAATACACGTAGTCACGCCCCTTTATGTAATACAAGCAGTCGCGCCCCTTTATGTATTACACGTGGCCACGCCCCTTTATGTAGTACACGCAGTCGCGCCACTTTATGCAATACACACGGTCACGCCCCTTTATGTAAAACACGGGGTCACGCACCATTATGTAAAATACGCGGTCAAGCCCCTTTATGTAATACACGCGGTCGCGTCCCTTTATGAAATACACACGGTCGCATCCCTTTATGTAATACACGCGGTCAAATCCCTTTATGTAATACACGCGGTCACGCCCCATTATGTAAAACACGGGGTCACGCCCCATTATGTAATACACGTGGTCGCGCCCCTTTATGAAATACACGCAGTCACGCCCCATTATGTAATACACGTGGTCGCGCCCCTTTATGTAATACACGCGGTCACGCCCCATTATGTAATACACGTGGTCGCATCCCTTTATGCAGTACACACGGTCACGCCCCTTTATGTAAAACACGGGGTCACGCCCCATTATGTAATACACGCGGTCAAATCCCTTTATGTAATACACGCGGTCAAATCCCTTTATGTAATACACGCGGTCGCGCCCCTTTATGTAATACACGCAGTCGCGCCCATTCATGTAATACACGTAGTCACGCCCTTTTATGTAATACAAGCAGTCGTGCCCCTTTATGTATTACACGTGGCCACGCCCCTTTATGTAGTACACGCAGTCGCGCCACTTTATGCAATACACACGGTCACGCCCCTTTATGTAAAATACGCGGTCAAGCCCCTTTATGTAATACACACGGTCGCATCCCTTTATGTAATACACGTGGCCACGCCCCTTCATGTAATACACGCGGTGCGCCGCTTTATATATTACACGCAGTCGCGCGACATTATGTATTACACTTGGCCACGCCCCTTCATGTAGTACACGCGGTGCGCCACTTTATATAATACACGCAGTCGCGCCACTTTATGTAATACACGTGGCCACGCCCCTTCATGTAATAAACGCGGTGCGCCACTTTATATAATACACGCAGTCACGCCACTTTATGTAATACACGCGGTCGGACCACTTTATGTAATACACGCGGTCGCGCCACTTAATGTAAAAACCGTGGTCACGCCCCATTATGTAATACACGTGGTCGCGCCCCTTTATGTAGTACACGCGGTCACCCCCTTTATGTAATACACACGGTCGCGCCACTTTATGTAATACACGTAGTCACGCCCCTTTATGTAATACACGGGGTCACGCCCCTTCATGTAATACACGCAGTCGCGCCACTTTATATAATACACGCGGTCAAGTCCCTTTATGTAATACACGGGGTCGCATCCCTTTATGTAATACACACGGTCGCATCCCTTTATGTAATACACGCGGTTACGCCCCTTTATATAATACTCGCGGTCAAGCCCCTTTATATAATACTCGCGGTCGCATCCCTTTATGTAATACACACGGTCGCATCCCTTTATGTAATACACGCGGTTACGCCCCTTTATGTAATACACGCGGTTACACCCCTTTATGTAACACACGCGGTTACGCCCCTTTATGTAATACACGCGGTTACGCCCCTTTATGTAATACAAGCAGTCGCGCCCCTTTATATAATACACGCGGTCACGCACATTTATGTAATACACGCAGTCGCGCCCCTTTATGTAATACACGCGATCACGCCCCTTTATGTAATACAAGCAGTCGCGCCCCTTTATATAAAACTCGCGGTCGCGCCCCTTTATGTAATACACGTGGTCACGACCCTTAATGTAATACACGTAGTCACGCCCCTTTATGGTAAACACACGGCCACGCCCCTTTATGTAATACAAGCAGTCGCGCCCCTTTATATAATAAACGCAGTAACGCCCCTTTATGAAATACACGCAGTCGCGCCCCTTTATATAATACTCGCGGTCGCGCCCCTTGATGTATTACACGGGGTCACGCCCCTTTATGTAATACACGTGGTCGCGCCTCTTTATGTAAAACACGTGGTCTCGCCCCTTTATGTAATACACGTGGTCACGCCCCTTTATGTAATGCACGCGGTCAAGCCACTTTATGTAATACACGCAGTCGCGCCGTTTTATGTAATACACGTAGTCACGCCCCTTTATGTAATACACGGGGTCACGCCCCTTTATGTAATACACGCAGTCGCGCCTCTTTATATAATACACACGGTCACGCCCCTTTATGTAATACCCGCAGTCGCGCCACTTTATATAATACATACGGTCACGCCCCTTTATGTAATACACGTGGTCATGCCCCTTTATGTAAAACACGCAGTCGCGCCACTTTATATAATACACACGGTCACGCCCCTTTATGTAATACCCGCAGTCGCGCCACTTTATATAATACACACGGTGACGCCCCTTTATGTAATACAAGCAGTCGCGCCACTTTATGTAATGAAATCAGTCACGCCCCTTTATGTAATACACGTGGATGCGCCCCTTTATGTAAAACACGTTGTCTCGCCCCTTTATGTAATAGACGTGGTCACGCCCCTTTATGTAATACACGCGGTCAAGCCAATTTATGTAATACACGCAGTCGCACCGCTTTATGTAATACACGTAGTCACGCCCATTTATGTAATACACACGGTCAAGCCCCTTTATGTAATACACACGGTCACGCCCCTTTATGTAATACACGCAGTCGCGCCACTTTATATAATACACACGGTCACGCCCCTTTTTGTAATACACGCAGTCGCGCCACTTTATATAATACACACGGTCACGCCCCTTTTTGTAATACACGCAGTCGCGTCCCTTTGTGTAAGACACACGGTCAAGCCCCTTTAAGTAATACACACGGTCGCGCACCTTTATGTAATACACGTGGTCACGCCCCTTTATGTAATACACGTGGTAGCGCCCCCTTATGTAATACACGCGGCCACGCCCCTTTATGTAATACACACGGTCGGGCCACTTTATGTTATACACGGGGTCAAACCCCTTCATGTAATACAAGCAGGCGCGCCACTTTATATAATAAACGCGGTAAAGCCCCTTTATGCAATACACGCAGTCGCGCCCCTTTATGTAATACACGCGGTCACGCCCCTTGATGTAATACACGCAGTCACGCCCCTGTATGTAATACACGCGGTCACGCCCCTTGATGTTATACAAGCAGTCGCGCCCCTTTATATAATTCACGCGGTCACGCCCCTTTAAGTAATACAAGCAGTCGCGCCCCTTTATGTAATACACGCGGTCACGCCCCTTTATGTAATACAAGCAGTCGCGCCACTTTATGTAATACACGCGGTCACGCCCCTTTATGTAATACACGCAGTGGCGCCCCTTTATATAATACAAGCAGTCGCGCCCCTTTCTATAATACACGCGGTCATGCCCCTATATGTAATACAAGCAGTCGCGCCCCTTTATATAATACACGCGGTCACGCCCCTGTATGTAATACAAGCAGTCGCGCCCCTTTATATAATACACGCGGTCACGCCCCTGTATGTAATACAAGCAGTCGCGCCCCTTTATGTAATACACGCGGTCACGCCCCTTTATGTAATACAAGCAGTCGCGCCCCTTTATATAATACACGCGGTCACGCCCCTGTATGTAATACAAGCAGTCGCGCCCCTTTATGTAATACACGCGGTCACGCCCCTTTATGGTATACAAGCAGTCGCGCCCCTTTATGTAATACACGCGGTCACGCCCCTTTATGTAATACAAGCAGTAGCGCCCCTTTATGTAATACACGCCGTCACGCCCCTTTATGTAATACAAGCAGTCGCGCCCCTTTATATAATAAACGCGGGCACGCCCGGGGTCACGGCCCTTTATGTATTACATGAGGTCACGCCCCTTTATGTCCGGCCATTTGTGTAATACACGCCGTCACGCCCCTTTATGTAATACAAGCAGTCGCGCCCCTTTATATAATACACGCGGTCACGCCCCTTTATGTAATACACGCGGTCACGCCCCCTTATGTAATACAAGCAGTCGCGCCCCTTTATATAATAATCACGGTCGCGCCCCTTTATGTAATACACGGGGTCACGTCCCTTTATGTAATACACGTAGTCACGCCCATTTATGTTATACACACGGCCACGCCCCTTTATGTAATACAAGCAGTCGCGACCCTTTATATAATACACGCAGTCTCGCCCCTTTATGTAATACACGCAGTCGCGCCCCTTTATAAAATACTCGCGGTCGCGCCCCTTATGTAATACACGTAGTCACGCCCCTTTATGTAATACACGTAGTCACGCCCCTTTAAGCAATATACACGGTCGCGCACCTTTATGTAATATACGTGGTCACGTCCCTTTATGTAATACACGGGGTCACGACAATTTATGTAATACACACGGTCGCGTCCATTTATGTAATACACACGGTCGCGCACCTTTATGTAATACACGCGGTCACGCCCCTTTATATAATACACGCAAACGCGTCCCTTTATGTAATACACACGGTCGCGCAACTTAATGTAATACACGTGGTCACGCCCCTTTATGTAATACACGTGGTCGCGCCCCTTTATGTAATACACGCGGTCACGCCCCTTTATGTTATACACGTGGTCGCGCCACTTTCTATATTACGCGCGTTCACGCCACTTTATGTAATAGACGTAGTCTCGCCCCTTTATGTAATACACGTAGTCACGCCCCTTTATGTAATACAGGTAGTCACGCCCCTTTATGCAATACAAACGGTCACGCACCGTTATGTAATACACGTGGTCACGTCCCTTTATGTAATACACGGGGTCACGACATTTTATGTAATACTCACGATCGCGTCCATTTATGTAATACACACGGTCGCGCCCTTTCATGTAATACACGTGGTCACGTCCCTTTATGTAATACACGGGGTCGCGACACTTTATGTAATACACACGGTCGCGCACCTTTATGTAATACACGCAGTCGCGTCCCTTCATGTAATACACGTAGTCACGCCCCTTTATGTAATACACGCAGACGCGTCCCTTTATGTAATACACAAGGCCGCGCGCCTTTATGTAATACACGTGGTCGCGTCCCATTATGTAATAAACGGGGTCGCGACACTTTATGTAATACACACGGTCGCGCACCTTTATGTAATACACGCAGTCGCGTCCCTTTATGTAATACACACGGTCGCGCACCTTTATGTAATACACGTGGTCACGCCCCTTTATGTAATACACGTGGTCGCGCCCCTTTAAGTAATACACGCGGTCACGCCCTTTTATGTACTACACGCGGTCGCGCCACTTTATGTAATACACACGGTCGCACACCTTTATGTAATACACGTAGTCACGCCCCTTTATTTAATACACGTAGTCACGCCCCTTTATGTAAAACACGGGGTCGCGACACTTTATATAATACACGCAGTTGCGCCACTTTATGTAATACACGTAGTCACGCCCCCGTATGTAATACACGTGGTCACGCCCTTTTATGTAATACACGTGGTCACACCCCTTTCTGGAATACACGTAGTCGAGGCCTATTATGTAATACACGTAGTCACACCCCTTTATGTAATACACGCGGTCGCGACACTTTATGTAATACACGTAGTCACGCCACCTTATGTAATACACGGGGTCGCGACACTATATGTAATACACGTAGTCAAGCCCCTTTATGTAATTCACGTAGTCACGCCAACTTGTGTAATACTCGTAGTCGCGCCACTTTATGTAATACACGTAGTCACGCCACTTTATGTAATACACGTAGTCACGCCCTTTTATGTAATACACGCAGTCGCGTCCCTTCATGTAATACACGTAGTCACGCCCCTTTATGTAATACACGCAGACGCGTCCCTTTATGTAATACACAAGGCCGCGCACCTTTATGTAATACACGTGGTCGCGTCCCATTAAGTAATACACGGGGTCGCGACAATTTATGTAATGCACACGGTCGCGCACCTTTATGTAATACACGCAGTCGCGTCCCTTTATGTAATACACACGGTCGCGCACCTTTATGTAATACACGTGGTCACGCCCCTTTATGTAATTCACGTGGTCGCGCCCCTTTATGTAATACACGCGGTCACGCCCTTTTATGTACTACACGCGGTCGCGCCACTTTATGTAATACACACGGTCGCACACCTTTATGTAATACACGTAGTCACGCCCCTTTATTTAATACACGTAGTCACGCCCCTTTATGTAAAACACGGGGTCGCGACACTTTATATAATACACGCAGTTGCGCCACTTTATGTAATACACGTAGTCACGCCCCCTTATGTAATACACGTGGTCACGCCCTTTTATGTAATACACGTGGTCACACCCCTTTTTGGAATACACGTAGTCACGGCCTTTTATGTAATACACGTAGTCACGCCCCTTTATGTTATACACGCGGTCGCGACACTTTATGTAATACACGTAGTCACGCCACCTTATGTAATACACGGGGTCGCGACACTTTATGTGATACACGTAGTCACGCCCCTTTATGTTATACACGTAGTCACGCCCCTTTATGTAATACACGTAGTCACGCCCCTTTATGTTATACACGGGGTCACGCCACTTTATGTAATACATGCAGTCGCGACACTTTATGTAATACACGTTGTCGCGCCACTTTATGTAATACACGTAGTCGCGCCACATGATGTAATACACGTAGTCACGCCCGTTTATGTAATACACGGGGTCACGCCCCTTTATGTAATACACGGGGTCGCGCAACTTTATGTAATACACGCGGTCGCGCCCCTTTATGTAACACATGTGGTCACGCCCCTTTATGTAATACACGCGGTCACGCCCCTTTTTTTAATACACGCATTCGCGTCCCTTTATGACATACGCACGGTCTAATCCCTTTATGTAATACACGCGGTCACGCCCCTTTATGTAATATACGCGGTCACGCCTCTTTATTTAATACACGCGGTCGCGTCCTTTTATGAAATACACACGGTCGCATCCCTTTATGTAATGCACGCGGTCTCGCCCCTTTATGAAATACGCGCGGTCACGCCCCTTTATGTAAAACACGGGGTCACGCCCCTTTATGTAATACACGCGATCACGTCCCTATATACAATACACGTGGTCGCGGCCCTTTATGTAACACAACGGTCGCATCCCTTTATGTAATACACGGGGTCGCGCCGCTTTATGTAATACACGCGGTCAAATCCCTTTATGTAATACACGCGGTCTCGCCCCTTTATGTAATACACGTGGTCACGTCTCTTTATGTAATACACGCAGTCGCGCCCCTTCATGTAATACTCGAAGTCACGCCCCTTTATGTAATACAAGCAGTCGCGTCCCTTTATGTATTACACGTGGCCACGCCCCTTTATGTAATACACGCAGTCTTGCCACTTTATGCAATACACACGGTCACGCCCCTTTATGTAAAACACGGGGTCACGCCCCATTATGTAAAACACGCGGTCAAGCCCCTTTATGTAATACACACGGTCGCATCCCTTTATGTAATAAACGTGGTCACGCTCCTTCATGTAATACACGCGGTGCGCCGCTTTATATAATACACACAGTCGCGCCACTTTATGTATTACACGTGGCCACGCCCCTTCATGTAATACACGCGGTGCGCCACTTTATATAATACACGCAGTCGCGCCACTTTATGTAATACACGTGGCCACGCCCCATCATGTAATACACGCGGTGCGCCACTTTATATAATACACGCAGTCGCGCCCCTTTATGTATAACACGTGGCCACGCCCCTTCATGTAATACACGCGGTGCGCCACTTTATATGATACACGCAGTCGCGCCACTTTATGTAATACACGGGGTCACGTCCCTTTATGTAGTACACGCGGTCACGACCCTTTAGGTAATATACGAGGTCACGCCCCATTATGTAATACACGCAGTCGCGTACCTTTTTTGTAATACACGTAGTCACGCCCCTTTTTGTAATACACGCGATCGCGCCACTTTATGTAATACACGCGGTCGCGCCACTTTATATAATACACGCAGTCACGCCACTTTATGTAATACACGCGGTCGCGCCACTTTATGTAATACACGCGGTCGCGCCACTTTATGTAATACACGCGGTCACGCCCCTTTATGTACTACACGTGGTCACGCACCTTAGTATAATACAAGCTGTTGCGCACCTTTATATAATACACGCAGTCGCGCCCCAATATGTAATACACGCGGTCACGCTCACTTATGTAATACACGCGGTCGCGCCCCTTTATATAATACACGCAGTCACGCCCCTTTATGTAATACACGCAGTCGCGTACCTTTTTTGTAATACACGTGATCACGCCCCTTTATATAATACACGCGGTCACGCCCCTTTTTGCAATACACGCAGTCGCGTCCCCTTATGTAATACACGCGGTCGGGCCACTTTATGTAATACACGCGGTCGCGCCACTTAATGTAAAACACGTGGTCACGCCCCATTATGTAATACACGTGGTCGCGCCCCTTTATGTAATACACGCAGTCACGCCCCATTATGTAATACACGTGGTCGCGCCCTTTTATGTAATACACGCGGTCACGCCCCATTATGTAATACACGTGGTCGCGCCCCTTTATGTAATACACGTGTTCGCGCCCCATTATGTAATACACGTGGTCGCGCCCCTTTATGTAATACACGCAGTCACGCCCCATTATGTAATACACGTGGTCGCGCCCCTTTATGTAATACACGCGGTCACGCCCCATTATGTAATACACGTGGTCGCGCCCCTTTATGTAATACACGCGGTCACGCCCCATTATATAATACACGTAGTCGCACCCCTTTATGTAATACACGTGGTCGCGCCCCTTTATGTAATACACGCAGTCACGCCCCATTATGTAATACACGTGGTCGCGCCACTTTATGTAAGACACGCGGTCAAGCCCCTTTATGTATTACACGCGGTCGCGCCACTTTATATAATACACGCAGTCGCGCCACTTTATGTAATACACGCGGTCGGGCCACATTATGTAATACACGCGGTCGCGCCACTCAATGTAAAACACGTGGTCACGCCCCATTATGTAATACACGTAGTCGCGCCCCTTTATGTAATACACGCGGTTACCCCCTTTATGTAATACACACGGTCGCGCCACTTTATGTAATACACGTAGTCACGTCCCTATATGTAATACACGGGGCCACGCCCCTTTATATAATACACGGGGTCACGCCCCTTCATGTAGTACACGCAGTCACGCCTCTTTATATAATACACGGGGTCATGTCCCTTCATGTAGTACACGCAGTCACGCCTCTTTATGTAATACACGCCGTCGCGCCCCTTTATGTAATACACACGGTCGCATCCCTTAATGTAATACGCGCGGTTAAGCCCCTTTATATAATACTCGCGTTCAAGCCCCTTTATATAAAACTCGCGGTCGCAACCCTTTATGTAATACACACGGTCGCATTCCTTTATGTAATACACGCGGTTACGCCCCCTTATGTAATACACGCGGTTACGCCCCTTTATGTAATACACGCGGTTACGCCCCTTTATGTAAAACAAGCAGTCGCGCCCCTTTATATAATACACGCGGTGACGCCCCTTTATGTAATACACGCAGTCGCGCCCCTTTATGTAATACACGCGATCACGCCCCTTTATGTAATACAAGCAGTCGCGCCCATTTATATAATACTCGCGGTCGCGCCCCTTTATGTAATACACGTGGTCACGTCCCTTTATGTAATACACGGGGTCACGCCCCTTTATATAATACACGGGGTCACGCCCCTTCATGTAGTACACGCAGTCACGCCTCTTTATATAATACACGGGGTCACGCCCCTTCATGTAGTACACGCAGTCACGCCTCTTTATGTAATACACGCGGTCGCGCCCCTTTATGTAATACACACGGTCGCATCCCTTTATGTAATACACGCGGTTAAGCCCCTTTATATAATACTCGCGTTCAAGCCCCTTTATATAAAACTCGCGGTCGCAACCCTTTATGTAATACACACGGTCGCATTCCTTTATGTAATACACGCGGTTACGCCCCCTTATATAATACACTCGGTTACGCCCCTTTATGCAATACACGCGGTTACGCCCCTTTATGTAATACACGCAGTCGCGCCCTTTATGTAATACACGCGATCACGCCCCTTTATGTAATACAAGCAGTCGCGCCCCTTTATATAATACTCGCGGTCGCGCCCCTTGATGTAATAGACGGGGTCACGCCCCTTTATGTAATACACGTGGTCGCGTCCCTTTATGTAAAACACCTGGTCTCGCCCCTTTATGTAATACACGCGGTCAAGCCACTTTATGTAATACACGCAGTCGCGCCGTTTTATGTAATACACGTAGTCACGCCCCTTTATGTAATACACGGGGTCACGCCCCTTTATGTAATACCCGCAGTCGCGCCACTTTATATAATACACACGGTGACGCCCCTTTATGTAATACAAACAATCGCGCCACTTTATGTAATGAAATCAGTCACGCACCTTTATGTAATACACGTGGTCGCGCCCCTTTATGTAAAACACGTGGTCTCGCCCCTTTATGTAATACACGTGGTCACGCCCCTTTATGTAATACACGCAGTCGCACCGCTTTATGTAATACACGTAGTCACGCCCCTTTATATAATACACGGGGTCACGCCCCTTTATGTAATACACGCAGTCGCACCGCTCTATGTAAAACACGTGGTCTCACCCCTTTATGTAATACACGCGGTGAAGCCAATTTATGTAATACACGCAGTCGCACCGCTTTATGTAATACACGTAGTCACGCCCCTTTATGTAATACACACGGTCATGCCCCTTTATGTAATACACGCAGTCGCGCCACTTTATATAATACACACGGTCACGCCCCTTTATGTAATACACGCAGTCGCGCCACTTTATATAATACACACGGTCACGCCCCTTTTTGTAATACACGCAGTCGCGTCCCTTTATGTAAGACACACGGTCAAGCCCCTTCAAGTAATACACACGGTCGCGCACCTTTATGTGATACACGTGGTGACGCCCCTTTATGTAATACACGTGGTAGCGCCCCCTTATGTAAAACACGCGGCCACGCCCCTTTATGTAATACACACGGTCGCGCCACTTGATGTTATACACGGGGTCACGCCCCTTCATGTAATACACGCAGTCGCGCCCCTTTATGTAATACACACGGTCGCGCCACTTTATGTTATACACGGGGTCACGCCCCTTCATGTAATACACGCAGTCGCGCCACTTTATATAATACACGCGGTCATGTCCCTTTATGTAATACACGCAGTCGCGCCCCTTTATGTAATACACGCGGTCAAGCCCCTTTATGTAATACACGGGGTCGCATCCCTTTATGTAATACACACGGTCGCATCCGTTTATGTAATACACGCGGTTACGCCCCTTTATGTAATACACATGGTTACGCCCCTGTATGTAATATAAGCCGTCGCGCCCCTTTATGTAATACACGCGGTTACGCCCCTTTATGTAATACACGCGGTTACGCCCCTTAATGTAATACACGCAGTCGCGCCCCTTTATATAATACTCGCGGTCGCATCCCTTTATGTAATACACACGGTCGCTTCCCTTTATGTAATACACGCGGTAACGCCCCTTTATGTAATACACGCGGTTACGCTCCTGTATGTAATACAAGCCGTAGCTCCCCTTTATGTCATACACGCGGTTGCGCCCCTTTATGTAATACACGCGGTTACGCCCCTTTATAGAATACACGCGGTTACGCCCCTTTATGTAATACACGCAGTCGCGCCCCTTTATGTAATACACGCGGTCACGCCCCTTTATGTAAAAAAAGCAATCCCGCCCCTTTATATCATACTCGCGGTCGCGCCCCTTTATGTAATACACGTGGTCACGTCCATTTATGTAAACACGCAGTCGCGCCCCTTTATGTAATACACGCGGTTACGCCCCTTTATGTAATACAAGCAGTCGGGCCCCTTTATGTAATACACGGGGTCACGCCCCTTTATGTAATACAAGATGTCGCGCTACTTTATATAATACACACGGACACGCCCCTTTATGTAATACACGCAGTCGCGCCACTTTATATAATACACACGGTCACGCCCCTTTATGTAATACAAGCAGTCGCGCCACTTTATGTAATGAAATCAGTCACGCCCCTTTATGTAATACACGTGGTCGCGCCAATTTATGTAAAACACCTGGTCTCGCCCCTTTATGTAATACACGTGGTCACGCCACTTTATGTAATACACGTAGTCGCGATCCTTTATATAATACACGCAGTCACGCCCCTTTATAAAATACTCGCGGTCTCGCCCCTTTATGTAATACAAGGGGTCACGTCCTTTTATGTAATACACGTGGTCGCGCCCCTTTATGTAAAACACGTGGTCACGACCCTTTATGTAATACACGTGGTCACGCCCCTTTATATAATACACGCGGTCGCGCCGCTTTATGTAAAACACGTAGTCAGACCCCTTTATGTAATACAAGTGGTCACGCCCTTTTATGTAATACACGTAATCACACCCCTTTATGTAATACACGTAGTCACGCCCTTTTATGTTATACACGTAGTCACGCCCCCTTATGTATTACACGGGGTCACGCCCCTTCATGTAATACACGCAGTCGCGCCACTTTATATAAAACACGCGGTCAAGTCCCTTTATGTAATACACGGGGTCGCATCCCTTTATGTAATACACACGGTCGCATCCCTTTATGTAATACACGCGGTTAAGCCCCTTTATATAATACTCGCGGTCAAGCCCCTTTATATAATACTCGCGGTCGCATCCCTTTACGTAATACACACGGTCGCATCCCTTTATCTAATACACGCGGTTACGCCCCTTTATGTAATACACGCGGTTACGCCCCTTTATGTAATACACGCGGTTACACTCCTTTATGTAATACAAGCAGTCGCGCCCCTTTATATAATACACGCGGTCACGCCCCTTTATGTAATACACGCAGTCGCGTCCCTTTATATAATAAACGCGGTCACGCCCGGGGTCACAGCCCTTTATGTAATACATGTGGTCACGCCCCTTTATGTCATACACGCAGTCGCGCCCATTTGTGTAATACACGCTGTCACGCCCCTTTATGTAATACAAGCAGTCGCGCCCCTTTATATAATACACGCGGTCACGCCCCTTTAAGTAATACACTCAGTCGCGCCCCTTTATGTCATACACGCCGTCACGCCCCTTTATGTAATACACGCGGTCACGCCCCCTTATGTAATACAAGCAGTCGCGCCCCTTTATATAATAATCACGGTCGCGCCCCTTTATGTAATACACGGGGTCACGTCCCTTTATGTAATACACGTAGTCACGCCCATTTATGTTATACACACGGCCACGCCCCTTTATGTAATACAAGCTGTCGCGACCCTTTATATAATACACGCAGTCACTCCCCTTTATGTAATACACGCAGTCGCGCCCCTTTATAAAATACTCGCGGTCGCGCCCCTTTATGTAATACACGTAGTCACGCCCCTTTATGTAATACACGTAGTCACGCCCCTTTAAGCAATATACACGGTCGCGCACCTTTATGTAATATACGTGGTCACGTCCCTTTATGTAATACACGGGGTCACGACAATTTATGTTATACACACGGTCGCGTCCCTTTATGTAATACACACGGTCGCACACCTTTATGTAATACACGCGGTCACGCCCCTTTATGTAATACACGCAGTCGCGTCCCTTTATGTAATACACACGGTCGCGCACCTTAATGTAATACACGTGGTCACGCCCCTTTATGTAATACACGTGGTCGCGCCCCTTTATGTAATACACGCGGTCACGCCCCTTTATGTAATACACGTGGTCGCGCCACTTTCTATATTACACGCGTTCACGCCACTTTATGTAATAGACGTAGTCTCGCCCCTTTATGTAATACACGTAGTCACGCCCCTTTATGTAATACAGGTAGTCACGCCCCTTTATGCAAAACACACGGTCACGCACCGTTATGTAATACACGTGGTCACGTCCCTTTATGTAATACACGGGGTCGCGACATTTTATGTATTACACACGGTCGCGTCCATTTATGTAATACACACGGTCGCGCCCTTTCATGTAATACACGTGGTCACGTCCCTTTATGTAATAGACGGGGTCGCGACACTTTATGTAATACACACCGTCGCGCAGCTTTATGTAATACACGCAGTCGCGTCCCTTCATGTAATACACGTAGTCACGCCCCTTTATGTAATACACGCAGACGTGTCCCTTTATGTAATACACACGGCCGCGCACCTTTATGTAATACACGTTGTCGCGTCCCATTATGTAATACACGGGGTCGCGACACTTTATGTATTACACACGGTCGCGCGCCTTAATGTAATACACGTGGTCACGCCCCTTTATGTAATACACGTGGTCGCGCCCCTTTATGTAATACACGCGGTCACGCCCTTTTATGTACTACACGCGGTCGCGCCACTTTATGTAATACACACGGTCGCGCACCTTTATGTAATACACGTAGTCACGCCCCTTTATTTAATACACGTAGTCACGCCCCTTTATGTGAAACACGGGGTCGCGACACTTTATATAATACACGCAGTCGCGCCACTTTATGTAATACACGTAGTCACGCCCCTTTATGTAATACACGTGGTCACGCCCTTTTATGTAATACACGTGGTCACACCCCTTTATGTAATACACGTAGTAACGGCCTTTTATGTAATACACGTAGTCACGCCCCTTTATGTAATACACGCAGTCGCGACACTTTATGTAATACACGTGGCCACGCCCCTTCATGTAATACTCGCGGTGCGCCACTTTATATAATACACGCAGTCGCGCCACTTTATGTAATACACGTGGCCACGCCCCTTCATGTAATACGCGCGGTGCGCCACTATATATAATACACGCAGTCGCGCCCCTTTATGTATTACACGTTGCCACGCCCCTTCATGTAATACACGCGGTGCGCCACTTTATATAATACACGCAGTCGCGCCACTTTATGTAATACACGAGGTCACGACCCTTTATGTAGTACACGCGGTCACGACCCTTTATGTAATATACGGGGTCACGCCCCATTTTGCAATACACGCATTCGCGTACCTTTTTTGTAATACACGTAGTCACGCCCCTTTTTGTAATACACGCGGTCGCGCCACTTTATGTTATACACGCGGTCGCGCCACTTTATATAATACACGCAGTCACGCCACTTTATGTAATACACGCGGTCGCGCCACTTTATGTAATACACGCGGTCGCGCCACTTTATGTAATACACGCGGTCACGCCCCTTTATGTAATACACGTGGTCACGCCCCTTAGTATAATACACGCTGTTGCGCACCTTAATATAATACACGCAGTCGCGCCCCAATATGTAATACACACGGTCACGCCCATTTATGTAATACACACGGTAACACCCCTTTATGTAATACAAGCAGTCGCGCCCCTTTATATAATACACGCAGTCACGCCTCTTTATGTAATACACGCAGTCGCGTACCTTTTTTGTAATACACGTGATCACGCCCCTTTATATAATACACGCGGTCACGCCCCTTTTTGTAATACACGCAGTCACGTCCCTTTATGTAATACACGCGGTCAAGCCCCTTTATGTATTACACGCGGTCGCGCCACTTTATATAATACACGCAGTCGCGCCACTTTATGTAATACACGCGGTCGGGCCACTTTATGTAATACACGCGGTCGCGCCACTTAATGTAAAAGACGTGGTCACGCCCCATTATGTAATACACGTGGTCGCGCCCCTTTATGTAATACACGCGGTCACCCCCTTTATGTAATACACACGGTCGCGCCACTTTATGTAATACACGTAGTCACGCCCCTTTATGTAATACACGGGGTCACGCCCCTTCATGTAATACACGCAGTCGCGCCACTTTATATAATACACGCGGTCAAGTCCCTTTATGTAATACACGGGGTCGCATCCCTTTATGTAATGCACACGGTCGCATCCCTTTATGTAATACACGCGGTTACGCCCCTTTATGTAATACACGCGGTTACGCCCCTTTATGTAATACACGCGGTTACGCCCCTTTATATAATACTCGCGGTCGCATCCCATTATGTAATACACACGGTCGCATCCCTTTATGTAATACACGCGGTTACGCCCCTTTATGTAATACACGCGGTTACGCCCCTTTATGTAATACACGCGGTTACGCCCCTTTATGTAATATACGCGGTTACGCCCCTTTATGTAATACAAGCAGTCGCGCCCCTTTATATAATACTCGCGGTCGCGCCCCATTATGTAATACACGTGGTCACGTCCCTTTATGTAATACACGTAGTCACGCCCCTTTATGGTAAACAAACGGCCACGCCCCTTTATTTAATACAAGCAGTCGCGCCCCTTTATATAATACACGCAGTAAACGCCCCTTTATGAAATACACGCAGTCGCGCCCCTCTATATAATACTCGCGGTCGCGCCCCTTGATGTAATACACGGGGTCACGCCCCTTTATGTAATACACGTGGTCGCGCCCCTTTATGTAGAACTCGTGGTCTCGCCCCTTTATGTAATACACTTGGTCACGCCCCTTTATGAAATACACGCGGTCAAGCCACTTTATGTAATACACGCAGTCGCGCCGTTTTATGTAATACACGTAGTCACGCCCCTTTATGTAATACACGGGGTCACGCCCCTTCATGTAATACACGCAGTCGCGCCTCTTTATATAATACACACGGTCACGCTCCCTTATGTAATACACACAGTCGCGCCACTTTATATAATACACACGGTCACGCCCCTTTATGTAATACCCGCAGTCGCGCCACTTTATATAATACACACGGTGACGCCCCTTTATGTAATACAAGCAGTCGCGCCACTTTATGTAATGAAATCAGTCACGCACCTTTATGTAATACACGTGGTCGCGCCCCTTTATGTAAAACACGTGGTCTCGCCCCTTTATGTAATACACGTGGTCACGCCCCTTTATGTAATACACGCAGTCGCACCGCTTTATGTAATACACGTAGTCACGCCCCTTTATATAATACACGGGGTCACGCCCCTTTATGTAATACACACAGTCGCACCGCTCTATGTAAAACACGTGATCTCGCCCCTTTATGTAATACACGCGGTCAAGCCAATTTATGTAATACACGCAGTCGCACCGCTTTATGTAATACACATAGTCACGCCCCTTTATGTAATACAAACGGTCACGCCCCTTTATGTAATACACGCAGTCGCGCCACTTGATATAACACACACGGTCACGCCCCTTTTTGTAATACTCGCAGTCGCGTCCCTTTATATAAGACACACGGTCAAGCCCCTTTCAGTAATACACACGGTCGCGCACCTTTATGTGATACACGTGGTCACGCCCCTTTATGTAATACACGTGGTAGCGCCCCCTTATATAAAACACGCGGCCACGCCCCTTTATGTAATACACACGGTCGCGCCACTTTATGTTATACACGGGGTCACGCACCTTCATGTAATACACGCAGTCGTGCCACTTTATATAATACACGCGGTCATGTCCCTTTATGTAATACACGCAGTCGCGCCCCTTTATGTAATACACGCGGTCAAGCCCCTTTATGTAATACACGGGGTCGCATCCCTTTATGAAATACACACGGTCGCATCCGTTTATGTAATACACACGGTTACGCCCCTTTATGTAATACACATGGTTACGCCCCTGTATGTAATACAAGCCGTCGCGCCCCTTTATGTAATACACGCGGTTACGCCCCTTTATGTAATACACGCGGTTACGCCCCTTTATAGAATACACGCGGTTACGCCCCTTTATGTAATACACGCAGTCGCGCCCCTTTATATAATACACGCGGTCGCATCCCTTTATGTAATACACACGGTCGCATCCCTTTATGTAATACACGCGGGAACGCCCCTTTATGTAATACACGCGGTTACGCCCCTGTATGTAATACAAGCCGTCGCGCCCCTTTATGTCATACACGCGGTTACGCCTCTTTATGTAATACACGCGGTTACGCCCCTTTATAGAATACACGTGGTTACGCCCCTTTATGTAATACACGCAGTCGCGTCCCTTTATGTAATACAAGCGGTCACGCCCCTTTATGTAATAAAAGCAATCCCGCCCCTTTATATCATACTCGCGGTCGCGCCCCTTTATGTAATACACGTGGTCACGTCCCTTTATGTAATACACGCAGTCGCGCCCCTTTATGTAATAAACGCGGTTACGGCCCTTTATAGAATACACGCGGTTACGCCCCTTTATATAATACACGCAGTCGCGCCCCTTTATGTAATACACGGGGTCACGCCCCTTTATGTAATACAAGCAGTCGCGCTACTTTATATAATACACACGGACACGCCCCTTTATGAAATAAACGCTGTCGCGCCACTTTATATAACACACACGGTCACGCCCCTTTATGTAATACAAGCAGTCGCGCCACTTTATGTAATGAAATCAGTCACGCCCCTTTATGTAATACACGTGGTCGCGCCAATTTATGTAAAACACCTGGTCTCGCCCCTTTATGTAATACACGTGGCCACGCCCCTTTATGTAATACACGTAGTCGCGACCCTTTATATAATACACGCAGTCACGCCCCTTTATAAAATACTCGCGGTCGCGCCCCTTTATGTAATACAAGGGGTCACGTCCCTTTATGTAATACACGTGGTCACGCCCCTTTATATAATACACGCGGTCGCGCCGCTTTATGTAATACACGTAGTCACACCCCTTTATTTAATACACGTGGTCACGCCCTTTTATGTAATACACGTAATCACACCCCTTTATGTAATACACGTAGTCACGCCCTTTTATGTTATACACGTAGTCACGCCCCTTTATGTAATACACGGGGTCACGCCCCTTCATGTAATACACGCAGTCGCGCCACTCTATATAACACACGCGGTCAAGTCCCTTTATGTAATACACGGGGTCGCATCCCTTTATGTAATACACACGGTCGCATCCCTTTATGTAATACACGCGGTTAAGCCCCTTTATATAATACTCGCGGTCAAGCCCCTTTATATAATACTCGCGGCCGCATCCCTTTATGTAATACACACGGTCGCATCCCTTTATGTAATACACGCGGTTACGCCCCTTTATGTAATACACGCGGTTACGCCCCTTTATGTAATACACGCGGTTACGCCCCTTTATGTAATACAAGCAGTCGCGCCCCTTTATATAATACACGCGGTCACGCCCCTTTATGTAATACACGCAGTCGCGCCCCTATATGTAATACACGCGTTCACGCCCCTTTATGTAATACAAGCAGTCGCGCCCCTTTATATAATACTCGTGGTCGCGCCCCTTTATGTAATACACGTGGTAACGTCCCTTTATGTAATACACGTATTCACGCCCCTTTATGGTAAACAAACGGCCACGCCCCTTTATTTAATACAAGCAGTCGCGCCCCTTTATATAATACACGCAGTAACGCCCCTTTATGAAATACACGCAGTCGCGCCCCTTTATATAATACTCGCGGTCACGCCCCTTGATGTAATACTCGGGGTCACGCCCATTTATGTAATACACGTGGTCACGCCCCTTTATGTAAAACACGTGGTCTCGCCCCTTTATGTAATACACGTGGTCATGCCCCTTTATGAAATACACGCGGTCAAGCCACTTTATGTAATACACGCAGTCGCGCCATTTTATGTAATACACGTAGTCAAGCCCCTTTATGTAATACACGGGGTCACGCCCCTTTATGTAATACACGCAGTCGCGCCTCTTTATATAATACACACGGTCACGCTCCTTTATGTAATACACACAGTCGCGCCACTTTATATAATACACACGGTCACGCCCCTTTATGTAATACCCGCAGTCGCGCCACTTTATATAATAAACACGGTGACGCCCCTTTATGTAATACAAGCAGTCGCGCCACTTTATGTAATGAAATCAGTCACGCATCTTTATGTAATACACGTGGTCGCGCCCCTTTATGTAAAACACGTGGTCTCGCCCCTTTATGTAATACACGTGGTCACGCCCCTTTATGTAATACACGCAGTCGCACCGCTTTATGTAATACACGTAGTCACGCCCCTTTATGTAATACACTAGGTCACGCCCCTTTATGTAATACACGCAGTCGCACCGCTCTATGTAAAACACGTGGTCTCGCCCCTTTATGTAATACACGCGGTCAAGCCAATTTATGTAATACACGCAGTCGCACCGCTTTATGTAATACACGTAGTCACGCCCCTTTATGTAATACACACGGTCACGCCCCTTTATGTAATACACGCAGTCGCGCCACTTTATATAATACAAACGGTCACGCCCCTTTATGTAATACACGCAGTCGAGCCACTTTATATAATACACACGGTCACGCCCCTTTTTGTAATACACGCAGTCGCGTCCCTTTATGTAAGACACACGGTCAAGCCCCTTTAAGTTATACACACGGTCGCGCACCTTTATGTGATACACGTGGTCACGCCCCTTTATGTAATACACGTGGTAGCGCCCCCTTATGTAAAGCACGCGGCCACGCCCCTTTATGTGATACACACGGTCGCGCCACTTTATGTTATACACGGGGTCAGGCCCCATCATGTAATACACGCAGTCGCGCCACTTTATATAATACACGCGGTCATGTCCCTTTATGTAATACACGCAGTCGCGCCCCTTTATGTAATACACGCGGTCAAGCCCCTTTATGTAATACACGGGGTCGCATCCCTTTATGTAATACACACGGTCGCATCCGTTTATGTAATACACGCGGTTACGCCCCTTTATGTAATACACATGGTTACGCCCCTGTATGTAATACAAGCCGTCGCGCCCCTTTATGTAATACACGCGGTTACGCCCCTTTATGTAATACACGCGGTTACGCCCCTTTATAGAATACACGGGGTTACGCCCCTTTATGTAATACACGCAGTCGCGCCCCTTTATATAATACTCGCGGTCGCATCCCTTTATGTAATACACACGGTCGCATCCATTTATGTAATACACGCGGTAACGCCCCTTTATGTAATACACGCGGTTACGCCCCTGTATGTAATACAAGCCGTCGCGCCCCTTTATGTCATAAACGTGGTTACGCCCCTTTATGTAATACACGCGGTTACGCCCCTTTATGTAATACAAGCAGTCGCGCTCCTTTATATAATACACGCGGTCACGCCCCTTTATGTAATACACGCAGTCGCGCCCCTTTATATAATAGACGCGATCACGCCCCTTTATGTAATACAAGCAGTCGCGCCCCTTTATATAATACTGGCGGTCGCGCCCCTTTATGAAATACACGTGGTCACGTCCCTTTATGTAATACACGTAGTCACGCCTCTTTATGGTAAACAAACGGCCACGCCCCTTTATTTAATACAAGCAGTCGCGCCCCTTTATATAATACACGCAGTAACGCCCCTTTATGAAATACACGCAGTCGCGCCCCTTTATATAATACTCGCGGTCGCGCCCCTTGATGTAATACACGGGGTCACGCCCCTTTATGTAATACACGTGGTCGCGCCCCTTTATGTAAAACACATGGTCTCGCCCCTTTATGTAATACACGTGGTCACGCCCATTTATGAAATACACGAGGTCAAGCCACTTTATGTTATAAACGCAGTCGCGCCGTTTTATGTAATACACGTAGTCGCGCCTCTTTATATAATACACACGGTCACGCTCCTTTATGTAATACACACAGTCGCGCCACTTCATATAATACACACGGTCACGCCCCTTTATGTAATACCCGCAGTCGCGCCACTTTATATAATACACACGGTGACGCCCCTTTATGTAATACAAGCAATCGCGCCACTTTATGTAATGAAATCAGTCACGCACCTTTATGTAATACACGTGGTCGCACCCCTTTATGTAAAACACGTGGTCTCGCCCCTTTATGTAATACACGTGGTCACGCCCCTTTATGTAATACACGCAGTCGCACCGCTATATGTAATACACGTAGTCACGCCCCTCCATATAATACACGGGGTCACGCCCCTTTATGTAATACACGCAGTCGCACCGCTCTATGTAAAACACGTGGTCTCACCCCTTTATGTAATACACGCGGTCAAGCCAATTTATGTAATACACGCAGTCGCACCGCTTTATGTAATACATGTAGTCACGCCCCTTTATGTAATACACACGGTCACGCCCCTTTATGTAATACACGCAGTCGCCCCACTTTATATAATACACACGGTCACGCCCCTTTATGTAATACACGCAGTCGCGCCACTTTATATAATACACACGGTCACGCCCCTTTTTGTAATACACGCAGTCGCGTCCCTTTATGTAAGACACACGGTCAAGCCCCTTTAAGTAATACACACGGTCGCGCACCTTTATGTGATACACGTGGTCACGCCCCTTTATGTAATACACGTGGTAGCGCCCCCTTATGTCAAACACGCGGCCACGCCCCTTTATGTAATACACACGGTCGCGCCACTTTATGTTATACACGGGGTCACGCCCCTTCATGTAATACACGCAGTCGCGCCACTTTATATAATACACGCGGTCATGTCCCTTTATGTAATACACGCAGTCGCGCCCCTTTATGTAATACACGCGGTCAAGCCCCTTTATGTAATACACGGGGTCGCATCCCTTTATGTAATACACACGGTCGCATCCGTTCATGTAATACACGCGGTTACGCCCCTTTATGTAATACACATGGTTACGCCCCTGTATGTAATATAAGCCGTCGCGCCCCTTTATGTAATACACGCGGTTACGCCCCTTTATAGAATACACGCGGTTACGCCCCTTAATGTAATACACGCAGTCGCGCCCCTTTATATAATACTCGCGGTCGCATCCCTTTATGTAATACACACGGTCGCTTCCCATTATGTTATACACGCGGTAACGCCCCTTTATGTAATACACGCGGTTACGCCCCTGTATGTAATACAAGCCGTTGCGCCCCTTTATGTCATACACGCGGTTACGCCCCTTTATGTAATACACGCGGTTACGCCCCTTTATAGAATACACGCGGTTACGCCCCTTTATGTAATACACGCAGTCGCGCCCCTTTATGTAATACACGCGGTCACGCCCCTTTATGTAATAAAAGCAATCCCGTCCCTTTATATCATACTCGCGGTCGCGCCCGTTTATGTAATACACGTGGTCACGTCCATTTATGTAATACACGCAGTCGCGCCCCTTTATGTAATACACGCGGTTACGCCCCTTTATAGAATACACGCGGTTACGCCCCTTTATGTAATACACGCAGTCGCGCCCCTTTATGTAATACACGGGGTCACGCCCCTTTATGTAATACAAGATGTCGCGCTACTTTATATAATACACACGGACACGCCCCTTTATGTAATACACGCAGTCGCACCACTTCATATAATACACACGGTCACGCCCCTTTATGTAATACAAGCAGTCGCGCCACTTTATGTAATGAAATCAGTCACGCCCCTTTATGTAATACACGTGGTCGCGCCAATTTATGTAAAACACCTGTTCTCGCCCCTTTATGTAATACACGTGGTCACGCCCCTTTATGTAATACACGTAGTCGCGACCCTTTATATAATACACGCAGTCACGCCCCTTTATAAAATACTCGCGGTCTCGCCCCTTTATGTAATACAAGGGGTCACGTCCCTTTATGTAATACACGTGGTCGCGCCCCTTTATGTTAAACACGTGGTCACGACCCTCTATGTAATACACGTGGTCACGCCCCTTTATATAATACACGCGGTCGCGCCGCTTTATGTAATACACGTAGTCACACCCCTTTATGTAATACACGTGGTCACGCCCTTTTATGTAATACACGTAATCACACCCCTTTATGTAATACACGTAGTCACGCCCTTTTATGTTATACACGTAGTCACGCCCCCTTATGTATTACACGGGGTCACGCCCCTTCATGAAATACACGCAGTCGCGCCACTTTATATAAAACACGCGGTCAAGTCCCTTTATGTAATACACGGGGTCGCATCCCTTTATGTAATACACACGGTCGCATCCCTTTATGTAATACACGCGGTAAAGCCCCTTTATATAATACTCGCGGTCAAGCCCCTATATATAATACTCGCGGTCGCATCCCTTTACGTAATACACACGGTCGCATCCCTTTATCTAATACACGCGGTTACGCCCCTTTATGTAATACACGCGGTTACGCCCCTTTATGTAATACACGCGGTTACGCCCCTTTATGTAATACATGCGGTTACGCCCCTTTATGTAATACAAGCTGTCGCGCCCCTTTATATAATACACGCGGTCACGCCCCTTTATGTAATACACGCAGTCGCGTCCCTTTATGTAATACACGCGATCACGCCCCTTTATGTAATACAAGCAGTCGCGCCCCTTTATATAATACTCGCGGTCGCGCCCCTTTATGTAATACACGTGGTCACGTCCCTTTATTTAATACACGTAATCACGCCCCTTTATGGTAAACAAACGGCCACGCCCCTTTATTTAATACAAGCAGTCACGCCCCTTTATGTAATACACGCAGTAACGCCTCTTTATATAATACACACGGTCACGCTTCTTTATGTAATACACACAGTCGCGCCACTTTATATAATACACACGGTCACGCCCCTTTATGTTATACCCGCAGTCGCGCCACTTTGTATAATACACACGGTGACGCCCCTTTATGTAATACAAGCAGTCGCGCCACTTTATGTAATGACATCAGTCACGCACCTTTATGTAATACACGCGATCACGCCCCTTTATGAAATACACGCAGTCGCGCCCCTTTATATAATACTCGCGATCTCGCCCCTTGATGTATTACACGGGGTCACGCCCCTTTATGTAATACACGTGGTCGCGCCCCTTTATGTAAAACACGTGGTCTCGCCCCTTTATGTAATACACGTGGTCACGCCCCTTTATGAAATACACGCGGTCAAGTCACTTTATGTAATACACGCAGTCGCGCCGTTATATGTAATACACGTAGTCACGCCCCTTTATGTAATACACGGGGTCACGCCCCTTTATGTAATACACGCGGTTACGCCCCTTTATGTAATACAAGCAGTCGCGCCCCTTTATATAATACACGCGGTCACGCCCCTTTATGTAATACACGCAGTCGCGCCTCTTTATATAATACACACGGTCACGCTCCTTTATGTAATACACACAGTCGCGCCACTTTATATAATACACACGGTCACGCCCCTTTATGTAATACCCGCAGTCGCGCCACTTTATATAATACACACGGTGACGCCCCTTTATGTAATACAAGCAGTCGCGCCACTTTATGTAATGACCCTTTATGTAATACACATGGTCGCGCCCCTTTATGTAAAACACGTGGTCTCGCCCCTTTATGTAATACACGTGGTCACGCCCCTTTATGTAATACACGCAGTCGCACCGCTTTATGTAATACACGTAGTCACGCCCCTTTATGTAATACACGGGGTCACGCCCCTTTATGTAATAAACGCAGTCGCACCGATCTATGTAAAACACGTGGTCTCGCCCCTTTATGTAATACACGCGGTCAAGCCAATTTATGTAATACACGCAGTCGCACCGCTTTATGTAATACACGTAGTCACACCCCTTTATGTAATACACACGGTCACGCCCCTTTATGTAATACACGCAGTCGCGCCACTTTATATAATACACACGGTCCCGCCCCTTTATGTAATACACGCAGTCGCCCCACTTTATATAATACACACGGTCACGCCCCTTTTTTGTAATACACGCAGTCGCGTCCCTTTATGTAAGACACACGGTCAAGCCCCTTTAAGTAATACACACGGTCGCGCACCTTTATGTGATACACGTGGTCACGCCCCTTTATGTAATACACGTGGTAGCGCCCCCTTATGTAAAACACGCGGCCACGCCCCTTTATGTAATACACACGGTCGCGCCACTTTATGTTATACACGGGGTCAGGCCCCTGCATGTAATACACGCAGTCGCGCCACTTTATATAATACACCCGGTCATGTCCCTTTATGTAATACACGCAGTCGCGCCCCTTTATGTAATACACGCGGTCAAGCCCCTTTATGTAATACACGGCGTCGCATCCCATTATGTAATACGCACGGTCGCATCCGTTTATGTAATACACGTGGTTACGACCCTTTATGTAATACACATGGTTACGCCCCTGTATGTAATACAAGCCGTCGCGCCCCTTTATGTAATACACGCGGTTACGCCCCTTTATGTAATGCACGCGGTTACGCCCCTTTACAGAATACACGCGGTTACGGCCCTTTATGTAATACACGCAGTCGCGCCCCTTTATGTAATACACGCGGTCACGCCCCTTTATGTAATAAAAGCAATCCCGCCCCTTTATATCATACTCGCGGTCGCGCCCCTTTATGTAATACACGTGGTCACGTCCCTTTATGTAATACACGCAGTCGCGCCCCTTTATGTAATACAAGCGGTTACGCCCCTTTATGTAATACACGCAGTCTCGCCCCTTTATGTAATACACGGGGTCACGCCCCTTTATGTAATACAAGCAGTCGCGCTACTTTATATAATACACACGGACACGCCCCTTTATGTAATATACGCAGTCGCGCCACTTTAAATAATACACACGGTCACGCCCCTTTATGTAATACAAGCAGTCGCGCCACTTTATATAATACACACGGTCACGCCCCCTTATGTAATACAAGCAGACGAGCTACTTTATATAATACACACGGACACGCCCCTTTATGTAATACAAGCAGTCGCGCTACTTTATATAATACACACGGTCACGCCCCTTTATGTAATACAAGCAGTCGCGCCACTTTATGTAAAGAAATCAGTCACGCCCCTTTATGTAATACACGTGGTCGCGCCAATTTATGTAAAACACCTGGTCTCGCCCCTTTATGTAATACACGTGGTCACGCCCCTTTATGTAATACACGTAGTCGCGACCCTTTATATAATACACGCAGTCACGCCCCTTTATAAAATACTCGCGGTCGCGCCCCTTTATGTAATACAAGGGGTCACGTCCCTTTATGTAATACACGTGGTCGCGCACCTTTATGTAAAACACGTGGTCACGACCCTTTATGTAATACACGTGGTCACGCCCCTTTATATAATATACGCGGTCGCGCCGCTTTATGTAATACACGTAGTCACACCCCTTTATGTAATACACGTGGTCACGCCCTTTTATGTAATACACGTAATCACACCCCTTTATGTAATACACGTAGTCACGCCCTTTTACGTTATACACGTAGTCACGCCCCTTTATGTAATACACGCGGTCGCGACACTTTATGTAATACACGGGATCGCGACACTTTATGTAAAACACGTAGTCAAGCCCCTTTATGTAATACACGTAGTCACGCCCCTTTATGTTATACACACGGTCCCGACACTTTATGTAATACACATAGTCATGCCACCTTATGTAATACACGGGGTCGCGACACTTTATGTAATACACGTAGTCACGCCCCTTTATGTAATACACGTAGTCACGCCCCTTTATGTAATACACGTAGCCGCGCCCCTTTATGTAATACACGTAGTCACGCCCCTTTATGTAATACACGGGGTCACGCCCCTTTATGTAATACAAGCAGTCGCACCCCCTTATGTAATACACGTGGTCACGCCCCTTTATGTAATACACACGGTCACGCCCCTTTATGTAATACATACGGTCGCGCACCTTTATGTAATACATGTGGTCGCGCCCCTTTATATAATACACGCGCTGGCGCACCTTTACATAATACACGCAGTTGCGCCCCTTTATGTAATACACGCGGTCACACCCCTTTATGTAATACACGCGGTCACACCCCCTTTATATAATACACGCGGTCGCGCACCTTTATGTAATACACGCAGTCGCGCCCCTTTATGTAATACACGGGGTCACGCCCTTTTATGTAATACAAGCTGTACCCGGCATGCGTTTCAATGCCAATCAAAGAAAGTGTTGGCGTTGAAATTCTGTTTCTTGAAGTGCTTTTGGATACACAACATGTTAACTGCCTCTAAGCTATCGTAAAATGGATTTTCTAATTTAGAACCATTCGTGGGAGCGTGCACAACAATTTTCAAAAGTTTCATCGCTGTCACTCATTTGTTGAATCAACTCGTACGCTACCTATTGTGAAATGGATTTACTAAGTCGAAACCCTTCCCTGGCGTGTACACAATAACTCATCAATGATTCATCGCAATCGGATGAAAGGTATATGCACGTATACGGGGTTTTGTTTAAACGATTCGTGCGCTGTCACTCATTTGTTGAATCTACTCGTGCGCTACCTATTGAGAAATGTATTACTAAGTCGAAGCCCTTTCCTGGCGTGTACACAATAACTCATCAAGGTTTCATCGCAATCGAAGAATGTTATATGAACGCAATAGGGGATTTTGTTGAAACGCTTCGCGCGTCGTCACCCATTTGTTGCATCTACTCTTGCGCTACTTATTGTGAAATTGATTTATTAAGTCCCCTTCCCTGGCGGGTACACAATAACTGATCAATGTTTCATCGCGATCGGATGAATAGTATATGAACGCATACCTGATTTTGTTTAAACGATTCGCGCTCCATCACTCAATTGTTGAATCTACTCGTGCGCTACCTACTGTAAAATGTATTTACTATGTTAGAAACCGTCACGTAAGTGTCCACAACATCTCACCCAAGTTTCATCGCTATCGGACTAATGGGATATGAAGACATAGGGGACTGTATTGAAACGCTCCGCGTGTCGTTCAAATGTCGAATCTACTCGTGTGCTACCTACTGTGAAATGTATTTACTAAGCCAGAAACCTTCCTTGGAGTGTCCACCATATTTCACCCAAGTGTCACCGCTAACGGCAGAATGGTATATGACCATATACGGGACTTTGTTGAAACGCATCGCGCGTCGTCCCTCATTTGTTGAATCAACTTGTGCACTGCATATTGTATAGGGGATTTACCAAGCCAGAAATTTTCCATGACGTGTACACAACATCTCACCCAAGTTTCATAGCTACGGACGAATGGTACATGTATTCATACGGGACTTGGTTGAAACGCTTCGCGTGTCGTCGCTCATTTGTTGATTCTACTCTTGCGCTACATATTGTAATATGGATGTAGTCAGCCAGAAACCTTCCCTGGAGTGTACACAACATCTCACCCAAGTTTCATCGCAATCGGATGAATGGTATGCGAACGTATACGGGACGTTGTCGAAACGCTTCGCGCGTAGTCACTCATTTGTTGAACATAAACGTGCGCTTCGTATTGTAAAATTGATTTACTTAGCCAGAAACCTTTCCTGGAGTGTACAGAACAATTCACCAAACATTTATCACTATCAGACGAATGGTATATGACTTTATACGGGACTTTATTGAAACGCTTCGCGTGTCATCGTTCATTTGTTGAATCTACTGGTGCGCTACCTATTGTAAAATGTATGTACTAAGCCAGAAACCTTCCCTGGAGTGTACACAATATCTCACCCAAGTTTCATCGTTATCGGATGAATGGTATATGAAATTATATGGGACTTTGTTGAAACGCTTCGCGCGTCGTCGCTCGTTTGTTGATTCTACTCGTGCTCTACCTATTTTTAAAGGGATTTACTGAGCTGGAAACCTTCCCTGGAGTGCACACAAAATCTCAGCCTAGTTTCATCGCTATCGGATGAATGGTATATGAACGCAAACGTGACTTTGTTGAAATGCTTCGCGCGTCGTAGCTCATTTGTTGAATCTACTCGTGCGCTGCCTATTGTAAAGTGGATGTACTAAGCCAAAAAATTTCCCTGCAGTGTACACAACATTTTACGCAAGTTTCATAGCTATCGGACGAATCGTATATGAATGCATACGGCACTTTGTTGAAACGCTGTGCGTGTCATCGCTCATTTGTTGAATCTACTCGTGCGCTATCTACTGTGAAATGTATTCACCGATTTTGAAACCTTCACGTAAGTGTACACAACATCTCACCCAAGTTTCATCGCTATCGGACGAATGGTATATGAACACATACGGGACTTTGCTGAAATGCTTCGCGCATCGTCGCTCATTTGTTGAATCTACGCGTGCGCTACCCATTGTAAAATGGATTTACTAAGTCAGAAACCTTCCTTGGAGTGTACTCAACATCTCACCCAAGTTTCATCGCAATCGGACGTAAGGTATATGAACGCATAGAAGACATACATACAGACCCACAGACAGACAAACTATCACGTAACATTGATTTTTATATATATAGACGCTGCCTATTGTAAAGTGGATGTACTAAGCCAGAAAATTTCCCTGCAGTGTACACAACATTTTACGCAAGTTTCATAGCTATCGGACGAATGGTATATGAATGCATACGGCACTTTGTTGAAACGCTGTGCGTGTCGTCGCTCATTTGTTGAATCTACTCGTGAGCTATCTACTGTGAAATGTATTCACTAATTTTGAAACCTTCACGTAAGTGTACACAACATCTCACCCATGTTTCATCGCTATCGGACGAATGGTATATGAACACATACGGGAATTCGTTGAAATGCTTCGCGCATCGTCGCTCATTTGTTGAATCTACGCGTGCACTACCCATTGTAAAATGGATTTACTAAGTCAGAAACCTTCCTTGGAGTGTACTCAATATCTCACCCAAGTTTCATCGCAATCGGACGAATGGTATATGAACGCATAGGAGACATACCCACAGACCCACAGACAGACAAACTATCACGTAACATTGATTTTTATATATATAGACAAGCAGTCGCGCCACTTTATATAATACACTCGGTTACGCCCCTTTATGTAATACACGCAGTCGCGACCCTTTATGTAAAACACGTGGTCACGCCCCTTTATGTAATACACGAGGTCGCACCCCACTATATAATACACACGGTCGCGCACCTTTATGTAATACACGCAGTCGCGTCCCTTTATGTAATACACGGGTGCACACCCCTTTACGTAATACACGCAGTCGCGCCACTTTATATAATGCATGCGGTCACTCCCTTTTATGTTATACACGCAGTCGCGCCCCTTTATGTAATAAACGCGGTCGCGCCCCTTTAAGTAATACACGGGGTCGCGCCACTATATGTAAAACACGCAGTCGCGCACATTTATGTAATACACACGGTCACGCCCCTTTATGTAATACACGGTGTCGCGCCCCTTTATGTTATTAACACGGTCACGACCCTTAATATTATACACGCGGTCACGCCCCTTTATGTTATTAACACGGTCACGCCCCTTTATGTAATACACACGGTCACGCCCCTTTATGTAATACACAGTGTCGCGCCCCTTTATGTTATTAACACGGTCACGCCCCTTTATGTAATACACACGGTCGCGAAACTTTATGTTATTAACACGGTCTCGCCCCTTAATGTAATACAGGCAGTCACGCCCCTTTATAAAATACTCGCGGTCTCGCCCCTTTATGTAATACAAGGGGTCACGTCCCTTTATGTAATACACGTGGTCGCGCCCCTTTATGTAAAACACGTGGTCACGACCCTTTATGTAATACACGTGGTCACGCCCCTTTATATAATACACGCGGTCGCGCCGCTTTATGTAATACACGTAGTCACACCCCTTTATGTAATACACGTGGTCACGCCCTTTGATGTAATACACGTAATCACACCCCTTTATGTAATACACGTAGTCACGCCCTTTTATGTTATACACGTAGTCACACCCCCTTATGTATTACACGGGGTCACGCCCCTTCATGTAATACACGCAGTCGCGCCACTTAATATAAAACACGCGGTCAAAACCCTTTATGTAATACACGGGGTCGCATCCCTTTATGTAATACACACGGTGGCATCCCTTTATGTAATACACGCGGTTAAGCCCTTTATATAATACTCGCGGTCAAGCCCCTTTATATAATACTCGCGGTCGCATCCCTTTACGTAATACACACGGTCGCATCCCTTTATGTAATACACGCGGTTACGCCCCTTTATGTAATACACGCGGTTACGCCCCTTTATGTAATACAAGCAGTCGCGCCCCTTTATATAATACACGCGGTCACGCCCCTTTATGTAATACACGCAGTCGCGTCCCTTTATGTAATACACGCGATCACGCCCCTTTATGTAATACAAGCAGTCGCGCCCCTTTATATAATACTCGCGGTCGCGCCCCTTTATGTAATACACGTGGTCACGTCCCTTTATTTAATACACGTAATCACGCCCCTTTATGGTAAACAAACGGCCACGCCCCTTTATTTAATACAAGCAGTCACGCTCCTTTATGTAATACATGCAGTAACGCCCCTTTATGAAATACACGCAGTCGCGCCCCTTTATATAATACTCGCGATCGCGCCCCTTGATGTAATACACGGGGTCACGCACCTTTATGTAATACACGTGGTCGCGCCCCTTTATGTAAAACACGTGGTCTCGCCCCTTTATGTAATACACGTGGTCACGCCCCTTTATGAAATACACGCGGTCAAGTCACTTTATGTAATACACGCAGTTGCGCCGTTTTATGTAATACACGTAGTCACGCCCCTTTATGTAATACACGGGGTCACGCTCCTTTATGTAATACACGCGGTTACGCCCCTTTATGTAATACAAGCAGTCGCGCCCCTTTATATAATACACGCGGTCACGCCCCTTTATGTAATACACGCAGTCGCGCCTCTTTATATAATACACACGGTCACGCCCCTTTATGTAATACACGCAGTCGCGCCTCTTTATATAATACACACGGTCACGCTCCTTTATGTAATACACACAGTCGCGCCACTTTATATAATACACACGGTCACGCCCCTTTATGTAATACCCGCAGTCGCGCCACTTTATATAATACACACGGTGACGCCCCTTTATGTAATACAAGCAGTCGCGCCACTTTATGTAATGAAATCAGTCACGCACCTTTATGTAATACACGTGGTCGCGCCCCTTTATGTAAAACACGTGGTCTCGCCCCTTTATGCAATACACGTGGTCACGCCCCTTTATGTAATACACGCAGTCGCACCGCTTTGTGTAATACACGTAGTCACGCCCCTTTATGTAATACACGGGGTCACGCCCCTTTATGTAATACACGCAGTCGCACCGCTCTATGTAAAACACGTGGTCTCGCCCCTTTATGTAATACACGCGGTCAAGCCAATTTATGTAATACACGCAGTCGCACCACTTTATGTAATACACGTAGTCACGCCCCTTTATGTAATACACACGGTCACGCCCCTTTATGTAATACAAGCAGTCGCGCCACTTTATATAATACACACGGTCACGCCCCTTTATGTAATACACGCAGTCGCGCCTCTTTATATAATACACACGGTCACGCCCCTTTTTGTAATACACGCAGTCGCGTCCCTTTATGTAAGACACACGGTCAAGCCCCTTTAAGTAATACACACGGTCGCGCACCTTTATGTGATACACGTGGTCACGCCCCTTTATGTAATACACGTGGTAGCGCCCCCTTATGTAAAACACGCGGCCACGCCCCTTTATGTAATACACACGGTCGCGCCACTTTATGTTATACACGGGGTCAGGCCCCTTCATGTAATACACGCAGTCGCGCCACTTTATATAATACACCCGGTCATGTCCCTTTATGTAATACACGCAGTCGCGCCCCTTTATGTAATACACGCGGTCAAGCCCCTTTATGTAATACACGGGGTCGCATCCCTTTATGTAATACACACGGTCGCATCCGTTTATGTAATACACGCGGTTACGCCCCTTTATGTAATACACATGGTTACGCCCCTGTATGTAATACAAGCCGTCGCGCCCCTTTATGTAATACACGCGGTTACGCCCCTTTATGTAATGCACGCGGTTACGCCCCTTTACAGAATACACGCGGTTACGCCCCTTTATGTAATACACGCAGTCGCGCCCCTTTATGTAATACACGCGGTCACGCCCCTTTATGTAACAAAAGCAATCCCGCCCCATTATATCATACTCGCGGTCGCGCCCCTTTATGTAATACACGTGGTCACGTCCCTTTATGTAATACACGCAGTCGCGCCCCTTTATGTAATACACGCGGTTACGCCCCTTTATGTAATACACGCAGTCGCGCCCCTTTATGTAATACACGGGGTCACGCCCCTTTATGTAATACAAGCAGTCGCGCTACTTTATATAATACACACGGACACGCCCCTTTATGTAATACACGCAGTCGCGCCACTTTATATAATACACACGGTCACGCCCCTTTATGTAATACAAGCAGTCGCGCCACTTTATGTAATGAAATCAGTCACGCCCCTTTATGTAATACACGTGGTCGCGCCAATTTATGTAAAACACCTGGTCTCGCCCCTTTATTTAATACACGTGGTCACGCCCCTTTATGTAATACACGTAGTCGCGACCCTTTATATAATACACGCAGTCACGCCCCTTTATAAAATACTCGCGGTCGCGCCCCTTTATGTAATACAAGGGGCCACGTCCCTTTATGTAATACACGTGGTCGCGCACCTTTATGTAAAACACGTGGTCACGACCCTTTATGTAATACACGTGGTCACGCCCCTTTATATAATATACGCGGTCGCGCCGCTTTATGTAATACACGTAGTCACACCCCTTTATGTAATACACGTGGTCACGCCCTTTTATGTAATACACGTAATCACACCCCTTTATGTAATACACGTAGTCACGCCCCTTTATGTAATACACGGGGTCACGCCCCTTTATGTAATACAAGCAGTCGCACCCCCTTATGTAATACACGTGGTCACGCCCCTTTATGTAATACACACGGTCACGCCCCTTTATGTAATACATACGGTCGCGCACCTTTATGTAATACATGTGGTCGCGCCCCTTTATATAATACACGCGCTGGCGCACCTTTACATAATACACGCAGTTGCGCCCCTTTATGTAATACACGCGGTCACACCCCTTTATGTAATACACGCGGTCACACCCCCTTTATATAATACACGCGGTCGCGCACCTTTATGTAATACACGCAGTCGCGCCCCTTTATGTAATACACGGGGTCACGCCCTTTTATGTAATACAAGCTGTACCCGGCATGCGTTTCAATGCCAATCAAAGAAAGTGTTGGCGTTGAAATTCTGTTTCTTGAAGTGCTTTTGGATACACAACATGTTAACTGCCTCTAAGCTATCGTAAAATGGATTTTCTAATTTAGAACCATTCGTGGGAGCGTGCACAACAATTTTCAAAAGTTTCATCGCTGTCACTCATTTGTTGAATCAACTCGTACGCTACCTATTGTGAAATGGATTTACTAAGTCGAAACCCTTCCCTGGCGTGTACACAATAACTCATCAATGATTCATCGCAATCGGATGAAAGGTATATGCACGTATACGGGGTTTTGTTTAAACGATTCGTGCGCTGTCACTCATTTGTTGAATCTACTCGTGCGCTACCTATTGAGAAATGTATTACTAAGTCGAAGCCCTTTCCTGGCGTGTACACAATAACTCATCAAGGTTTCATCGCAATCGAAGAATGTTATATGAACGCAATAGGGGATTTTGTTGAAACGCTTCGCGCGTCGTCACCCATTTGTTGCATCTACTCTTGCGCTACTTATTGTGAAATTGATTTATTAAGTCCCCTTCCCTGGCGGGTACACAATAACTGATCAATGTTTCATCGCGATCGGATGAATAGTATATGAACGCATACCTGATTTTGTTTAAACGATTCGCGCTCCATCACTCAATTGTTGAATCTACTCGTGCGCTACCTACTGTAAAATGTATTTACTATGTTAGAAACCGTCACGTAAGTGTCCACAACATCTCACCCAAGTTTCATCGCTATCGGACTAATGGGATATGAAGACATAGGGGACTGTATTGAAACGCTCCGCGTGTCGTTCAAATGTCGAATCTACTCGTGTGCTACCTACTGTGAAATGTATTTACTAAGCCAGAAACCTTCCTTGGAGTGTCCACCATATTTCACCCAAGTGTCACCGCTAACGGCAGAATGGTATATGACCATATACGGGACTTTGTTGAAACGCATCGCGCGTCGTCCCTCATTTGTTGAATCAACTTGTGCACTGCATATTGTATAGGGGATTTACCAAGCCAGAAATTTTCCATGACGTGTACACAACATCTCACCCAAGTTTCATAGCTACGGACGAATGGTACATGTATTCATACGGGACTTGGTTGAAACGCTTCGCGTGTCGTCGCTCATTTGTTGATTCTACTCTTGCGCTACATATTGTAATATGGATGTAGTCAGCCAGAAACCTTCCCTGGAGTGTACACAACATCTCACCCAAGTTTCATCGCAATCGGATGAATGGTATGCGAACGTATACGGGACGTTGTCGAAACGCTTCGCGCGTAGTCACTCATTTGTTGAACATAAACGTGCGCTTCGTATTGTAAAATTGATTTACTTAGCCAGAAACCTTTCCTGGAGTGTACAGAACAATTCACCAAACATTTATCACTATCAGACGAATGGTATATGACTTTATACGGGACTTTATTGAAACGCTTCGCGTGTCATCGTTCATTTGTTGAATCTACTGGTGCGCTACCTATTGTAAAATGTATGTACTAAGCCAGAAACCTTCCCTGGAGTGTACACAATATCTCACCCAAGTTTCATCGTTATCGGATGAATGGTATATGAAATTATATGGGACTTTGTTGAAACGCTTCGCGCGTCGTCGCTCGTTTGTTGATTCTACTCGTGCTCTACCTATTTTTAAAGGGATTTACTGAGCTGGAAACCTTCCCTGGAGTGCACACAAAATCTCAGCCTAGTTTCATCGCTATCGGATGAATGGTATATGAACGCAAACGTGACTTTGTTGAAATGCTTCGCGCGTCGTAGCTCATTTGTTGAATCTACTCGTGCGCTGCCTATTGTAAAGTGGATGTACTAAGCCAAAAAATTTCCCTGCAGTGTACACAACATTTTACGCAAGTTTCATAGCTATCGGACGAATCGTATATGAATGCATACGGCACTTTGTTGAAACGCTGTGCGTGTCATCGCTCATTTGTTGAATCTACTCGTGCGCTATCTACTGTGAAATGTATTCACCGATTTTGAAACCTTCACGTAAGTGTACACAACATCTCACCCAAGTTTCATCGCTATCGGACGAATGGTATATGAACACATACGGGACTTTGCTGAAATGCTTCGCGCATCGTCGCTCATTTGTTGAATCTACGCGTGCGCTACCCATTGTAAAATGGATTTACTAAGTCAGAAACCTTCCTTGGAGTGTACTCAACATCTCACCCAAGTTTCATCGCAATCGGACGTAAGGTATATGAACGCATAGAAGACATACATACAGACCCACAGACAGACAAACTATCACGTAACATTGATTTTTATATATATAGACGCTGCCTATTGTAAAGTGGATGTACTAAGCCAGAAAATTTCCCTGCAGTGTACACAACATTTTACGCAAGTTTCATAGCTATCGGACGAATGGTATATGAATGCATACGGCACTTTGTTGAAACGCTGTGCGTGTCGTCGCTCATTTGTTGAATCTACTCGTGAGCTATCTACTGTGAAATGTATTCACTAATTTTGAAACCTTCACGTAAGTGTACACAACATCTCACCCATGTTTCATCGCTATCGGACGAATGGTATATGAACACATACGGGAATTCGTTGAAATGCTTCGCGCATCGTCGCTCATTTGTTGAATCTACGCGTGCACTACCCATTGTAAAATGGATTTACTAAGTCAGAAACCTTCCTTGGAGTGTACTCAATATCTCACCCAAGTTTCATCGCAATCGGACGAATGGTATATGAACGCATAGGAGACATACCCACAGACCCACAGACAGACAAACTATCACGTAACATTGATTTTTATATATATAGACAAGCAGTCGCGCCACTTTATATAATACACTCGGTTACGCCCCTTTATGTAATACACGCAGTCGCGACCCTTTATGTAAAACACGTGGTCACGCCCCTTTATGTAATACACGAGGTCGCACCCCACTATATAATACACACGGTCGCGCACCTTTATGTAATACACGCAGTCGCGTCCCTTTATGTAATACACGGGTGCACACCCCTTTACGTAATACACGCAGTCGCGCCACTTTATATAATGCATGCGGTCACTCCCTTTTATGTTATACACGCAGTCGCGCCCCTTTATGTAATAAACGCGGTCGCGCCCCTTTAAGTAATACACGGGGTCGCGCCACTATATGTAAAACACGCAGTCGCGCACATTTATGTAATACACACGGTCACGCCCCTTTATGTAATACACGGTGTCGCGCCCCTTTATGTTATTAACACGGTCACGACCCTTAATATTATACACGCGGTCACGCCCCTTTATGTTATTAACACGGTCACGCCCCTTTATGTAATACACACGGTCACGCCCCTTTATGTAATACACAGTGTCGCGCCCCTTTATGTTATTAACACGGTCACGCCCCTTTATGTAATACACACGGTCGCGAAACTTTATGTTATTAACACGGTCTCGCCCCTTAATGTAATACAGGCAGTCACGCCCCTTTATAAAATACTCGCGGTCTCGCCCCTTTATGTAATACAAGGGGTCACGTCCCTTTATGTAATACACGTGGTCGCGCCCCTTTATGTAAAACACGTGGTCACGACCCTTTATGTAATACACGTGGTCACGCCCCTTTATATAATACACGCGGTCGCGCCGCTTTATGTAATACACGTAGTCACACCCCTTTATGTAATACACGTGGTCACGCCCTTTGATGTAATACACGTAATCACACCCCTTTATGTAATACACGTAGTCACGCCCTTTTATGTTATACACGTAGTCACACCCCCTTATGTATTACACGGGGTCACGCCCCTTCATGTAATACACGCAGTCGCGCCACTTAATATAAAACACGCGGTCAAAACCCTTTATGTAATACACGGGGTCGCATCCCTTTATGTAATACACACGGTGGCATCCCTTTATGTAATACACGCGGTTAAGCCCTTTATATAATACTCGCGGTCAAGCCCCTTTATATAATACTCGCGGTCGCATCCCTTTACGTAATACACACGGTCGCATCCCTTTATGTAATACACGCGGTTACGCCCCTTTATGTAATACACGCGGTTACGCCCCTTTATGTAATACAAGCAGTCGCGCCCCTTTATATAATACACGCGGTCACGCCCCTTTATGTAATACACGCAGTCGCGTCCCTTTATGTAATACACGCGATCACGCCCCTTTATGTAATACAAGCAGTCGCGCCCCTTTATATAATACTCGCGGTCGCGCCCCTTTATGTAATACACGTGGTCACGTCCCTTTATTTAATACACGTAATCACGCCCCTTTATGGTAAACAAACGGCCACGCCCCTTTATTTAATACAAGCAGTCACGCTCCTTTATGTAATACATGCAGTAACGCCCCTTTATGAAATACACGCAGTCGCGCCCCTTTATATAATACTCGCGATCGCGCCCCTTGATGTAATACACGGGGTCACGCACCTTTATGTAATACACGTGGTCGCGCCCCTTTATGTAAAACACGTGGTCTCGCCCCTTTATGTAATACACGTGGTCACGCCCCTTTATGAAATACACGCGGTCAAGTCACTTTATGTAATACACGCAGTTGCGCCGTTTTATGTAATACACGTAGTCACGCCCCTTTATGTAATACACGGGGTCACGCTCCTTTATGTAATACACGCGGTTACGCCCCTTTATGTAATACAAGCAGTCGCGCCCCTTTATATAATACACGCGGTCACGCCCCTTTATGTAATACACGCAGTCGCGCCTCTTTATATAATACACACGGTCACGCCCCTTTATGTAATACACGCAGTCGCGCCTCTTTATATAATACACACGGTCACGCTCCTTTATGTAATACACACAGTCGCGCCACTTTATATAATACACACGGTCACGCCCCTTTATGTAATACCCGCAGTCGCGCCACTTTATATAATACACACGGTGACGCCCCTTTATGTAATACAAGCAGTCGCGCCACTTTATGTAATGAAATCAGTCACGCACCTTTATGTAATACACGTGGTCGCGCCCCTTTATGTAAAACACGTGGTCTCGCCCCTTTATGCAATACACGTGGTCACGCCCCTTTATGTAATACACGCAGTCGCACCGCTTTGTGTAATACACGTAGTCACGCCCCTTTATGTAATACACGGGGTCACGCCCCTTTATGTAATACACGCAGTCGCACCGCTCTATGTAAAACACGTGGTCTCGCCCCTTTATGTAATACACGCGGTCAAGCCAATTTATGTAATACACGCAGTCGCACCACTTTATGTAATACACGTAGTCACGCCCCTTTATGTAATACACACGGTCACGCCCCTTTATGTAATACAAGCAGTCGCGCCACTTTATATAATACACACGGTCACGCCCCTTTATGTAATACACGCAGTCGCGCCTCTTTATATAATACACACGGTCACGCCCCTTTTTGTAATACACGCAGTCGCGTCCCTTTATGTAAGACACACGGTCAAGCCCCTTTAAGTAATACACACGGTCGCGCACCTTTATGTGATACACGTGGTCACGCCCCTTTATGTAATACACGTGGTAGCGCCCCCTTATGTAAAACACGCGGCCACGCCCCTTTATGTAATACACACGGTCGCGCCACTTTATGTTATACACGGGGTCAGGCCCCTTCATGTAATACACGCAGTCGCGCCACTTTATATAATACACCCGGTCATGTCCCTTTATGTAATACACGCAGTCGCGCCCCTTTATGTAATACACGCGGTCAAGCCCCTTTATGTAATACACGGGGTCGCATCCCTTTATGTAATACACACGGTCGCATCCGTTTATGTAATACACGCGGTTACGCCCCTTTATGTAATACACATGGTTACGCCCCTGTATGTAATACAAGCCGTCGCGCCCCTTTATGTAATACACGCGGTTACGCCCCTTTATGTAATGCACGCGGTTACGCCCCTTTACAGAATACACGCGGTTACGCCCCTTTATGTAATACACGCAGTCGCGCCCCTTTATGTAATACACGCGGTCACGCCCCTTTATGTAACAAAAGCAATCCCGCCCCATTATATCATACTCGCGGTCGCGCCCCTTTATGTAATACACGTGGTCACGTCCCTTTATGTAATACACGCAGTCGCGCCCCTTTATGTAATACACGCGGTTACGCCCCTTTATGTAATACACGCAGTCGCGCCCCTTTATGTAATACACGGGGTCACGCCCCTTTATGTAATACAAGCAGTCGCGCTACTTTATATAATACACACGGACACGCCCCTTTATGTAATACACGCAGTCGCGCCACTTTATATAATACACACGGTCACGCCCCTTTATGTAATACAAGCAGTCGCGCCACTTTATGTAATGAAATCAGTCACGCCCCTTTATGTAATACACGTGGTCGCGCCAATTTATGTAAAACACCTGGTCTCGCCCCTTTATTTAATACACGTGGTCACGCCCCTTTATGTAATACACGTAGTCGCGACCCTTTATATAATACACGCAGTCACGCCCCTTTATAAAATACTCGCGGTCGCGCCCCTTTATGTAATACAAGGGGCCACGTCCCTTTATGTAATACACGTGGTCGCGCACCTTTATGTAAAACACGTGGTCACGACCCTTTATGTAATACACGTGGTCACGCCCCTTTATATAATATACGCGGTCGCGCCGCTTTATGTAATACACGTAGTCACACCCCTTTATGTAATACACGTGGTCACGCCCTTTTATGTAATACACGTAATCACACCCCTTTATGTAATACACGTAGTCACGCCCTTCTACGTTATACACGTAGTCACGCCCCTTTATGTAATACACGCGGTCGCGACACTTTATGTAATACACGTAGTCACGCCACCTTATGTAATACACGGGATCGCGACACTTTATGTAAAACACGTAGTCAAGCCCCTTTATGTAATACACGTAGTCACGCCACCTTGTGTAATACACGCAGTCACGCCACTTTATGTAATACACGTAGTCACGCCACTTTATGTAATACATGTAGTCACGTCCCTTTATGTAATACACGTAGGCACGCCCCTTTATGTAATACACGTAGTCACGCCCCTTTATGTTATACACACGGTCGCAACACTTTATGTAATACACATAGTCACGCCACCTTATGTAATACACGGGGTCGCGACACTTTATGTAATACACGTAGTCACGCCCCTTTATGTAATACACGTAGTCACGCCCCTTTATGTAATACACGTAGCCGCGCCCCTTTATGTAATACACGTAGTCACGCCCCTTTATATAATACACGGGGTCACGCCGCTTTATGTAATACATGCAGTCGCGACACTTTATGTAATACACGTTGTCGCGCCTCTTTATGTAATACACGTAGTCGCGCCACTTGATGTTAAACACGTAGTCACGCCCGTTTATGTAATACACGGGTCACGCCACTTTATGTAATACACGGGGTCGCGCAACTTTAGGTAATACACGCAGTCGCGCCCCTTTATGTAATACATGTGGTCACTCCCCTTTATGTAATACACGCAGTCACGCCCCTTTATGTAATACACGCAGTCGCGTACCTTTTTTTGTAATACAAGTGGTCAAGCCCCTTTTTGTAATACACGCAGTCGCGTCCCTTTATGTAATACACGCAGTCACGCCCATTTATGTAATACACGCGGTCACGCCCCTTTATGTAATACACGCAGTCGCGTACGTTTTTTGTAATACAAGTGGTCAAGCCCCTTTATGTAATACACACAGTCGCGTCCCTTTATGTAATACACGCGGTCAAACCCCTTTATGTAATACACGCAGTCACGCCCCTTTATGTAATACACGCAGTCGCGTACCTTTTTTGTAATACAAGTGGTCAAGCCCCTTTATGTAATACACGCAGTCGCGTCCCTTTATGTAATACACGCAGTCACGCCCCTTTTATAATCCACGTGGTCACGCCCATTTTTGTAATACACGCGGTCAAGCCCCTTTTTGTAATACACGCTGTCGCGTCCCTTTATGTAATACACGCGGTCACGCCACTTTATATAATACACGCAGTCGCGCCACTTTATGTAATCCACGCGGTCGAGCCTCTTTATGTAATAAACGTGGTCGCGCCCCTTTATGTAATACACGCGGTCACGCCACTTTATGTAATATACACGGTCGCGCCACTTTATGTAATAAACGTAGTCACGCCCTTTATGTAATACACGGGGTCACGCCACTTCATGTAATACACGCAAAAACGCCACTTTATATAATACACGCGGGCAAGCCCCTTTATGTAATACTCGCGGTCGCATCCCTTTATGTAATACACACGGTAACGCCCCTTTATGTAATACACGCGGTTAGGCCCCTGTATGTAATGCAAGCCGTCGCGCCCCTTTATGTAATACACGGGGTCACGCCCCTTTATATAATACACGTGGTCGCGCCCCTTTATATAATACACGCGGTCGCGCTACTTTCTATAATACACACGGTCACGCCCCTTTATGTAATACACGCAGTCGCGCCACTTTATATAATACACACGGTCACGCCCCTTTATGTAATACACGCAGTCGCGCTACTTTATATAATACACGTGGTCTCGCCCCTTTATGTAATACACGGGGTCACGCCCCTTTATGTAATACACGCAGTCGCGCTACTTTATATAATACACACGGTCACGCCCCTTTATGTAATACACGCGGTCGCGCTACTTTATATAATACACGTGGTCTCGCCCCTTTATGTAATACACGGGGTCACGCCCCTTTATGTAATACACGCAGTCGCGCTACTTTATATAATTTACACGGTCACGCCCCTTTATGTAATACACGCAGTCGCGCCACTATATATAATACACACGGTCACGCCACTTTATGTAATACACGCAGTCGCGCCACTATATATAATACACACGGTCACGCCCCTTTATGTAATACAAGCAGTCGCGCCACTTTATGTAATGAAATCAGTCACGCCCCTTTATGTAATACACGCAGTCGCGCTACTTTATATAATACACGTGGTCTCGCCCCTTTATGTAATACACGGGGTCACGCCCCTTTATGTAATACACGCAGTCGCGCTACTTTATATAATACACACGGTCACGCCCCTTTATGTAATACACACGGTTACGCCCCTTTATGTAATACACGTGGTCACGCCCCTTCATGTAATACACGCGGTCAAGCCACTTTATGTAATACATGTAGTCACGCCCCTTTATGTAATACACGTGGTCACGCCCCTTCATGTAATACACGCGGTCGAGCCACTTTATGTAATACATGTAGTCACGCCCCTTTATGTAATACACACGGTCACGCCCCTTTTTGTAATACACGCAGTCGCGTCCCTTTATGTAATACACACGGTCAAACCCCTTTAAGTAATACACACGGTCGCGCACCTTTATGTAATACACGGGGTCACGCCCCTTTATGTAATACACATGGTAGCGCCCCTTTATGTAATACACGCGGTCACACCGCTTTATGTAATACACACGGTCGCGCCACTTTATGTTATAGACGGGGTCACGCCCCTTCATGTAATACAAGCAGTCGCGCCAATTTATATAATACACGCGGTCAAGGCCCTTTACGTAATACACGCAGTCGTGCCCCTTTATGTAATACACGCGGTCACGCCCCTTGATGTAATACACGCAGTCGCGCCCCTTTAGGTAATACACGCGGTCACGCCCCTTGATGTTATACAAGCAGTCGCGCCCCTTTATATAATTCACGCGGTCACACCCCTTTATGTAGTACACGCGGTCACGCCCCTTTATGTAATACACGCGGTCACGCCCCTTTATGTAATACAAGCGGTCACGCCCCTTTATGTAACACACGCAGTGGCGCCCCTTTATATAATACAAGCAGTCGCGCCCCTTTATATAATACAAGCAGTCGCGCCCCTTTCTATAATACACGCAGTCGCGCCCCTTTATATAATACACGCGGTCACGCCCCTGTATGTAATACAAGCAGTCGCGCCCCTTTATGTTATACACTCGGTCACGCCCCTTTATGTAATACAAGCAGTCGCGCCCCTTTATATAATAAACGCGGTCACGCCCGGGGTCACGGCCCTTTATGTAATACACTCGGTCACGCCCCTTTATATAATACAAGCAGTCGCGCCCCTTTATGTAATACAAGCAGTCGCGCCCCTTTCTATAATACACGCAGTCGCGCCCCTTTATATAATACACGCGGTCACGCCCCTGTATGTAATACAAGCAGTCACGCCCCTTTATGTAATACACTCAGTCACGCCCCTTTATGTAATACACTCAGTCGCGCCTCTTCATGTAATACACGCGGTCACGACCCTTTATGTAATACACGCGGTCACGCCCCTTTATGTAATACAAGCAGTCGCGCCCCTTTATATAATAAACGCGGTCACGCCCGGGGTCACGACCCATTATGTAATATATGTGGTCACGCCCCTTTATGAAATACACTCGGTCACGCCCCTTTATGTAATAAAAGCAGTCGCGCCCCTTTATATAATAAACGCGGTCAAGCCCGGGGTCACGGCCCTTTATGTAATATATGTGGTCACGCCCCTTTATGTAATACACGCAGTCGCGCCCATTTATGTATTACACGCCGTCACGCCCCTTTATGTAATACAAGCAGTCGCGAACCTTTATATAATACACGCAGTCACGCCACTTTATGTAATACACTCAGTCGCGCCCCTTTATGTAATACACGCGGTCACGACCCTTTATGTAATACACGCGGTCACGCCCCTTTATGTAATACAAGCAGTTGCGCCACTTTATGTAATACACGCGGTCACGCCCCTTTATGTAACACGCGCAGTGGCGCCCCTTTATATAATACAAGCAGTCGCGCCCCTTTATATAATACAAGCAGTCGCGCCCCTTTCTATAATACACGCAGTCGCGCCCCTTTATATAATACACGCGGTCTCGCCCCTGGATGTAATACAAGCAGTCGCGCCCCTTTATGTAATACACTCGGTCACGCCCCTTTATGTAATAGAAGCAGTCGCGCCCCTTTATATAATAAACGCGGTCACGCCCGGGGTCACGGCCCTTTATGTAATATATGTGGTCACGCCCCTTTATGTAATACACGCAGTCGCGCCCATTTATGTAATACACGCCGTCACGCCCCTTTATGTAATACAAGCAGTCGCGAACCTTTATATAATACACGCGGTCACGCCACTTTATGTAATACACTCAGTCGCGCCTCTTTATGTAATACACGCGGTCACGACCCTTTATGTAATACACGCGGTCACGCCCCTTTATGTAATACAAGCAGTCGCGCCCCTTCATATAATAATCTTGGTCGCACCCCTTTATGTAATACACGGGGTCACGTCCCTTTATGTAATACACGTAGTCACGCCCATTTATGTTATACACACGGCCACGCCCCTTTATGTAATACAAGCAGTCGCGACCCTTTATATAATACACGCAGTCACGCCCCTGTATGTAATACACGCAGTCGCGCCCCTTTATAAAATACTCGCGGTCGCGCCCCTTTATGTAATACACGGGGTCACGTCCCTTTATGTAATAAACGTGGTCGCGCCCCTTTATGTAAAACACGTGGTCACGACCCTTTATGTAATACACGTGGTCACGCCCCTTTATATAATACACGCGGTCGCACCGCTTTATGTAATACACGTAATCACACCCCTTTATGTAATACACGTGGTCACGCCCTTTTATGTAATACACGTAATCACACCCCTTTATGTAATACACGTAGTCACGCCCTTTTATGTAATACACGTTGTCACGCCCCTTTATGTAATACACGCGGTCGCGACACTTTATGTAATACACGTAGTCACGCCACCTTATGTAATACACGGGGTCGCGACACTTTATGTAATACACGTAGTCAAGCCCCTTTATGTAATACACGTAGTCACGCCACCTTGTGTAATACACGTAGTCGCGCCACTTTATGTAATACACGTAGTCACGCCATTTTATGTAATACACGTAGTCACGTCCCTTTATGTAATACACGTAGGCACGCCCCTTTATGTTATACACGTAGTCGCGCCCCTTTTTGTTATACTCACGGTCGCGACACTTTATGTAATACACGTAGTCACGCCACCTTATGTAATACACGGGGTCGCGACACTTTATGTAATACACGTAGTCACGCTCCTTTATGTAATACACGTAGTCACGCCCCTTTATGTAATACACGTAGCCGCGCCCCTTTATGTAATACACGTAGTCACGCCCCTTTATGTAATACACGGGGTCACGCCCCTTTATGTAATACAAGCAGTCGCACCCCCTTATGTAATACACGTGGTCACGCCCCTTTATGTAATACACACGGTCACGCCCCTTTATGTAATACATACGGTCGCGCACCTTTATGTAATACATGTGGTCGCGCCCCTTTATATAATACACGCGCTGGCGCACCTTTACATAATACACGCAGTTGCGCCCCTTTATGTAATACACGCGGTCACACCCCTTTATGTAATACACGCGGTCACACCCCCTTTATATAAAACACGCGGTCGCGCACCTTTATGTAATACACGCAGTCGCGCCCCTTTATGTAATACACGGGGTCACGCCCTTTTATGTAATACAAGCTGTACCCGGCATGCGTTGCAATGCCAATCAAAGAAAGTGTTGGTGTTGAACCATTCGTGGGAGCGTGCACAACAATTTTCAAAAGTTTCATCGCTCTCACTCATTTGTTGAATCAACTCGTACGCTACCTATTTTGAAATGGATTTACTAAGTCGAAACCCTTCCCTGGCGTGTACACAATAACTCATCAATGATTCATCGCAATCGGATGAATGGTATATGCACGTATACGGGGTTTTGTTTAAACGATTCGTGCGCTGTCACTCATTTGTTGAATCTACTCGTGCGCTACCTATTGAGAAATGTATTACTAAGTCGAAGCCCTTTCCTGGCGTGTACACAATAACTCATCAAGGTTTCATCGCAATCGAAGAATGTTATATGAACGCAATAGGGGATTTTGTTGAAACGCTTCGCGCGTCATCACCCATTTGTTGCATCTACTCTTGCGCTACTTATTGTGAAATTGATTTATTAAGTCCCCTTCCCTGGCGGGTACACAATAACTGATCAATGTTTCATCGCGATCGGATGAATAGTATATGAACGCATACCTGATTTTGTTTAAACGATTCGCGCTCCATCACTCAATTGTTGAATCTACTCGTGCGCTACCTACTGTAAAATGTATTTACTATGTTAGAAACCGTCACGTAAGTGTCCACATCATCTCACCCAAGTTTCATCGCTATCGGACTAATGGGATATGAAGACATAGGGGACTGTATTGAAACGCTCCGCGTGTCGTTCAAATGTCGAATCTACTCGTGTGCTACCTACTGTGAAATGTATTTACTAAGCCAGAAACCTTCCTTGGAGTGTCCACCATATTTCACCCAAGTGTCACCGCTAACGGCAGAATGGTATATGACCATATACGGGACTTTGTTGAAACGCATCGCGCGTCGTCCCTCATTTGTTGAATCAACTTGTGCGCTGCATATTGTATAGGGGATTTACCAAGCCAGAAATTTTCCATGACGTGTACACAACATCTCACACAAGTTTCATAGCTACGGACGAATGGTACATGTATTCATACGGGACTTGGTTGAAACGCTTCGCGTGTCGTCGCTCATTTGTTGATTCTACTCTTGCGCTACATATTGTAATATGGATGTAGTCAGCCAGAAACCTTCCCTGGAGTGTACACAACATCTCACCCAAGTTTCATCGCAATCGGATGAATGGTATGCGAACGTATACGGGACGTTGTCGAAACGCTTCGCGCGTAGTCACTCATTTGTTGAACATAAACGTGCGCTTCGTATTGTAAAATTCATTTACTTAGCCAGAAACCTTTCCTGGAGTGTACACAATATCTCACCCAAGTTTCATCGTTATCGGATGAATGGTATATGAAATTATATGGGACTTTGTTGAAACGCTTCGCGCGTCGTCGCTCGTTTGTTGATTCTACTCGTGCTCTACCTATTTTTAAAGGGATTTACTGAGCTGGAAACCTTCCCTGGAGTGCACACAAAATCTCAGCCTAGTTTCATCGCTATCGGATGAATGGTATATGAACGCAAACGTGACTTTGTTGAAATGCTTCGCGCGTCGTAGCTCATTTGTTGAATCTACTCGTGCGCTGCCTATTGTAAAGTGGATGTACTAAGCCAAAAAATTTCCCTGCAGTGTACACAACATTTTACGCAAGTTTCATAGCTATCGGACGAATCGTATATGAATGCATACGGCACTTTGTTGAAACGCTGTGCGTGTCATCGCTCATTTGTTGAATCTACTCGTGCGCTATCTTCTGTGAAATGTATTCACCGATTTTGAAACCTTCACGTAAGTGTACACAACATCTCACCCAAGTTTCATCGCTATCGGACGAATGGTATATGAACACATACGGGACTTTGTTGAAATGCTTCGCGCATCGTCGCTCATTTGTTGAATCTACGCGTGCGCTACCCATTGTAAAATGGATTTACTAAGTCAGAAACCTTCCTTGGAGTGTACTCAACATCTCACCCAAGTTTCATCGCAATCGGACGTATGGTATATGAACGCATAGAAGACATACATACAGACCCAGAGACAGACAAACTATCACGTAACATTGATTTTTATATATATAGACGCTGCCTATTGTAAAGTGGATGTACTGCCCCCGTAATTGAATTATATAGAGAACATGGTGGCTATTTTGGAAATTATAGCGAAAGTTATGGCTGTCATAGTTATGACGTGGGTAGTCATGACGTAAGCACGGATGACGCAGACGTTATACCAGCAGGCTACTTGAGCTGAGATTCTCAGTGACGTCAGCATTTATTCGAGAAGGATCCGAGATGTACGACGCAGTCGCGAGAAACGTGGAATTCTGCTGAGGAAGAAATTATGCTATTGGAGGGGAGACTTAAACCAATGAACGATAGTCTAAAGGAAGACGGAGATTGCTAAAACTATGGTATTTTTATTACTTTTTGGAATGCAGAATTGTGGAAATCCATTTGCAGTAGAGGCATTGCTCTGGAATTTTGGTGAAATTTATTTTCAGTTTTTGAATTATGAAAATCCGTCATGTATTGACGAAGTTGGAACTTCTAGCGATGACATAGTAACACGCGATGGAAGGGATAGATACGCCCCTCATGAAGTTCATAAAAGGCCTTGCGCAGAAGAGAGGAGCCTCATTCGCTCATTCGCTCATTCCTCATTCTCAGATTATAAATCAATCGTCAGATTTCAAATAGTCATTTCAGTGAAACGTCGAGTGAGATGAGTAGTGAAAAAGTCGTCTTTGTAACGCGTGGAGAAGCCACTGCATGAAACGAGAGTCGAACATATAAGCAGTGCAGGTTTACTGTGAAGTAAATCTAGGTGAAGTTGAAACGACACTTTTAACGCTTCTACAAGATTAGCTGTCAACAGTTAGCGGTCGCTTATAAGCTAATTCTCTTGTGCATTGCTACAGTAAGGACTGTAGAAAAGCTGAACAATTTCGAGGAAGTATTTTGGAAGTTATTGACAATATTAGACGACTGACAAAAGTGATTTTCTCACCTCAGGAGAAACACTTTGTATAGCCAGACTCTACGCTACGGCTGACAGGGCTAGTGAAATAGGGAGACTTCAGATTGCTTTTGTGACACAACACTGCAGTATAATGGAGCAATTTAATAAGGCAGTGTGTTCTTCTAATAATATTACCGAAGAGAACATGGAAGGCTAAAAGGACTTAATGCAATTGGGACATATTTCAACGGAGTAAGATAGCGACATGGAACTTCGCTAATTGCTATTCCATACAAGCGAACATGTGGTAAATAACCATCTACACCCATGTTTCGTGAGTAAAGGCTGAATACTATCAAACAGCAATAGAAATGATTTCATACTTTCTGAATATGAATATTTCTTCGGAAATTTATACAAAAACTTCATGGCGATTTTCAACTGGAACTTCAGGGATTTTTCAAGAGAGGTCAGGGTTGTCCCGACTCACAAAGAAGATTATTGCCGGAAGGATGTCGTTCGTCTTCGTGAAGCAGTTCGATTCTCCGATGGTGCTGTTTCTGGTTTCGAGGATGGAGCTCAGCTTTAACTTGGTGAAATGGATCCATCAACAGTCTTCTTTGGGGAATTTTCCTCTGGAACGTCAATCGGCAGATAAGGTAGTCGTGAACGTTTATTGTATTTGAGTTTCTTAGCAATGTTTGAGCAACCATTTTTTTCCATATTTTTTGTCCTCATGTATTTTTGCCCGATATTCTTGTTTGAGATTCCTATTCTCAGTACACCTTGATGAGTTATACCTTTTTCGACGTTTTATTAAGACATTGTTATGTCATGGGCATAGTTAAATGATTTTGAATCAGTTGAGACTGATATTTAGATTTTTCAGTAATTTGCTTATTTTTGTAGTCACGATTTGACTGTAAGTTAATGATTTTTATGGCAGATTTAAATTCAGACAGTGTGTCACTTTATTAAAGTAATTCTACCCCAGTTTAATTACTTTGAACAATTTTCTGTCATCATCAAGAAGGAAGAACATTTAAATGATTTTAGAGCGTTAAAATCCAGTACGTTGTCGACGATCTTGGAAATACTAGTCGTTATTTGAATTGATTGCAACACAGACATTTATCGTCAGTCATGAACGACCATTGCATCACAGGCAATTTTGTGAAAGATGAACATTAATTATGAATTATTGAATGCATTAAATTCGTGAAACTTGTGTTAGGTTTTTTCTCATATAGAGATTTATATAATGATGTTTGCATTCCCCAATCTAAGTGGATTCTATTCGACTATTTTTCAGTTAGTCGCACTTTGTTTGATGATAGTATTTTTATACTACAATTCTTTGAAGATGTTAATCTTAAATTTTGATAGACCAGACAGGCGTATATAAGCGTATTCACTATTAAATTTGTTTGTGATTGGCAAATTTTTATTTCATTTCGATTCATGAATGATATCCACGAAGTTTAAATGACAACAGTTTTGAAACAATTATTGATATAAGAATTTTTAAGTGGAACTATGAATGTATAATCGATAGTGCAGCGGACATGTTGAAAGTCGCTGAGGTATAATGCCCTTAAATAAATGAAGGAGATTCCCACAGTAGTTAATAATGATAAAGAATTATTTGTGGAAGTTTTGTAAGTTCGGTGGAAGTTTTAATGCCATATAGATTAATATATGATGAATTTTGGGCTATTTTGAATGCAGTTTGTGCATTATTTTGTAAGCGAAGTATTTTCCGCTAGAGTGTATTGTCATAGTTCGTTGAAAATTAATCAAGTGAATTTACTGTTATAATTAACAAGAGTTTGAAAGAATTTGAGATAAGATTTTGAATGAAGATTGCCGTCACAAATAATTAAAATTATTACAACCTTTATTAAACCAGATTGTGACATGTACATGTATAAATAACCTTCATTGGTCGATTATATTAAACACGATTATGAATTTACCAACCGGATAAAACATGTGGTTCAATGTATTTCCAGGGGCCGATAACCTAGATGTTAGGCCCCTTAAAACAACAATTATCATCATCATCATCATCATCAATGTATTTCTTAAATTGTTAATTTAAATAATTTAAATGTTGATATTGTAAATAATAAATGTAAATATCTTTGAAAATAATGTGAAACGAAAGTAATGTTAAAGGCGTGTTTAAAAGTTTTGTAATTATCTTCGACAATATTATAAACAATTTCTAATTGTTATAAATAATTTATGTGATTTTGTTATAAACATTTAAGAGTGTGTTTTATGCCCTAAATTATGCTGATTAAACATTTGGATGATAACTTAACAAGTTTAAGGATATTTAAAATAATCCCGTGGGATGTAAGTTAAACATTTGAAAGATTTGCGTCAATATGTATGAGTTGTCTTGTAGACATTTAAAGCTTTAAAAGGAGCTGAATTCTTACGCAAGTGTGGGGAGAGGAGTGCGCCCCATTCGACAGGTGTGAGCCAGGTTAAAGAGTAGACCAGCCGGCTCGACATCTGGTTACAAGCGGGTGAGGTCGATACTCCGGCCTTGTGCCTATTAATAAAGGTGTTATGTTTATTTAAAGGAAACCAAATGCTCTATATATGTCGTACCCTGACTTCCTCATCCAATCCAAATGTGTTTGAAAATGTTACGTTATTTTGAGCTCATGGGAGCTATCATATTGTTTGATATATTTGCAAGTCCTTTAGGAGGACGTAGTCAGAATGACATAGGCTGCTGATAGCCACGTTTATTTTGTTGAGTTGTGAAAATCATACTCTTTATTTGAAAATAAAGCTCTTGTACAGTTCAAAGTTCTCGTCGTCGGTCTGGTTCATTTTTAAATGTCATGGTGAAGGTTATTGTGAGAGCATACTTTAAGGATCCTGTTGTCAACCCAATCCCCGAGATATTTATAAGAGGTAAGTAAATGTAAGTATGAAACCCCGTCTATTTTGGTGTGTTCCACAATAATTTTTCTTGGTAACTTCTGTGTTCAAACCTCGGAAGTATCTGTCAGTGCCATTTTCATTGATGTAGCTGAGCTGGTGCGATTGATTGTTGGCAATCCGATTGAGGGGGGGGATATCTGACAGCCTACTATCCGGGTAAACGGGGACAGTACTAAGCCAGAAAATTTCCCTGCAGTGTACACAACATTTTACGCAAGTTTCATAGCTATCGGACGAATGGTATATGAATGCATACGGCACTTTGTTGAAACGCTGTGCGTGTCGTCGCTCATTTGTTGAATCTACTCGTGCGCTATCTACTGTGAAATGTATTCACTTATTTTGAAACCTTCACGTAAGTGTACACAACATCTCACCCAAGTTTCATCGCTATCGGACGAATGGTATATGAACACATACGGGAATTTGTTGAAATGCTTCGCGCATCGTCGCTCATTTGTTGAATCTACGCGTGCTCTACCTATTGTAAAATGGATTTACTAAGTCAGAAACCTTCCTTGGAGTGTACTCAATATCTCACCCAAGTTTCATCGCAATCGGACGAATGGTATATGAACGCATAGGAGACATACCCACAGACCCACAGACAGACAAACTATCACGTAACATTGATTTTTTTATATATAGACAAGCAGTCGCGCCACTTTATATAATACACTCGGTTACGCCCCTTTATGTAATACACGCAGTCGCGCCCCTTTATGTAAAACACGTGGTCACGCCCCTTTATGTAATACACGAGGTCGCACCCCACTATATAATACACACGGTCGCGCACCTTTATGTAATACACGCAGTCGCGTCCCTTTATGTAATACACGGGGGCACACCCCTTTACGTAATACACGCAGTCGCGCCACTTTATATAATGCATGCGGTCACTCCCTTTTATGTTATACACGCAGTCGCGCCCCTTTATGTAATACACGGGGCCACACCCCTTTACGTAATACACGCAGTCGCGCCACTTTATATAATGCATGCGGTCACTCCCTTTTATGTTATACACGCAGTCGCGCCCCTTTATGTAATAAACGCGGTCGCGCCCCTTTAAGTAATACACGGGGTCGCGCCACTATATGTAAAACACGCAGTCGCGCACATTTATGTAATACACACGGTCACGCCCCTTTATGTAATACACGGTGTCGCGCCCCTTTATGTTATTAACACGGTCACGACCCTTAATATTATACACGCGGTCACGCCCCTTTATGTTATTAACACGGTCACGCCCCTTTATGTAATACACACGGTCACGCCCCTTTATGTAATACACAGTGTCGCGCCCCTTTATGTTATTAACACGGTCACGCCCCTTAATGTAATACACACGGTCGCGAAACCTTATGTTATTAACACGATCTCGCCCCTTAATGTAATACAGGCAGTCGCGCCCCTTTATCTAATACACGCAGTCACGCCTCTTTATGTAATACACCTGATCACGCCCCTTTATGTTATACACGCAGTCGCGCCCCTTTATGTAATACACGTGGTTGCACCACTTTTTGTAATACACGCGGTCGCGCCACTTTATGCAATACACGCTGTCGCGCCACTTAATGTTATACACGCAGTCGCGCCCCTTTAAGCAATACACGCGGTCGCGCCCCTTTATGTAATACACGCGGTCATGCCCCTTTATGTAATACACGGGGTCGCGCCTCTTTATGTAATACACGGGGTCGCGCCCCTTTATGTAATACACGCGGTTACGCCCCTTTATGTAATACACGCGGTCGCGCCCCGTTATGTAATACACACGGTCACGCCCCTTTATGTAATACACGCGGTCATGCCCCTTTATGTAATACACGGGGTCGCGCCCCTTTATGTAATACACGCGGTTACGCCCCTTTATGAAATACACGCGGTCACGCCCCTTTATGTAATACACGTGGTCGCGCCCTTTTATGTAATACACACGGTCGCGCCCCTTTATGTAATACACGGGGTGGCGCCCCTTTATGCAGTACACGCTGTCGCGCCCCTTTATATAATACATGCGGTTACGCCCCTTTATGAAATACACGCGGTCACGCCCCTTTATGTAATACACGTGGTCGCGCCCCTTTATTTAATACACGCGGTCACACCCCTTTATGCAGTACACGCTGTCGCGCACCTTTACGTAATACACGCGGTTACGCCCCTTTATGAAATACACGCGGTCGCGCCCTTTTATGTAATAAACGCGGTCATGCCCCTTTATGTAATACACGCGGTCACGCCCCTTTATGTAATACACGGGGTCGCGCCCCTTTATGCAATACACGCTGTCGCGCCCCTATATGTAATACACGCGGATACGCCCCTTTATGAAATACACGCGGTCACGCCCCTTTATGTAATACACGTGGTCGCGCCCTTTTATGTAATACACACGGTCACGCCCCTTTATGTAATACACGCCGTCGCGCCCCATTATGTAATACACGCGGTCATGCCCCTTTATGTAATATACGCGGTCACGCCCCTCTATGTAATACACACGGTCACGCCCCTTTATGTAATACACGCCGTCGCGCCCCTTTATGTAATACACGCGGTCATGCCCCTTTATGTAAAACACGCGATCAGGCCCCTTTATGTAATACACGCGGTCAGGCCCCTTTATGTAATACACGCGGTTACGCTCCTTTATGAAATACACGGGGTCGCGCCCCTTTATGCAATACACGCTGTCGCGCCCCTTTATGTAATACACACGGTCACGCCCCTTTATGTAACACACGCTGTCGCCCCTCTTCTTGTAATACACGTGGTCACGCCCCTTTAAGAAATACACGCGGTCGCGCCCATTTCTGTAATACACGCGGTCACGCCCCTTTATGTAATACACACGGTCACGCCCCTTTATGTAATACACGCGGTCGCGCCCCTTTATGTAATACACGTGGTCACGCCCCATTATGTAATACACGCGGTCGCGCCCCTTTATGTAATACACGCGGTCGCGCCCCTTTATGTAATACACACGGTCACGCCCCTTTATGTAACACACGCGGTCGCGCCCCTTTATGTAATACACGTGGTCGCGCCCCTTTATGTAATACACGCGGTTACGCCCCTTTATGTAATACACGGGGTCGCGCCCCTTTATGTAATACACGCGGTCACGCCCCTTTATGTAATACACGCGTTCACGCCCCTTTATGTAATACAAGCAGTCGCGCCCCTTTATGTAATACACGCGGTCACGCCCCTTTATGTAATACACGCATTCACGCACCTTTTTGTAATACACATGGTCACGCTCCTTTATATAATACACGCGGTCACGCCCCTTTATGTAATACAAGCAGTCGCGCCCCTTTATGTAATACACACGGTCACGCCCCTTTATGTAATACATACGGTCGCGCACCTTTATGTAATACACGTGGTCACGCCCCTTTATGTAATACACGTGGTCGCGCCCCTTTATATAATACACGCGCTCGCGCACCTTTACATAATACACGCAGTTGCGCCCCTTTATGTAATACACGCGGTCACACCCCCTTTATATAATACACGCAGTCGCGCACCTTTATGTAATACACGCAGTCGCGCCCCTTTATGTAATACACGGGGTCACGCCCTTTTATGTAATACAAGCTGTACCCGGCATGCGTTGCAATGCCAATCAAAGAATGTGTTGGCGTTGAAATTCTGTTTCTTGAAGTGCTTTTGGATACACAACATGTTAACTGCCTCTAAGCTATCGTAAAATGGATTTTCTAATTTAGAACCATTCGTGGGAGCGTGCACAACAATTTTCAAAAGTTTCATCGCTGTCACTCATTTGTTGAATCAACTCGTACGCTACCTATTGTGAAATGGATTTACTAAGTCGAAACCCTTCCCTGGCGTGTACACAATAACTCATCAATGATTCATCGCAATCGGATGAATGGTATATGCACGTATACGGGGTTTTGTTTAAACGATTCGTGCGCTGTCACTCATTTGTTGAATCTACTCGTGCGCTACCTATTTAGAAAAGTATTACTAAGCCGAAGCCCTTTCCTGGCGTGTACACAATAACTCATCAAGGTTTCATCGCAATCGAAGAATGTTATATGAACGCAATAGGGGATTTTGTTGAAACGCTTCGCGCGTCGTCACCCATTTGTTGCATCTACTCTTGCACTACTTATTGTGAAATTGATTTACTAAGTCCCCTTCCCTGGCGGGTACACAATAACTGATCAATGTTTCATCGCAATCGGATGAATAGTATATGAACGCATACCTGATTTTGTTTAAACGATTCGCGCTCCATCACTCACTTGTTGAATCTACTCGTGCGCTACCTACTGTAAAATGTATTTACTATGTTAGAAACCGTCACGTAAGTGTCCACAACATCTCACCCAAGTTTCATCGCTATCGGACTAATGGGATATGAAGACATAGGGGACTGTATTGAAACGCTCCGCGTGTCGTTCAAATGTCGAATCTACTCGTGTGCTACCTACTGTGAAATGTATTTACTAAGCCAGAAACCTTCCTTGGAGTGTCCACCATATTTCACCCAAGTTTCACCGCTAACGGCAGAATGGTATATGACCATATTCGGGACTTTGTTGAAACGCATCGCGCGTCGTCCCTCATTTGTTGAATCAACTTGTGCGCTGCATATTGTATAGGGGATTTACCAAGCCAGAAATTTTCCATGACGTGTACACAACATCTCACCCAAGTTTCATAGCTACGGACGAATGGTACATGTATTCATACGGGACTTGGTTGAAACGCTTCGCGTGTCGTCGCTCATTTGTTGATTCTACTCTTGCGCTACATATTGTAATATGGATGTAGTCAGCCAGAAACCTTCCCTGGAGTGTACACAACATCTCACCCAAGTTTCATCGCAATCGGATGAATGGTATGCGAACGTATACGGGACGTTGTCGAAACGCTTCGCGCGTAGTCACTCATTTGTTGAACATAAACGTGCGCTTCGTATTGTAAAATTGATTTACTTAGCCAGAAACCTTTCCTGGAGGTTACACAACAATTCACCAAACATTTATCACTATCAGACGAATGGTATATGACTTTATACGGGACTTTATTGAAACGCTTCGCGTGTCATCGTTCATTTGTTGAATCTACTGGTGCGCTACCTATTGTAAAATGTATGTACTAAGCCAGAAACCTTCCCTGGAGTGTACACAATATCTCACCCAAGTTTCATCGTTATCGGATGAATGGTATATGAAATTATATGGGACTTTGTTGAAACGCTTCGCGCGTCGTCGCTCGTTTGTTGATTCTACTCGTGCTCTACCTAATTTTAAAGGGATTTACTGAGCTGGAAACCTTCCCTGGAGTGCACACAAAATCTCAGCCTAGTTTCATCGCTATTGGATGAATGGTATATGAGTAGTGGGGTAAGGACAGAGCTGCTTATAAAAGCAAGTGGTGAGCCCCTGCGACCTTGGAATGGAAAGAGCCATGCTAGGAGGGCGTGCTTGGATTCGTTTTTTTCGTCTCGTCATGCTCTTTACGGGAATGTAGGTATCGAAAAGGTGAAGTTAGGGTTTTGGGTCAAAAAATGCGTTTTTCACATTTTTGTCGATTTTCGGAAAACGGGCCATGCTAGGAGGGCGTGCTTGGATTGGTTTTTTTCGTCTCATGGTGCTATTTACGCGAATGTAGGTATCGAAAAGGTGAACTTAGGGTTTTGGGTCAAAAAATGCGTTTTTCACATTTTTGTCGATTTTCGGAAAACGGGCCATGCTAGGAGGGCGTGCTTGGATTCGTTTATTTCGTCTCGTTGTGCTCTTTACGGGAATGTCGGTGTCGAAAAGGTGAAGTTAGGGTTTTGGGTCAAAAAATGCGTTTTTCACATTTTTGTCGATTTTTGGAAAACGGGTCATGCTAGGAGGGCGTGCTTGGATTCGTTTATTTCGTTTCGTTGTGCACTTTACGGGAATGTCGGTGTCGAAAAGGTGAACTTAGGGTTTTGGGTCAAAACATGCGTTTTTCACATTTTTGCCGATTTTTGGAAAACGGGTCATGCTAGGAGGGCGTGCTTGGATTCGTTTTTTTCGTCTCGTTGTGCTCTTTACGGGAATGTCGGTGTCGAAAAGGTAAACTTAGGGTTTTGGGTCTAAATATGCGTTTTTCACATTTTTGCCGATTTTTGGAAAACGGGTCATGCTAGGAGGGCGTGCTTGGATTCGTTTATTTCGTCTCGTTGCGCTCTTTACGGGAATGTAGGTGTCGAAAAGGTGAACTTAGGGTTTTGGGTCTAAAAATGCGTTTTTCACATTTTTGCCGATTTTTGGAAAACGGGTCATGCTAGGAGGGCGTGCTTGGATTCGTTTATTTCGTTTCGTTGTGCTCTTTACGGGAATGTAGGTGTCGAAAAGGTGAAGTTAGGGTTTTGGGTCAAAACATGCGTTTTTCACATTTTTGCCGATTTTTGGAAAACGGGTCATGCTAGGAGGGCGTGCTTGGATTCGTTTATTTCGTCTCGTTGCGCTCTTTACGGGAATGTAGGTGTCGAAAAGGTGAACTTAGGGTTTTGGGTCTAAAAATGCGTTTTTTACATTTTTGCTGATTTTTGGAAAACGGGCCATGCTAGGAGGGCGTGCTTGGATTCGTTTTTTTCGTCTCGTTGTGCTCTTTACGGGAATGTATGTGTCGAAAAGGTGAACTTAGGGTTTTGGGTCAAAACATGCGTTTTTTACATTTTTGCCGATTTTTGGACATTTTGGCGATGAATGTTTTTTTATACGCATGCGCACTTGAGGAGTTTTGTAAGAGGGCGGGCTTTTTAAATGATGATTTATCAATGAGTGTTTTTTTAATATGTATTGAAATAAACCCAAAAAACTAATAGGTCATCGGCTTTTTACTATCTCGCTAACCAATAATCGGATTTAAACATATGGGGTGTCGTAGGACTCTGGTGAACTCCCCTTTTCTATGGACGGGGTATATTCACTCGAAAATAAAAACTACCCTTACCCGGGGGGGGGGGTGAAATAGTAATTTATTTTTGTACGCCTGCGCACTTGGCGGTTTTTGTAAAAGAGCGGGCTTTTTAAATGATGATTTATAAATGAGTGTTTTTTAAATATGTATTTAAATAAACCAAAAAAACTAATAGGTCATCGGCTTTTTACTATATCGCTAACCAATAATCGGATTTAAACGTATGAGGTGTCGTAGGACTCGTGGTGAACTCCCCTTTTCTATGGATGGGGTATATTCACCCCAAAATAAAAACTACCCTTACCCGGGGGTTGAAATAGTAATATTTTTTGTATGTGCGCGCACGGACGGCTTTTGTCAAAAGGACCTAACTATACGTTAGTTAATATTTTCTGAACCCCTGATGGGATTTTGCCGTAGACAGTATTCTAACCCTGGGGGTGACGCCCCGTTTTTGAATGTAGGATTCATTTTTGTCGAAAGGGCCTAACGACACTTTTGTTCATATCTCGCGAACCAATTATGCTAGGGACTTGTATGAGGGGTCCTAGCACTTGGGGCAACATTCCCTGTTTGGGGGTGAAACTACCCCCCAAAATTGAAAAATCCCTATCTCGGAAACGAAGAATCCTAAAATTAAGTGTGATAGCTTAAAAAATAGGGGATGATATAGGCTTTTACCTCGATGGATCATTTCACCCCTAAAACAGTAAATAGTCATGTTATGGGGAAAAAACGTGTTAAACACCTAAAAATGATAAATGAACCTAAGATCTTTTGTTTTTGATGAAAAATAGCAGGGGGGTGAAACTACCCCCCAAAATTGAAAAATCCCTATCTCGGAAACGAAGAATCCTAAAATTAGGTGTGATAGCTTAAAAAATAGGGGATGATTAGGGCTTTTACCTCGATGGATCATTTCACCCCTAAAACAGTAAATAGTCATGTTATGAGGAAAAATGTGTTATACACCTAAAAGCATAAGCATCATTGTGAAACCATGCTTTAATGGACATGTGTATGGAGGATGATTGCTATTATTATTATTAGGTAATTATGGATTAATGTGTGTATAGATAACTAACCTGTGGGGAGCGTGATGGCGCAGGTGCTTAGCTGCTCGTCTTTACCCGGACGGCTGGGGTTCAAATCCCGGTGACAGCGGGGGTTGGAATTTTCACTCGAAAAATCACGTGGCGTCAGGAAGGGCATTCGGCCTTAAATCAAGGGCCAAAACCAAAATGAGCCTGGTTGGCTCCGGCGACTCAAACTAATTGGGAAAAGCCGAAGAAAGAAAAAATGGTAACTCACCATTAATAGTAAACATTGGTTGGAGGTGTTGAAGAAGTCAGGATGGCCAACCCTTTGCCATGGTTCACGAATGGACCCCAAAAAAGTTTTACCTGTCAAGACTCAGTCCACCCTGTTGCAGCCTTTAGAAAAAAAAATCGAATCGGGGCCTCTGTGGTGACAGTGGAGCTATATTCATGATGATTTTTAAACAAACATAGGCTTGCCTACTACCACTGGGTTGAATCTGCACAGAGACACTGGCTTTGGTGATAACAGCACAGCGACCTTGTCAGTAAGTTTCATATTACTCATTTGCATGATAGCGGACGTGCTCTGCACATGACTAGATCGTTGTTAGGTTTGACAAAGGCTTAGTGAAGCTTATGGCAACCTTGAAATGAATGTTATGGTATAGTCGGGGTTGGAAGCCAAGACCTTAGGGTTGACAACCAAGTAGGTTAACCACTACACGGTGCGATGGTCAAATAATAATGTAACAGAACATATAGAAACGTTTTCTATAGTTTAACGAATTGCCATACCATGAGAGGTGTAGGTAATGGAAATTGAATCCTTAGCTGATGATCTATAGCCATGCCCACGTATAAGCTATCATGTTAGAAAAAGAATGGTATGGCTTGTTTTAAACGGAGAATAATTGTGTTTACTATGAAACACAAATCTGAATTTAAAATTAATTTAAAATAATTAATTTAAAATAATTAATTTAAAATTAGTTTAGTACGCTGAAGTTAAAATGAATAATGATCACGTTACAGACAGCCAGTTTCAAAGCCATGAGAACTAAGTGAACAAAGAATAAAATTCATGAACCAGTGAGGAATTCAGCATGCTGTCCTTTGGACAAGAGAGAAGCGTTCTACAGCGACCCTCAATGGTTTGGGTCATCGTAAAGATGAAAATTAAATCTAAGCTACTACACGCTTATATACTAGAAGAAGAAATGGAAAACAATTGGTCAAATAAAGGACAGAAGGAATAAAAAATGGCCCTCAACCCTCAAGCATAAGGATTGAGGGAGTTGGAAGGAAGGAGAGCCATGAAAGGCAGATAAAAAAGTATACTAGGAGAGGCTTTGTCCCAGAGGTAATGGATAAAGAAGAGGTAAACTGGACTCAGCTCAGAAATCCCTTGGGGTCGCCAACTTCCAAACTGATCAGCCCTTGAGGGTGTAGCCATAGGCAGAGTGCACCGCAAGTGGTGGGGCTTCTTGAGGGGGCTTGAGCAAAAGACAGGAAATAACATGAAAATAAAAACAAGGCTGCCTCCTCAGGATATCAGAAAAAATAAATAAACCAGGGCCAATGAAGTTGCAAAAGGAAGAGACTCCCTAGGGCTCGGATACCCTAATCATGTTGGGGTCGGTAGAGAACAAGAGTTGAGCAAGTGTGGTCGAAAGGAAATAAGACAGAGAAGAGCCTAGCACAAGTTAGTGGAAGCAATGACGGTCTCAGCTGGAACTCCGTGATCGTCAACCTACATGACACTAGATATGACGCCCAGGGGTGGAATTAAAGACCTCGATTGTTTTATATCACTGGCTTTTAAGAACGCTAACACATGGCATGTCTTATAATGCAATACTGGTCCTAGGGTATGCAAAAAGGTATTAGAAACTCAGCTAATAATAGTGTGCTTGCCCATGATTATTTTCCCAAGTATAGTACATGGGACTGATAACCATGATTTCCAAGCCCCTAAGTAAGACAAAAAACAAATGATTTTCATTTTTCCAATGAGTTGGGGTGAGGTGAGGTGAGTTTTCTATACACCAAACTGATGTGGTTTCCCACTTCTACTCCAGGCAAATGCACATTTGATGTTATGAATAGTCAAATGGTTTGCAACTGCCCAATGCTAGGACCTGATTAGTGGCTTTTAAAAAATGGAATGGAATGGAGTACACTTTCCCCAAAACCAACAAGAGGAGTGTTCGATCCCTCACAACAACCATCCTTAAAGTCAATATAAATGACTATGCACTTCAGCTCATGACGGTCTCCTCTATTGTATGGCTTGTTTTAAACGGAGAATAATTGTGTTTACTGTGAAACACAAATCTGAATTTAAAAAAAGTCCTCTCGGCACGCCGGAAGGCGGAGGTAGATTTCACCGGACAAACTTGGGGATAGGCAAAAATAGGCAGAATATGCAGGTTTTCGTAGAAGGATCAGACCCCATTTATTGCGAGAAGGTATTTTATAATTGGAGCTTAATTAACTTTGTTTTTCGTCATTTTATGCTTATTTAAAAAAAATTATTGTCTTATGTGGAACGGTAACCTTTTTTGTCATTTGGGGTCCATTTTTATACTTGTGGTCACACTGTCCTTATGCAAGGTTTCGACACTGATGTGTAACTATGTAACGGTCTGTTACTTTTTCACGCAAAATTATATCTCCCGCAGAGATTTTGGTTGGTTCCTCAGTTTAGGGGCTGCGACAACACGGTCATGTAACCCTGTGTACTTATGAATGGCTGTATTAGTCTGTAATTCAGGTAAGGACTGCAGACGGTCAATTTCAGGCAGTAGTTCCTAATGTTGCTACCAGGTACTACCGTCAACGACACCTACCTGTGAACTTGGCTACTAGATGCCACCACAACCAGCAACTCGCAACGAACGTTGGAACTTCCCCTCCAAAGGAAAGCATACTGAGGGATTTTTAGCGCTCTTAGAAAATCCGACGACTTCGGCCGGCTTTGAACTCGCAACCTTGGGCATTGACATTCAGCATGCTTGCTACCAGTTACGTCACTGAAGCCGCTTCCCACTTAGTCAGATGTCAAAGTCAACCCCTGGCACCATTCAGCCCATGACGGGCTAAGGCCGACCAAGCGACCGCTGCCCAGCCATTTGACCTGCAGATATTGGGGTGAAGCGTGATCAGCGCGTCGGGTCCCCTCGGCTGTTAATCTTGGTATTCGTGATCGGGGTGCTGTCTCACTGTCAGACAGCTACTCAATTGTCCTCACGAGGCTGAGTGCACCCCGTTCCAACCCTCACGTCAGTTATAAAATCCCTGACGGAGCCGGGGATCGAACCCGGGGCCTCCGAGTGAGAGGCAGGCGCGCTACCCCAACACCACGGGGCCGGCTTAGTCAGATGGAAATACTGAATCTGATCTCGTGCAAGTGCGATGTCATGGCTACGTCAGATGTCTTATCCCTCATTAATTTTGTAGTGTTGCCATGGCAACCTCTGATAGCTCTTGGCATTTTCTTATAATTCCGAAATCATTTTTCTCATTCCTTGGCGTAATGACGGGTCATATCAAAAATTCTTTCAGACAAAAGTTTTAGGTAATTATTAGGGGAATATTGTCCATTTTGTACGGTTTTAATATTGTGCCTATTAAGAGAGATATGATTAATGTTTCCCGAAAAACCCACTTTTTCCCACCCCTTTGGTCAATGGTTGGTGCTATAAAAAACTCTTTAAACATAAATTTAATATATGCTATTTGCTAATAGGATTCGACACTGGAATTATTTTACAAGTAGTTATTTTAATGACCAACAGAGTTTAATGTTAACAAGGCACAGCTCTATTTGAAATTTTGAATAACATGTTGCATGTCATACATCATATGCAACTACTGTAAGGCTTGTGATTTATTTAATGCCTTTAACCCTATATTAAACACGCAGTTTGCAATACTAATAACTGCAATGTTAGTGAAAAAAAATTGAAACAAAACAAAAATCAGCATTGAAAAACCAAAAAGTGGTTGAGCATATATATAGTGGGGAAAAGAAAAGTTTTGTAAACACTAATGTCCAACAAGACTAATTAAATCAGTAACTGTCAGAGTGGCCGAGTGGTTAAGGCGTTTGACTTAAGATCAAATTTTCCAAATATATAAGAAAGCAAGGGTTCAAATCCCTTCCCTGACATAACTATTGCTTGAACATGCAAGAAAACAAGAAATATACACAAACTATGTTTATCAATTTAATCAATTTATTTTTTTACAAGAGATGGACACACAGAATACAGCTCTTTTGGTTTATCAGTTCTTTTAAACATAACACTTGTTGAAAATTATTTTTTAGGGGATGGGGGTGTTGCTACGTTGACCCATTACACAATAATAGCAGCTTTACGAAGTTCATTTTCTATATTTAATAGCTCTTTCTCATAACCAATATGGCCAAGCTGTTTACAGGCATGCAAGAGCTGTAGACGTTCGACTAATATATTAGGATCGTTCCATTTACTATTTTTTATGAATGGTTTCAGAATCTCGGGAAGCAGTTCATCATTATCACCATCATTATGATTATCATCCTCATTATTATAATCATTTTCATAATGATGATCATTATCATCGTTATCATTACCATGATAATTTCCACCTGTGTCCACAGTCTGTTCAATGGTTTGAGTTGTCTTTGATAGTGTTGAAAGCTTGTTTTTAGATGTGCTAGAATGCTTTAACATTGTTATGTTATTTTTACCACTATTACCTTTCCCCACTAACTTTTTGATGGGGTATATTGTCTCTGATAGGGTTGAGGGCTTTTGAGATGTGGGTGCATGTCTGATCATGGGTTTCACAGGAGGTGTTAAAGGTTTCTCATTAAACAACTCGCTAACAGCATGAGTGCGTTGTAGTGTATTAATCTTGAGGTTAATATTATCTTGAGCAGTACTATCTTTCTCTTGGACTTGGTTTCTTGCTTTGGTTTGGGTTTTCCTTACATTTAGACTAGCGTGATTATTAAGTTTACATTCATGATTGTTTGAAGAAAGTACGTCCAATTCTTTTGTTTTAAGCATTCCTCGACACTGTTTCGATCGTTGCTTTGAACAGCGCCAAATAACAGTTCCATTTTTATTGCTTCGTTTCACAATATATGAATATCCTTTATAGTATGCATAAGGCTTACCATACCTAGTCACTGATACTTCCATATCAACTGTCAAGCACAAACTAATCTCTAGTAAAGACAACTTGGTAATAACAACAATAGTTTAATGTGGGAGCATATATACATGCAAAAAGTGGGAGCAAAGGTGGGGGGTAAAAAGTGGGAGCAAAAGTGGTAGCAAATGTGGGAGAAAAAAATAACTGTGAGCAAAAAGTGGGAGCAAATATGGGATCAAATGTGGGAGCAAAGCAAATATAAAAAAAAGTGGGAGCAAATATGCTAACAAATATGTCAACAAATATACCAGCAAAAGTAAATACACAAGTCAAGATAGATTAAAGTGCAAAGAAAATATGAAAGCAAATATGAGAGCAAAAAGGGTGATTTTCTAAAACAACTAGACATAACAAACTTAGTCATAACCTAACCTCACCTAACCTAACCTCACCTCACCTAACCTAACCTAACCTCACCTCACCTAACTTCACCTAACCTAACCTAACCTAACCTATCCTAACCTAACCTAACCTAACCTCACCTCACCTCACCTAACCTAACCTCACCTCACCCAACTTCACCTAACCTAACCTAACCTAACTTCACCTAACCTAACTTGAGTGAACTTTACCTAACCTAACCCATCATAACTTCACCTAACCTAACTTTCAACTCTCAGATCAAAATTAAATTCTAGGCATAGTTGAGTTGGAAGCCAAGACTTCAGGGATAACACACAAGTATACTAGCCACTACACCGCAAAATAGGCAAATTATCATGCAACACAACATAAAGTAAAAGTTTCCTGTAGTGTAACTCATTGGCTGTCAACCATAGTTTGGGAATTCAAACCCAAGACCTCAGGACTTTTGTTTTGAACATTATCAGAAATATTATTCCATTTACATTTTGCTGCTGCTGCTTATAGTTATAAGAGTTGGCATTAATATGGAAAGCAAAAAAAAAAAAATGTGGGAGCAAAAAGTGGGAGGAAAACGTGTAAGCAGAAGTGGGCGCAAATATGGGAGCAGAAAGTGGGAGCAAATGTGAAAGCAAAAGTGGGAGCAAAAAGAGCAAGCAAAAGTGAGTGCACAAAGTATGAGCAAAATGTGTGAGTAAAAAGTGGGGGGCAAATGTGGTGTTTTACTAAAACAATCTCCCCTAACCTAACCTAAACTAACTTCACCCAACCTAATTTCACCTAACCTAACTTCACCTAACCTAACCTTCCAACTCTCAGATCAAAAATTAAATTCTGGCCATAGTCGAGTTGGAACCAAAAACCTCGGGGATAACACTCAAGTATACTAGCCACTACATCGCGAAATGGGCAAATTATCATGCAACACATCACGAAAATAAAAAGTTTTCTGTAGTGTAACTCATTGGCTGACAATCATAGTTGAGAATTCAAACCCAAGACCTCAGGACTTTTGTTTTGAACATTATCAGAAATATTATTCCATTTACATTTTGCTGTTGCTTATAGTTATAAGAGTTGGCATGAATATGGGAGCAAAAGTAAAAGCAAAAAGTGGGTGCAAGCATGGCTGGTTGTAGAGACTTTCATATCAACAAATACACATAAATTAAATTTTAGTAAAGTGACTTGGCTGATAATAATAAATATATTAACAGTTTAAAAAAAATTCAAGGGGATTGATGTTTTTCAGGATGTAATTTCCAAAGTACTGTCAAGAATAATAATTACATGAACAGATTCCAAGAACTCTAGAGTGCTTTTAAGGTTAATGATTGGCTAGGAGTGAGATAGAGCTAGCTAACCTAAGTTAACCTCAGCTCAGTAAACCTAACCTTGTCACATGGCATGTTCTACAAGTATAGACTTGCTTTGAGACTGGCTATGACGTCACAGATGAATGGCGGTGGGAGGCTGGCAAAAAGGAAAATGTTTTTGGGTAATAAAAAGTCACGTCCAGCCTCCCACCGCCATTCATCTGTGACGTCATAGCCAGTCTCAAAGCAAGTCTATACTTGTAGAACATGCCATGTGACAAGGTTAGGTTTACTGAGCTGAGGTTAACTTAGGTTAGCTAGCTCTATCTCACTCCTAGCCAATCATTAACCTTAAAAGCACTCTAGAGTTCTTGGAATCTGTTCATGTAATTATTATTCTTGACAGTACTTTGGAAATTACATCCTGAAAAACATCAATCCCCTTGAATTTTTTTTAAACTGTTAATATATTTATTATTATCAGCCAAGTCACTTTACTAAAATTTAATTTATGTGTATTTGTTGATATGAAAGTCTCTACAACCAGCCATGCTTGCACCCACTTTTTGCTTTTACTTTTGCTCCCATATTCATGCCAACTCTTATAACTATAAGCAACAGCAAAATGTAAATGGAATAATATTTCTGATAATGTTCAAAACAAAAGTCCTGAGGTCTTGGGTTTGAATTCTCAACTATGATTGTCAGCCAATGAGTTACACTACAGAAAACTTTTTATTTTCGTGATGTGTTGCATGATAATTTGCCCATTTCGCGATGTAGTGGCTAGTATACTTGAGTGTTATCCCCGAGGTTTTTGGTTCCAACTCGACTATGGCCAGAATTTAATTTTTGATCTGAGAGTTGGAAGGTTAGGTTAGGTGAAGTTAGGTTAGGTGAAATTAGGTTGGGTGAAGTTAGTTTAGGTTAGGTTAGGGGAGATTGTTTTAGTAAAACACCACATTTGCCCCCCACTTTTTACTCACACATTTTGCTCATACTTTGTGCACTCACTTTTGCTTGCTCTTTTTGCTCCCACTTTTGCTTTCACATTTGCTCCCACTTTCTGCTCCCATATTTGCGCCCACTTCTGCTTACACGTTTTCCTCCCACTTTTTGCTCCCACATTTTTTTTTTTTTGCTTTCCATATTAATGCCAACTCTTATAACTATAAACAGCAGCAGCAAAATGTAAATGGAATAATATTTCTGATAATGTTCAAAACAAAAGTCCTGAGGTCTTGGGTTTGAATTCCCAAACTATGGTTGACAGCCAATGAGTTACACTACAGGAAACTTTTACTTTATGTTGTGTTGCATGATAATTTGCCTATTTTGCGGTGTAGTGGCTAGTATACTTGTGTGTTATCCCTGAAGTCTTGGCTTCCAACTCAACTATGCCTAGAATTTAATTTTGATCTGAGAGTTGAAAGTTAGGTTAGGTGAAGTTATGATGGGTTAGGTTAGGTAAAGTTCACTCAAGTTAGGTTAGGTGAAGTTAGGTTAGGTTAGGTTAGGTGAAGTTGGGTGAGGTGAGGTTAGGTTAGGTGAGGTGAGGTGAGGTTAGGTTAGGTTAGGTTAGGATAGGTTAGGTTAGGTTAGGTTAGGTGAAGTTAGGTGAGGTGAGGTTAGGTTAGGTTAGGTGAGGTGAGGTTAGGTTAGGTGAGGTTAGGTTATGACTAAGTTTGTTATGTCTAGTTGTTTTAGAAAATCACCCTTTTTGCTCTCATATTTGCTTTCATATTTTCTTTGCACTTTAATCTATCTTGACTTGTGTATTTACTTTTGCTGGTATATTTGTTGACATATTTGTTAGCATATTTGCTCCCACTTTTTTTATATTTGCTTTGCTCCCACATTTGATCCCATATTTGCTCCCACTTTTTGCTCACAGTTATTTTTTTCTCCCACATTTGCTACCACTTTTGCTCCCACTTTTTACCCCCCACCTTTGCTCCCACTTTTTGCATGTATATATGCTCCCACATTAAACTATTGTTGTTATTACCAAGTTGTCTTTACTAGAGATTAGTTTGTGCTTGACAGTTGATATGGAAGTATCAGTGACTAGGTATGGTAAGCCTTATGCATACTATAAAGGATATTCATATATTGTGAAACGAAGCAATAAAAATGGAACTGTTATTTGGCGCTGTTCAAAGCAACGATCGAAACAGTGTCGAGGAATGCTTAAAACAAAAGAATTGGACGTACTTTCTTCAAACAATCATGAATGTAAACTTAATAATCACGCTAGTCTAAATGTAAGGAAAACCCAAACCAAAGCAAGAAACCAAGTCCAAGAGAAAGATAGTACTGCTCAAGATAATATTAACCTCAAGATTAATACACTACAACGCACTCATGCTGTTAGCGAGTTGTTTAATGAGAAACCTTTAACACCTCCTGTGAAACCCATGATCAGACATGCACCCACATCTCAAAAGCCCTCAACCCTATCAGAGACAATATACCCCATCAAAAAGTTAGTGGGGAAAGGTAATAGTGGTAAAAATAACATAACAATGTTAAAGCATTCTAGCACATCTAAAAACAAGCTTTCAACACTATCAAAGACAACTCAAACCATTGAACAGACTGTGGACACAGGTGGAAATTATCATGGTAATGATAACGATGATAATGATCATCATTATGAAAATGATTATAATAATGAGGATGATAATCATAATGATGGTGATAATGATGAACTGCTTCCCGAGATTCTGAAACCATTCATAAAAAATAGTAAATGGAACGATCCTAATATATTAGTCGAACGTCTACAGCTCTTGCATGCCTGTAAACAGCTTGGCCATATTGGTTATGAGAAAGAGCTATTAAATATAGAAAATGAACTTCGTAAAGCTGCTATTATTGTGTAATGGGTCAACGTAGCAACACCCCCATCCCCTAAAAAATAATTTTCAACAAGTGTTATGTTTAAAAGAACTGATAAACCAAAAGAGCTGTATTCTGTGTGTCCATCTCTTGTAAAAAAATAAATTGATTAAATTGATAAACATAGTTTGTGTATATTTCTTGTTTTCTTGCATGTTCAAGCAATAGTTATGTCAGGGAAGGGATTTGAACCCTTGCTTTCTTATATATTTGGAAAATTTGATCTTAAGTCAAACGCCTTAACCACTCGGCCACTCTGACAGTTACTGATTTAATTAGTCTTGTTGGACATTAGTGTTTACAAAACTTTTCTTTTCCCCACTATATATATGCTCAACCACTTTTTGGTTTTTCAATGCTGATTTTTGTTTTGTTTCAATTTTTTTTCACTAACATTGCAGTTATTAGTATTGCAAACTGCGTGTTTAATATAGGGTTAAAGGCATTAAATAAATCACAAGCCTTACAGTAGTTGCATATGATGTATGACATGCAACATGTTATTCAAAATTTCAAATAGAGCTGTGCCTTGTTAACATTAAACTCTGTTGGTCATTAAAATAACTACTTGTAAAATAATTCCAGTGTCGAATCCTATTAGCAAATAGCATATATTAAATTTATGTTTAAAGAGTTTTTTATAGCACCAACCATTGACCAAAGGGGTGGGAAAAAGTGGGTTTTTCGGGAAACATTAATCATATCTCTCTTAATAGGCACAATATTAAAACCGTACAAAATGGACAATATTCCCCTAATAATTACCTAAAACTTTTGTCTGAAAGAATTTTTGATATGACCCGTCATTACGCCAAGGAATGAGAAAAATGATTTCGGAATTATAAGAAAATGCCAAGAGCTATCAGAGGTTGCCATGGCAACACTACAAAATTAATGAGGGATAAGACATCTGACGTAGCCATGACATCGCACTTGCACGAGATCAGATTCAGTATTTCCATCTGACTAAGCCGGCCCCGTGGTGTTGGGGTAGCGCGCCTGCCTCTCACTCGGAGGCCCCGGGTTCGATCCCCGGCTCCGTCAGGGATTTTATAACTGACGTGAGGGTTGGAACGGGGTGCACTCAGCCTCGTGAGGACAATTGAGTAGCTGTCTGACAGTGAGACAGCACCCCGATCACGAATACCAAGATTAACAGCCGAGGGGACCCGACGCGCTGATCACGCTTCACCCCAATATCTGCAGGTCAAATGGCTGGGCAGCGGTCGCTTGGTCGGCCTTAGCCCGTCATGGGCTGAATGGTGCCAGGGGTTGACTTTGACATCTGACTAAGTGGGAAGCGGCTTCAGTGACGTAACTGGTAGCAAGCATGCTGAATGTCAATGCCCAAGGTTGCGAGTTCAAAGCCGGCCGAAGTCGTCGGATTTTCTAAGAGCGCTAAAAATCCCTCAGTATGCTTTCCTTTGGAGGGGAAGTTCCAACGTTCGTTGCGAGTTGCTGGTTGTGGTGGCATCTAGTAGCCAAGTTCACAGGTAGGTGTCGTTGACGGTAGTACCTGGTAGCAACATTAGGAACTACTGCCTGAAATTGACCGTCTGCAGTCCTTACCTGAATTACAGACTAATACAGCCATTCATAAGTACACAGGGTTACATGACCGTGTTGTCGCAGCCCCTAAACTGAGGAACCAACCAAAATCTCTGCGGGAGATATAATTTTGCGTGAAAAAGTAACAGACCGTTACATAGTTACACATCAGTGTCGAAACCTTGCATAAGGACAGTGTGACCACAAGTATAAAAATGGACCCCAAATGACAAAAAAGGTTACCGTTCCACATAAGACAATAATTTTTTTTAAATAAGCATAAAATGACGAAAAACAAAGTTAATTAAGCTCCAATTATAAAATACCTTCTCGCAATAAATGGGGTCTGATCCTTCTACGAAAACCTGCATATTCTGCCTATTTTTGCCTATCCCCAAGTTTGTCCGGTGAAATCTACCTCCGCCTTCCGGCGTGCCGAGAGGACTTTTTTTAAATTCAGATTTGTGTTTCACAGTAAACACAATTATTCTCCGTTTAAAACAAGCCATACAATAGAGGAGACCGTCATGAGCTGAAGTGCATAGTCATTTATATTGACTTTAAGGATGGTTGTTGTGAGGGATCGAACACTCCTCTTGTTGGTTTTGGGGAAAGTGTACTCCATTCCATTCCATTTTTTAAAAGCCACTAATCAGGTCCTAGCATTGGGCAGTTGCAAACCATTTGACTATTCATAACATCAAATGTGCATTTGCCTGGAGTAGAAGTGGGAAACCACATCAGTTTGGTGTATAGAAAACTCACCTCACCTCACCCCAACTCATTGGAAAAATGAAAATCATTTGTTTTTTGTCTTACTTAGGGGCTTGGAAATCATGGTTATCAGTCCCATGTACTATACTTGGGAAAATAATCATGGGCAAGCACACTATTATTAGCTGAGTTTCTAATACCTTTTTGCATACCCTAGGACCAGTATTGCATTATAAGACATGCCATGTGTTAGCGTTCTTAAAAGCCAGTGATATAAAACAATAGAGGTCTTTAATTCCACCCCTGGGCGTCATATCTAGTGTCATGTAGGTTGACGATCACGGAGTTCCAGCTGAGACCGTCATTGCTTCCACTAACTTGTGCTAGGCTCTTCTCTGTCTTATTTCCTTTCGACCACACTTGCTCAACTCTTGTTCTCTACCGACCCCAACATGATTAGGGTATCCGAGCCCTAGGGAGTCTCTTCCTTTTGCAACTTCATTGGCCCTTGTTTATTTATTTTTTCTGATATCCTGAGGAGGCAGCCTTGTTTTTATTTTCATGTTATTTCCTGTCTTTTGCTCATGCCCCCCTCAAGAAGGTAGGGTGTATTTAGCCCCACCACTTGCGGTGCACTCTGCCTATGGCTACACCCTCAAGGGCTGATCAGTTTGGAAGTTGGCGACCCCAAGGGATTTCTGAGCTGAGTCCAGTTTACCTCCTCTTTATCCATTACCTCTGGGACAAAGCCTCTCCTAGTATACATTTTTATCTGCCTTTCATGGCTCTCCTTCCTTCCAACTCCCTCAATCCACATGCTTGAGGGTTGAGGGCCATTTTTTATTCCTTCTGTTCTTTATTTGACCTATTGTTTTCCATTTCTTCTTCTAGTATATAAGCGTGTAGTAGCTTAGATTTAATTTTCATCTTTACGATGACCCAAACCATTGAGGGTCGATAGGACAGCTTGGTGGTTAAATTTGTAGAACGCTTCTCTCTTGTCCAAAGGACAGCATGCTGAATTCCTCACTGGTTCATGAATTTTATTCTTTGTTCACTTAGTTCTCATGGCTTTGAAACTGGCTGTCTGTAACGTGATCATTATTCATTTTAACTTCAGCGTACTAAACTAATTTTATATTAGTTAATTTTAAATTAATTATTTTAAATTAATTATTTTAAATTCAGATTTGTGTTTCACAGTAAACACAATTATTATTCTCCGTTTAAAACAAGCCATACCATTCTTTTTCTAACATGATAGCTTATACGTGCGCATGGAAAGTAGTATAATCATCAGCTAAGGATTCAATTTCCATTACCTACACCTCTCATGGTATGCCAATTCGTTAAACTATAGAAAACGTTTCTATATGTTCTGTTACATTATTATTTGACCATCTCACCGTGTAGTGGTTAACCTACTTGGTTGTCAACCCTAAGGTCTTGGCTTCCAACCCCGGCTATACCATGACATTCATTTCAAGGTTGCCATAAGCTTCACTAAGCCTTTGTCAAACCTAACAACGATCTAGTCATGTGCAGAGCACGTCCGCTATCAAGCAGACTAGTAATATGAAACTTCCTGACAAGATCGCTGTGCTGTTATCACCAAAGCCAGTGTCTCTGTGCAGATTCAACCCAGTGGTAGTATGCAAGCCTATGTTTGTTTAAAAATCATCATGAATATAAGTCCACTGTCACCACAGAGGCCTCGGTTCGATTTTTTTTTCTAAAGGCTGCAACAGGATATACTGAGTCTTGACAGGTAAAACTTTTTGGGGTCCATTCGTGAACCAGGGTAAAGGGTTGGCCATCCTGACTTCTTTAACACCTCAAACCAATGTTTACTATTACTGGTGAGTTATCATTTTTTCTTTCTTCGGCTTTTCCCAATTATTTTGAGTCGCCGGAGCCAACCAGGCTCATTTTGGTTTTGGCCGGGGATTTAAGGCCGAATGCCCTTCCTAACGCCACGTGATTTTTTTCAGGCGAAAATTCCAACCCCCGCTGTCACCGGGATTTGAACCCCACCTGCCCGAGTAAAGACGAGCAGCTAAGCACCTGCGCCATCACGCTCCCCACAGGTTAGTTATCTATCCGCACATTAATCCATAATTACCTAATAATAATAATAACAATCATCCTCCATACACATGTCCATTAAAGCATGGTTTCACAAAGATGCTTATGCTTTTAGGTGTATAACACATTTTTCCTCATAACATGAATATTTACTGTTTTAGGGGTGAAATGACCTATCCAGGTTAAAGCGTATATCATGACCTATTTTTTAAGCCATTACACCTAATTTTAGGATTCTTCGTTTCCTAGATATGGATTTTTCAATTTTGGGGGGTAGTTTCACCCCCCTGCTATTTTTCATCAAAAACAAAAGATCTTAGGTTCATTTATCATTTTTAGGTGTTTAATACGTTTTTTCCCCATAACATGACTATTTACTGTTTTAGGGGTGAAATGATCAATCGAGGTAAAAGCCCATATCATCCCCTATTTTTTAAGCTATCACACCTAATTTTAGGATTCTTCGTTTCCGAGATATGGATTTTTCAATTTTGGGGGGTAGTTTCACCCCCCTGCTATTTTTCATCAAAAACAAAAGATCTTAGGTTCATTTATCATTTTTAGGTGTTTAACACGTTTTTTCCCCATAACATGACTATTTACTGTTTTAGGGGTGAAATGATCCATCGAGGTAAAAGCCCTAATCATCCCCTATTTTTTAAGCTATCACACCTAATTTTAGGCTTCTTCGTTTCCGAGATATGGATTTTTCAATTTTGGGGGGGTAGTTTCACCCCCCTGCTATTTTTCATCAAACACAAAAGATCTTAGGTTCATTTATCATTTTTAGGCGTTTAACACGTTTTTTTCCCATAGCATGACTATTTACTGTTTTAGGGGTGAAATGACCAATCGAGGTAAAAGCCCATATCATCCCCTATTTTTTAAGCTATCACACGTAATTTTAGGCTTCTTCGTTTCCTAGATATGGATTTTTCAATTTTGGGGGGTAGTTTCACCCCCCAAACGGGGGACGTTACCCCAAGTGCTAGGACCCCTCATACAAGTCCCTAGCATGATTGGTTCGCGAGATATGAACAAAAGTGTCGTTAGGCCCTTTCGACAAAAACGAATCCTACATTCAAAAACGGGGCGTCACCCCCAGGGTTAGGATACTGCCTATGGCAAAATCCCATCAGGGGTTCAGAAAATATTAACAAACGTGTAGTTAGGTCCTTTTGACAAAAGCCGTCCGTGCGCGCACATACAAAAAATATTACTATTTCAACCCCCGGGTAAGGGTAGTTTTTATTTTGGAGTGAATATACCCCGTCCATAGAAAAGGAGAGTTCACCACGAGTCCTACGACACCTCATACGTTTAAGTCCGATTATTGGTTAGCGAGATAGTAAAAAGCCGATGACCTATTAGTTTTTTTTTGGTTTATTTAAATACATATTAAAAACACTCATTTATAAATCATCATTTAAAAAGCCCGCTCTTTTACAAAAACCGCCAAGTTCGTAGGTATACAAAAATAAATTACTATTTCATCCCTCGGGTAAGGGTAGTTTTTATTTTGGAGTGAATATACCCCTTCGATAGAAAAAGAGAGTTCACCACGAGTCCTACGACACCTCATAGGTTTAAATCCGATTATTGGTTAGCGAGATAGTCAAAAGCCGATGACCTATTAGTTTTTATGGTTTATTTCAATACATATTAAAAACACTCATTAATAAATCATCATTTAAAAAGCCCGCCCTCTTACAAAACTCCTCAAGTGCGCATGCGTATAAAAAAACATTCATCGCCAAAATGTCAAAAAACAACATGTTTACCCCAAATGGCGTTTCCCAATTCCATCCATTTTTAAAAAATAACCTCACCATCATCTAGAGCGGAAAAAATACCATCTAAACGACCCCTCACTCGACCCTACTCCTCCCCCACCACCTAACCCTTTCCCAACATAGGCATACATATTCAAGCACGAGCGCGACTTCAGGAAACCAACACTACCCCACTACTCGCGAATGACCTATTAGTTTTGGTCTTTTCATTAAATAAAGAGCCTATAGGAAAGTAGGGGGCATTACTAGCAGTGCTAGGACACCCTGTATGTTCTAATCCCATGTTTGGTTAGCGAGATATCAGCTTCGGGGCAAATACGAGGAGGGTTCAATAAGTTAGTAGACAGCTTTCCCACTACCACACTACTTGCGTAAGCGAAACGCACTCACTTACTCTTTAAATGCCTCACAATTAAATAAATACCTTAAAACATGTATATTTACAATGAAATAACGAAAGAATGCAACACGGTAACCATGGTAACAGAATCTCACAGGTCCATCTATTTCTGTAAGACGTATTACATTACTGTGAAAGTTTCCAGACGGTTATAAGGTTATCACTGAACCAAATTAAGCTGTAAAATTCATCAATACATACAGTATAATGCGCTTAAGGGGGTCAAGGTGCACTCTGGATTTTTTTTCACGAAATTTTCACGTGTGAGTGTGGTACGAAAGGTCTTTTTCACCCGACTATAAAGGGTTTCCGAAAACCACATTTAAAGGCCCTTAAATTGACAGTGTCTGTGATATTCCCAGAAAACTAACTTCGCTCTGATATACCTATGAAGGAATGACAAACCACTAACCACTGCACCAGTAGCTGAAATGATAAAGTCTGATTATTCATACCAAGGATAAATCAATCATAGCATTCATGATTGAGATTTTGCTAAGTGTACTCTTTACAACTAGAATATTCGCGGGCGAAGCCGCGACGGGTAATGCTAGTAGGCCTATAACATAATTTCTT